>OY783228.1:20738840-21346028 GCA_963678685.1 Patella ulyssiponensis
TTGTTGAATTCTCAGGTAAGTAATACTACTGATGTTAATGAAGGGAGAGTGAAGGGTATGAACAACGGATTTCTATGTTAGTGGTGTCATTCACTTATATTATATGCTGTTAACAGAAAGAAAATTGGGTTTAACACCCTTCTGTTTTGCACCAATCTGGACAGCTCGGCAAGTTTGCTCGCCAGGCCCTCGCTTCTCAAACATATAGAAAAAATTCAATAAACAATAAAATTAACTTTCCGGTGGGCGAACCCCTTTAAGATTTACTTTTAGCACAGGGAAATAATTTCAACTATTTAAAGCCACATTGTTCATAAAACATTACAGGCAATTTGACAGAATACCATATGACAGATTAATCCATACATACAATTTTATCGTCTACTTAATACACTTGAATGCAAGCTTCAGCGAATCTAACGTGAAAATCAATTGTAGACAAGCAACACATCAATTATCCGTGTAGAAGCTGAGTGGATAAAATTTAATCATGCTCCAATAAAAGGCTTTAATAACTTTTTTCACCCGAAATATAAAAAAATATGTATAATTAATTAAATCTGCAGTTTGGTGTGAAAAGTTGACCTTTGATTAAGGTCAAGTGGTTGTAACAGGTGATGCCCTTTTCAGTGATAATCTGACTTTTTTCTAAAAAAATTATTGTTAAAATTATTGATCATGTGATTGCGCATGTACGTACCAAAGTATATCTTTTGGTAAATTGTGTTAGGTAAATTTAGAGATTTTTAGCTGACGGTGTTTTCTTTAAAGATATAGAAGGGTTGAATGGCTGAATGGTTAGCATGTGCGCGCTGCATCATGAGGTCTCTCCGGGTCTTCCGGTTTCCTCACTATGCACGATCATTATTTTTGAAATAAAACTGAACCACATTTTAGTCCCCCCGAAATAACCTAGTTTGAGTCGAGTGGACGCTAAACTCCATTTTCCTGTCTTTATCGATCGTGCAAATCGTGAGACCCATACATTTAGTAATTGGTTTAATCATAGGCTTTTTGCTAGGCGGTTCAGAATATTGCTACAACGGCAGCAGTTATACCATGATCCAATTCCAGAAACCGACAAAAGTTCAAGTATCTATTTTAATGTCACAAGGATACTATTATCAGTTTAAGGTGTCAGATTAAGTGCTACTTTTCTATGTGACTGTCCAGTAAACTATGTCATGTACATTTCATGACTTCACATCAAATACCAAGTTACTTTAAAAGAAAAAAGAGGTTCCTCAATGAAAAAATAGACAGATGACTGTTTGGTTGTAAAATAGATAGTACATGTCAAACAGTTAACTTATCACCGTCTACTCTAATTACGTGGATCATTTAATCAAATGACAGTTCAATAACTTTGATCGTCTAATAAATCAGCTATTACGTCGGTTTTTTGTTTGGTGTTTTAATTGATTTGATTGAGAAGTAGAATGTAGTTTAAATCAGCAAATGTTTGAAACAACGAATAACACAAGTACATTTACAAGGGATAAATGCTTCAATATACAGACACGAACCACTGATACGTGTGACAGATTCTTTAAAATGGATGTTAAAGACTCATTCTGTGTTAGACCCTATCATATAATAATAACAACGACTTCAGGCCATTTGGGGAAATATCATTTTCAGGAGTAAGTCCACGTTAATTAAGAAAACAAAAGTAAATATAACAATGATAGGAGATCTACCGACTTGAATTCATTTGGATTTCGATGTTGATTGTTGTGGAAACTATTCATACAGTCCTTCATAAATCCTGAAAGGATTTTGAGTCCTTTTATAGGCTCAACTTAGCCAACTGTTGCAATATTATAGTTAACGAGGACTCACAATCCCTCAAAAGGCGATTAGTTTAAAAACAACAATTTATTTCCTGATGTGTGACGATGTTTAATACCAACTTACATAACTGGTTTGAAAACAATCTGATACTGCCGCAATATTTAACATTGTTTGCTATTTCCAATAGGAGGTTGGGTGGACGAGTGAAATGACGTGATTTCGATCCTAAGCTTGTACGTGACAAGGCATGGAGTCGCTAGACCAAAGTCGTAGTTTTATTCCGGGTCTTCTACTTTATTCAAAGCGAATGGTTGAAATAAAATTGTACCATATGTTAGTCCGAAATGACCTTACTTGTGTTCAATAGACGTTAAATCCCGTTTATATATTTGTTATATTGTTAATGGATTACTTTTATCTTTAAAATCTGTACAGCACATGTACCAATGCATATAATAGTTTTCTATTAAGAGACCATAACATGATTTATTCAAGCCTGTCAAATTAGTTTTCTCCGGGAAAACTTTTTCGAGTATTTGGTAAGTGCTGTGACAATCTTTTATCTGGTTTATATTTGAAGTACGTCTTCTCGCTCCGTTGCTACAATATTCTTTCTGCTTTCTTTTTAAACATCAATTATAAGTGTTTACCCAGGACCTCTTCATACACAGACCCAATTTGCTAGTAAAATAATCCACAGTCAATAACAGACTAGCCGCCATTACACACCTTTTGACAAAAATATCACTTACAATGATTTGTTTGAACCATGTAGATAAAGAGTTATTTAATTGACAAAAAGAAATGGAAAGTTGACACAGGCCATGTTTTTCGTGTAGAACTGTTATTGGTAGTGCGTTAAAGGGTGGGATGATTGGGTCACGTACCAAGACCCCACATTACAATATGGCTACGTAAATTATATCGTAAAATAAAATATATCTAAGGATGAAAAGGTGTACAATTTCCTTTTTGGGTATTTCTGTTATCGCTGACAGGTAAGATCACTGACTATAGATGAAACTTTGAAAGGCTGGCGAATGAAAATATCTTTAAATATCTCAGTACAAATATGTGAGTGAAACTTCATGTAAGTAAGAAATAGATTAAGTAAGAAATAGATTTAGCCGTGCACTAGACCTAAGTTGCTAGACATACCTGGCCAACCTTTTATATAATGATTTTTTTGTTTCATTATAAAATCATTAAATTTTATAAAATTAAAATTTCTCAAAATGAGAGGTACTTCGGTGCGCCGTAAATCTTGTGTGCGTTTGTATAGGACAAACGTCGTGCTTTTTCTCACGGCTTCCTTACCCTTCACTTTTAAATACAAATATATATTCGTTAGTTCGCCCCACCCCCATCTCACACAATTAATAGTGCATCGTCTTCTTGCGAGAACTATTACATCTTAAGTATCGAACGATTAAATGACTGTCCATTCCCACAATGAAGGCGTATCAAGGGTAAATGAAGAAGCTGACCAGGTTTCTCAGTTAAATAGAGATGTCACAGAAAGAAAGAAATAAAGGTTTTTCAAGCTGCTTATATTTTCCTGGTGATAATACTAGTGTAAAGTGGATCCCATTCGCCTTCTGACACGTGGTACTGACAGATTCAATATCACTTGATAACGATAGGTATCATTTACTCCAGCCTGTCCTGTCATCTCAAACAGAAGCCATCATCTCAATGGTTGTCTATTGTGACCTGAAGGGTTAAGTTTCTATTTAATACCTGACTTTATGATATTATATCTGGCTGTTAGATACTTTGATATTATATAGTATAACTATATTAATCTATCGTAGACGTTGTTAAATATCTTTAAGGATACCATAAACACAATGGACACAGGCATTCATATGATATATAAAGAGAAAACCTGGAACATTTTTGCACAACCCCCATAATAGACTCGCGTATAATATTAACATTTGATAGTCTCTTATATCAATTTCATTGACGCCCACAGTTTTGAATTATCCGTATCGGAGCCGGTGTTAAACTGTTTCGTCTGGGAATTGACAGTCTTCGCCAATCATGGTACCAATCGAAGCAGGAGTTGCTGTTAAATTTCTTACTCTATTATGGGACATATTTCTTCTTTTAAAAACGAACCTAAGAGAGCGTCGGTGTTGAAATCAACCGATTTGATTTTGATTAATAGTCGATGATTTCAGTAAATTTGTAAATTTTGTTTCAGCACTAAGCAAAACACTCTAGTTTGTCCGGAAATGCTGCTCATATACTATTTATCATATTTTACTAAAAAATGATGCGTCATTTAAGTATTTCAACGATTTACACACTGGCATCCTTTTAAAAATAAACGTTTTTGCTCTCCAGTCAAAAACTGACCCACGCTTAGACGATTTAAGATTAAGTTGGATTTAAAGTAGCCAAACGATTGAATGTAAACCAGTTTATACACATTCATATTACATTATTATATGCGTTGCTACCCATTTGTGTCAATTCTTATGTCCCAAATATTAGCGAATTAGCTCCTTTAAGGTAAAGGGTTATGATATTAAATTCTTGTCTCGAATGTTTAGCAATTAGTAAATGTTCATTGTATGTGTTTCTATAGTGATGTATCCCTACTAGGTCATGTATGAATACATCACATAATTTAAACCAGGGGAGAAACCAATAACCTAATATTGTTACTCACAAACGCTTTTAAAGATTCTGAAGTAATATGATAACATATTCTTGTAATACGAGGGGTTGCCCGAGGGCTTTAAGTTTAATAAACACTGGCTTTAGAAATTATCCTCACCGACTTTAGGTTCCCTTGAACATGCCGACATATTCTTCATAACATATTTATAATTGACTTTCACATAACTTTAAAGGCGTAGTCTGACAAAATAAACTATGAATTTGTTACTTTCTTTAAAATGTATGTACATGCAAATACGATGTTTTTACACAAACACATTTAAATTAACGATGTCACGACCTCAAATATTGCAAATTTAGCAAACTTCTTCACATGCAAGGAAGCTTTTTCTTTTAAAAAAAAGTCTCAAAGTTAGACCATAAGGTATGCCATTGAAGAAAGTGGTATGGTTTCTGTCCCAAGTTTGTGCGTGACGAGAAAAAGAATCGCCGGCCCAGCCTCGTGAGCTATTTTTCTGGTTCCTCCAGTTCCCCCGCTCTACTAGGGAGCGCCCTACGAACAAGCGATATGTTGAAATAAAATTGTCCCATATTTTAGTGCATAAATGATATCGTTTGTGTCGAGTGGACGTTAAACTACATTCCACCACCAATTAGGCATTCACCATTCATATTACCTGCGCCAAAACAGGGTTGGAATGACATCCGAGTATAACCAAGAACCGCTCTATATTTTTCTCATAGGTTTTTTTTAAAAACTCGTTTATAAAATCTGAATGATGAGAATCTCCATATAGTCGAGTGGGATGGACGAATACCTGTCAGCAGATTAATATAACGTAGGTCCGCGATATTAATTATAAAAATACTAGATAACAAATGTCCATAAGATTTGGTAGAAATTGGCGCAGTGGACACCCAGTAAAAGCCAAAATTTAACAATATCTCACATATATGCTTTTGAAATTATACATTAAACAGAAAAAAATCTGACAAACACAATCGCCCAATTTGTACATTTAAAGAACTGGGTGTTCATTATATTATTTGATCGGAATGACCGCTTTTAGAAGTTATCTACAGCAACGGAAGGTAGTCTGGATCTTGTTATAAAAACTCCTGTCTGTTTTATGGACATAATTTACCTGCTGTTTGTTATCTTGTCTATAGCAGATCTCTATTCTGTCGAAACGTATCAATTCGTTGACAACCAACTTAGTACCTGCTTCATCTTGCGGGAGGGATAACAAAAACAAACACTAGATCCACTGCTTACAGAACATAGGTACCGAATCCAGGGATATTTTCAGGAATTTATCTATGTTTGACAACTGTATTTTAACAGAACACATTAACTTAGATTTTGTATGATACAGAGCATTTGATAAATATTGCATTTTACATAGGAAAAAATTGAAATTGGAAACCAGGCCAGGTCGGTTACTTTAGAGACTTGGTATTTGCTGACTATTCGTCAATTTTTGCAGAGTAAACATCCATGTTTATTTCTAAGATTTAACCCTTGGACAAAAATATCATTATTGAGTTTGCCTACATAGGAAAGCTTATAAATGAGATCAGTGGCGGATCAAGAAGGATCATCCCCCTCTTCGATAACAGTATATAAAATTCACTCATTAGTCTGCATTCTGATTTCATAAAATTTGTTACTTGGGACGGGATTATGGGGTGGGGGTGTCAAGTTTCCCACCATCGGGTCCTCTTATTTAATAACATATAGTTTTAAATATCAAAATAATCGGGTCTTCCCTAACAAAATATCCAGCGCCCGCCATTGACTAAACGCACAGCGGTGTTAGACTTAACAGTACGTAGGCAGATGTGCCCGAGATCGGTTATGTACAAAAGATAGAAATATCCATTATTCATGATTCATATTCATTCACAAATATCCAACAGAAGGAATCTTCAGACAGATCAGGTATGAATGACAGGCTTGGAATAATACATGTCTAAAGTTATCATTGTTCGGGTCTAAAAATATACCAATATTTAATATCTAAATATGTCGAAAAAGCTAATGATATAGCTGATAACAATGTAAGTATGTGATTTGGATACCGTGTTGATTTTTTGACATATTTTTAATATGACAGTTATCGTTAAGTGACTATAATTTAATGACCAAGATATTTAGTAGTGAAAGAATAAGTCAGTACATTGGCCAACCCCCTTATTTATTCTTTACACACTTTTATTGCTTATCAATGCAACAAATTTACAAGACCATTCACCAACAGTCATTGGACTATAGAAGGTCCCAACAATCAGAGGTAAATGTATGGTCTCTCGGCAAGAGAAATTCGTCTTAATTCACAGAACCATATGACTTGGAAAAGAAATGTTTTTTTTTTACTCGAAT
The DNA here is from genome assembly GCA_963678685.1 of Patella ulyssiponensis. Lineage (NCBI taxonomy): Eukaryota > Metazoa > Mollusca > Gastropoda > Patellidae > Patella > Patella ulyssiponensis. The sequence goes on from OY783228.1 coordinate 20,745,649, forward strand.
AAAACATGTTGACGACATTTGTGTAATTGCATATAAACAGTGCGAATAATACACTCGATTGTAAATCATGATCCGCTTACCAAATCCTTTCAAAGCCTTGTGTAGTTGAAGTGTAAGAAATGCCGCTGCATACCAGGGGGCACTCGGGTTGGAATTCAAAACGAATAATTAATCTATGAAGACATGACTTTGGCTATCAAAATAACTCGTGTGGAAAGTACCTTTTCGCGAATACATACTATCAATAAGTTTAAGAAAAACAACGTCGAATCAAATAGAAAATGTCAGCGTTTGTGTAATGTATGGTGACATGACACTTTCTATCAAATTAATTCGTGTGGAAAGAACATTTTCACGAATACATATTATCAATAAGTTTAAGAAAACATCGTCGAATCAATGAGAATTTGTGTGATTGTTTGATGAATGGCTGCTCCGTAAGATCGAGGTTCATTTATGTTTAGTCGACTATTAAAGTACACTTGATATGATTCCAATGAATCGAAGAATCGTCTGACGCCCAATCTTAACTTCCCTATAAATATTAAGAAAAGAAAGAAAATAGACTCAACAAACTCGTCTTTAGTTGATGTTAGTGTTCAACAGTTTCACAATAAACTAACAAACGGTTATTTATTACGCTGATTAATAGACCAGAAGATTAATGTGGCCGTCGTTCCCAAAACTAAACTAACAACAGACCGTTATGAACATAAATACGAATATAGATTCTGCGTGAAACCGACGGGCTTTTTTGATTATATAACTAATAATAAATCAGACATTTGTATTATTATAATCGTCATTCTAATTAAACTATAGACCAAGAATAATAATATTTCGTTTCGTTTATTCGTTCTTTATTTTTACAATTATTTTTAAAATCGCTATACAGGCGGAGCGAATATTATTAAGCTACTTTTATATAACGTAAATTTGTTCATAGTCTTAATTATCTATTTGCATACCATTGTTTTAAATAGGGCTATGAAGCAGCAGTAGACGCACGATATTTTATTTATGGATTGTCAATCATAGCAGTGTATGAATTGAGTCGGTCGTGCTCTGAAAGACTGTAAATCATCTTAATACGACGAACTTCCAATACAATTTCTCAGTAATCCGCAATTCACGACAAGATATCGGACTTCATGTTGAATGTCCAGTTAGTTTGCCATTTTGGAATATCGGACTTCATGTTGGATGTCCAGTTAACTTGCCATTTTGGAATGGCACTTTAATTTTAATGTTCTAATAAAGTTATCATATTTATCATTGTTGTGCTGGAAAATCTTCTGTCTGAAATATTCTATATATTTTTAAGTAAACAATCATGGGTACTTTTTGTATCCGAGGAAGTATTTTTGAAAATTTATCACAAAAGGTTATATTACAGCTGCCCTATGTAATCAACATGGCAGATAAAGTCATTGTTTTAAGATGGTGTCTACCCTGTTGAACTGTATATCAATGTATCTTGACTTGTAATAAATGATTAAGAGTATGAGAGGTGTACATATACATATGAATTACCATTCACGCACCTGAGCTAACGTCTTATTTAAAAAGTTCTCACAATACTATCTCCTCGACATACTCGTAAATTTATGTACAGAGGGTGTTACGTTGCTTTGCAAGTACAAACTGAGATCATTGTGTATTATTTGAAATACCTTTCTTAAACCATGGCATTGATAAAACAGGAAATAGTCAGTATTGCGGAGTATTTTTTCTTCTTTTAAAAAACGAGAAGGTATTATGCCTCAATATCAGTGATTGTTACCTATTATAATACAATCTGCGTGGTATAAATCCCTATAAGATAGGCGCGTCTTTCAATGCATCATTAACTATTCCCAAATATTTTTCTTTGTAATTCTCTTTAAAGATACCGTTACAATAAAATTACGGAATCATCTAAGGTGCGTTATTCACAATTTTCCCCTTATCACCTTACTTCTGGCTATTTCAAGAATCATATTTTCGAATTTTTGTAGGTCTTTTTTTGATATTGTGCGAGTAGAGGTTCAGTTATTTACTATAGATGTAAACCTCCTTATGCAAATCTAATCCAATTTTAAAGGACACCTCATAAGACATAATATTTGGCCTAATTTACTATTACTAAACTGATGGCTGTGATATTGAATTTTTCAAATACATCCAATGTATTAGATCACTCCCGCGAAAGACAATCCCGGGTGTGAAAGCAGTTGAGAAATAAAGGGGATGTAGTATACGAACGCTGGGAATAAAGGTTTTAAAATATTGAATTTCCTCTCGAAGCTTTAATGTGTTAATGATACGAAGCAGATGAAAAGGGCTCCATAAAATGATCTCAAAACTCATTATAAATTATTGTCAGTAAAAACCTGGTTATCAAACTCCATGAATAAGCGTTTCTTGTTTACGATGCAAGAAGTCGGAAGCGGGTATTTAATGCGCCTAATGGCTCCATTATTTAAATGTTAAGAATGAATCGGCGTATTGTGTTAAGATGTTCCCAGCAAAACTTGGCATTGTTCTCAAAATCGTAAATTAAGAGAGAAGGTGTTAGATGCTAGTGTAGGGTAACGCGTTTAATAATTGGCTCCCACCATAAAAATCGTGTTAATATATCAAAGTAAATCTTGAAAGGCAATACGAGTGCAGATCTGTGTTTTTAAAATGAAGATTACTGTCATACGGAGAGCTTAGATCATTGTGAATTAATATATTGGTATATAACACTGTCATCTTATGTTAGCTAACATGTATAAAACTGCCATGCTTAATGTTAGTTAACATTTGTTTTATATGACAGCCATGTTTAATGTTAGCTAGCCATTGTTATATACTGTCATGTTTAATGTTAGCTAAGCTAATCCTTTTCTACACATTGTACCGTTTAATGTTAGCTAACATTTCATGTTTATTGTTAGCTAACATTTGTTATATAATGTTTAATGTCAGCTAACATTTGTTATATAATGTTATTTGTTATATAATGTTGTCATGTTTAATGTTAGCTAACATTTGTTATATAATGTTGTCATGTTTAATGTTAGCTAACATTTGTAATATAATGCTGCCATGTTTAATGTTAGGTAACATTTGTTATATAATGCTGTCATGTCTATGTTTAGCTAACATGTGTTATATAATGCTGTCATGTCCATGTTTAGCTAACATTTTTTATATAATGTTGTCATGTTTAATGTTAGCCTACAATTGGTATAGGATACTGTCATCTTTAATTTTAGCTAACTATTGTTTTTGTATACGATCTTTTGTCTGTCTATTGTAATATAGCGTTTTAATACAAAACACATTTTCTTTTTCATTGCTCATTATCAGCATGACAGATTCGTCACGTTTAATTGTGTCGATGTGATTAAAGTAAGCTTAACCCGAAAATCAAGGTGTTGCCTTAGAGTATTTAATCTGTTTTTGAATCCGAATGGTTCAAACTGTATATGTAACGATTTGCTTCCCATTTTTGTTTTGAAAATGATTGAAAACTGTGTTGTCCGCACCAACCCAACTGTTCTTTTTCCAGATTGAAAACCAGAACCTAATGTGAGTTACTAAATACAGCACATCTTTATCTCTCATAAATCCTCTTACAAGATACAAAGTGTTGAAACCAATCTGGATGATTAGTAACATGCCCAATGCCGGAAGTCCTTTAACAAAAATGGAGAACAAAAGTGATGCGTGAAGAAGCCGTTGCTTGCCAATGGCGATGTGGAATTGAACACGTGCCTCCGTACATGATCATTGAGATACACCACCTTTGTTAGAAATATATTTAATTATAAATGTATTGAATTCTTTTCTTCTCCTTAGCATTTAGCAGAATTTTCAAGTGGAACGCTTTCAATGAATTGGAGGTCTTTCAGGCTGTTGACCTTATGACGTGTGACAGGTTATGGTTGTTAACACTTTGGCTACATGTCAAGATCACATAGCAGATGTCCACCAGAAAAACAAAAGACAACTGCTTCTCACTCTGCAGATTCATCAACAGATCTCTCTAGACAGGATATTCATACTCCATGATGTTGTCCAAATATTAAGTTAGTGTTTCAGCAACATAATACTGCCTCGAAGCATGTTGTGAATTTGGTGGCATCTTATCCTGTGCCATTCGCAACACCCTTGCTACGCTTTATGAATCTGATCATAAAAAAATAATATCATATCAATTAATGGTTATGCAAAACAACTGAATTTTTGATCCATCTTGTCAACAGGGGTGGGTGTAATAAACAGTGCTGCAGGTCGATATTGTATACGAAGAAAACAATACTTGCTTATTATTTTTTATAATATAGACTTAAGTATACGGATTTGATTGCATAATATGGTGATGGAAATCAACATTTGCACTCCAAATAGTATTATGTCGGAATAAATGTTTGAATTTACGATTTTCTTTTTTGACTGAGGAGTGAAGAATGTCAATTACTTGACCAAAATCCGTTTTCCACTTTCCTACGAATCATATAAATTATTTGCTTTCAACCAGTTCTTGTTAAGACAATAAAAGCAACTATTTAGATGCGACAGATATTTGTCCTTTTACAGAAATAAATTCATATATCAGATTTAAGTAAGTCAACATTTTAATCACTGGATTAAATATTGTTACCAGATCTATCGTAGGTGAGGGAGAGGGAGAAATAACATCCATTCGACACAAACTAGGTCATTTCGGGACTAGCATATGGTTTACTTTTAGCAGTGGCAGGAAACCGGAGGACCCGGAGAAAACCCACGAGGTTGGACAGGCGACCCAACACCTTGTCACGTACAACCAGTGATTCGAAACCACGCCAGTTGACTCAATGATAGGCTTTATGATACAGCACGCACGTGCTAACCATTCGGCCATCCAACCCCTCTCTATTGTAGGAATAAATGTTCTTGTTACATAGAACGACCGTGTAAAGTGGTCTGAAACATAACATACAGCTATCGACTGACAACAGCGAACTAACATTTACGTAATCAGACGGCTGAAGAAGCAGACAATAGTAGCCAGATTCAGAAGCAATTCTAAAGTGAATTACCCTCTTCAAGGATCTTGGCCCGTTAGCAAATAAAATGTCATAGTTATGAGTCATGCAATTAAATTGCAGTGATCAAGTTGGTTACAATATTTAGACTAGGAAACTCGTCCAGATGTAGTTAAAATAATTGGATCTTTAGGATCAAAACTGTTGAGAATGCAGACTTTGTACCTATCTTACAGAGCTTAATAAAGTCATTTTCGATCATATATGGGGAAACAGTATATTGGTGTAGATATGTTGTGCTTATAATAATTGATTAAACTCTATGAAATCACTTTTACCACGAACAATTTTTAAGTTTCATGTCCAGCTAAATGGAGTAATTACGACCAATAATGTTCATCACTTAAAAGATAAATTGACGATAATAAGTTCTATCTTATCAAGAAAAGGGGTTTACATGGACACCGTTTCAAATCATTTACACCCATGTCGACATACCGCACACACAAACAATATTTACATCATTAGAGATTACCGCAACTCAAACCTCTTTGTCCTTAGAAAAAAATCTGAAATTTATGAGTCTCTTTACGGCGGTTTATTTGTTGTTTTATCTACCATAAATCAGTTTTTGCTTTGATTTGATGTCTAAATTATAAATGTTCTGTCTTCGCTATGCATTTTGCTCGTGTGATTAATATTCATTTAAAGTCATTGGCAAAACGGCGTAAACAGAAGCAAACATAAATTTAGATTTCGCGTCCTAGAAAGATATGCATTATGTAGTGTAATATTACTATAGACTGCCTTGTATGTAATCTTTTATCCCTAATAGCTATAAGTCAAAGCCTGGTATCTCTAATGCATGATGATTATTTAAAGATCTAGATAAAGAAACGACACAAATCATGATTCCGTTTTCCTAATCTGAACATAAACTTTTCATTAGTTTTGAAAAAGTCAAAAGAATTTGATACAACTGTTCCCTATCAACAGACGCGATCTTTAAATAAATAAATGTAAACTTACATAGATTATATCTAATGAATTAGCTGATCGTAGGCTTTTATTTACTCAGCAATGATTATTGAAGATGTTAAAGGGGCAACGTTTTGTTACAAATACTATACTTGAATATTAATCGAAGACCTATATTCAACCAGGAGATCAATTGTGAAGATGTTCAGTTTACAATAACTTACAGAACATGAATTTATCAGTGCATATGGAACATGCAATTATATGTACACACTGGGTTACAGAATGTGCATATACACGTATACACATTGAGTTACAGACGGTTCAATACAAGTACACCGAGTTTCACCTTGAGATGCTTCAGTATCCGTGTAGTCTTCTATACAGCCTTATTATTATTCTAATGAGTACAACACAATTTGTGATCTGTGGTATTACGAAAAAAATATAGTCGGTATCAGGAACCATTAACAATAACCCGTGTTATAATCTTTTAATCTTATTCAGTTAGTACATATCCACTACAATTTCCCTTTAAATGAAGATAAACTAGTAGTATATACTATTGGATTAAGAACATTTAGCTTGATTCATAAAGATATAGATCATGAATTTACATTCTAGTATTAACTATGCAAGACGCCTTGGAATATTGTATAAAAAGACTTTGATATATAAGATGGTCTTAGAAGCCATGCCCCTGTCTATTACCTATTCTCTACATCACAGGTAACTGTCAATCATGCATATTGACACACAGCTTAAAACCTACAAGGCCACAAATCTAACGTAGATTTAAAGTCTTTTGGTTAAACAAGAAAAGATTTGATGTATATCTACACTTATCAAGAGTATTTAACACCTTGGTAATGTGTTTGTTCGACGTTATCAGAGAGGGCAAATAGGGTCTCCCGAATCAAAAACCTCTCTTCAAAATTCCATTTTAAGTGAAAAAAAACTTTGTAAATGCTTCAGATCTTATCTATCATTTTACCGGTAAAACAGATTAGCTGTTGTGGGGTCTGATATAAATTTGAATGTAAACCATAATCCATTGACATAAAAGTCGAGTGCAGAATACTTCGGAAGTTTCATGTGCATAGCAACAACATGTGGACAAATCCTACTGATGCTTCACATGACATAATCAAATATCCTATTGTTTTTCGTGTTGATAAGACCTGTCACTTACATGACTATGCCCGACTGTGTCTTGATAACGAGATTTGATATGTAAAAGTTTGTTTTTTTTTGAAAATGAGTTCCTCTAAAAACAAATATATAAAAAATGAGTCTGTTGTGTTTATCTGTTAACTTTAAAAACACAAACTGTCACCTACATGACTATGTACAACTGTGTCTTGATAACGAGATTTGATATGTAAAAGGCTGATTTTTTGAAAATGAGTTCCTCTAAAAACAAATATATAAAAATTAGTCTTTATGTTTATCTTTTAACTTAAAAAACACAAACTGTATCAATCTGCGTTAAAAGGATCCATACAATCTAACAACGTCTGTCGACTATCTGGGTTGACATTTTGAAATCAGATTAATATGTAATGCTGGGGGTATATGGTGGTAAATATCAAGTGGTTATCACCCTCCTAAGATAAATTATAAACACTAGTTGTTTTCCTTTTATCATAACCCTGATAACTAGGTTCACTTACATGTCTACACGTTAACAAAAATTTTAAAACAACATATTTAGCCTGGCTGTTAAACAGCATCACGTCTAGTATTAGACAACACATAATGGGCTGACTTTCGAACTCAATAAAACACGATTGTCCAAACCGGCAACAAATGCCGTGGTAGCTCATGATACGTAAACACTGTAAAGGGAATGAACAAATCATATAGCCTAAAACCTCAAAAGACGATGGAACATCACAATGACTAGACCGAACCTTAACAAGAGGTGGAACATCATTGAGTCCAGACTGAACCATAACAAATTGGTATTTTGCAGTATCAAGATCGATCCTTGACAAACATGGGGAATCACAGTAACTAGAAAAGTAGTCTACCATCAGAAGAACTACCCCATAATAAGACTGAACCATTATCAACTGACGTCACAGCATCTAGAATAATTAAGAACAACAAAACTTATTGTCTGAAACCTCAAAATGTAAAACATGCGTTTTGCTTATAGCAGGCCAAGAAATGGACTGACAATATGATCGAGTCCAAGTCCACAACAATGAAACGCCTATCAGGAAACAACAACAATGGTCTGAGGAACAAATTATATTTTTCCAAACCATCTACGCATTGTCCATTCGGAACCTTTGGTGTCAAAACAACAAAGTTACAATGCTTTAATATTAGGGATGCTGTGAGTCCCGAGCCACCCGAATGTACCCTATTGCAATGAGTAACAGGGAGAGGGGGTAACTGCTGTCACAGTTCTGTCAATCCCAATAACTGATGTGGTTTCAGTAGAATAGTATTTCAGCAATAGTGTGTAGCACCATGAGTCTTCTGTCTGACGCGGAGAGCTGGCAGGGGTTGCGGTGGTCAAACCGGTCGCCACATCTTACATACGACCCATGCATCTTTTCTTACTACATATTTTCGTAGCCTTGTGATCGTCTAGAATTTGTCTCTAGCTGTCTTTCCTTTTCCTTCACGTTGTGTATTTCTTCTTAATGGTTTCTTAAGACGTTTGTCTTCTTTAGTTATAACAATGCAACAGTTCGTTTTTACCTTTTATGTAGCATAGGTATATATACAAGCATAGTACATATTACAATTATAGTCAATACTAACTAAACTCTTCTCAACCTAGACACCTCGCGGTGCCTAGGACTCTTACATGGTATCCCTCTGGAATCTAATCGAAGTCTGATTTAATGACATAATATAGTTTCCTTTATAGCCGCAAGGGTATCACGCACAGTCGTGCATGTTCATGACCATGAACCTGTACAATCGACGTAATGATTGGTTAAATTAAGCCAAATGATGCAATAGGAATATCTCGAATCACATGTATTTTGTTGAAAGATATAACCAGTTTGTTATGGTTCTATACCTTTTTTATATAACAATATGTCCATCATTGACTCAGTTGATTTTAGTACATACCTACATATTATGTGAATATGTTAGAAACATAAAACTATATCTTATCTCCTCATTCCTTGTCTATAATCTTTAAAAACGATGTCACCACGACTATATTGCTACAAGTGATTGGTTGGGGTAGGTTCTTAAAGCTCAATTAATTCAAAATATCTCTAGATGAAGATTCAATCGGATTAAAAAGTAGTCTATTAAATGATTTCAGTGAAGATTATAGGTGCTCATGGTTTGTGTACAGTGTATATAGGGTTAGGGTAAACCCCAGCCCTGTAAACTAGAATAATAAAACAATTAAATGACCTCATTGGGTGCCTTGAAGATGATAACTCGTGTGATTTACAGGCGTATAATGCTTATAGTAGAAACGTACACAGGCCCAGGTGTTAGTAATAAATATATGAACAGGTTTTATCAGCCTATATTAAGTTATAATTGAACACATGGGAAGGATGAACATCGGCGTTCTTCCTTCCAATTATTAACCATAAACAAAAAATGACATGGCATTGCTTAGATAATGAATTGACCTACACCTGGGCCCTTAAAGGCATATTTTGTGATTTTTTTTACCAAGTTATTCAAAGAGATGTTTTTGCTTCGAGAACTTACTGGACTTCATACAGAATACAGAACGTTCATATCCATGTAAACAATCTGAACATCATCCATAAAAAATATTCGCATTGTCAAGAGTTGATCACTAACTAATCGCGGATGATGACATAATATGTTGATTGGTAATGGATGACCACCCTCTGTTCAAATTGTGACACATGCGAATAAAATGATTTAAAGAGCTTTCATTGCGAATTATTGGTAAGATTTAAGCTGAAAAATGATCGGTTGTCCAGACGTGTAAAGAAATATAAACGAGAAATTTGCCTTTAGAAGTCGTATTTTAGCTTCAGAACTAAGTTATAGCTAGAAATCCTGGTTCACTAAGTAAATCACTGTTAAAGATTAGATAAAAAAAAGACTTCAACTAAATCAATGTAGACACTATCACAAACGCCCGATCTGTCAGCAATTGATCTAGTGTATTGATTTTATGTCATTTTTACAGTAAATTATATAATATTTTAAACGAAGTCGTCAACAATAAAGACAGTAACGATGGTTGCTGTTTTAATATTGTATGTGATCTATGTAATTATTGAATCTAGTAGCATCCACCCCTTTTTCCCAGACAGCTGCATTGACTTGGAGAAAGAAATGAACTGATTGTACTTTTTTCTCAAACAAATTGCACCGACAAAGAGACCGATGGTACTCGTTTAAATTATATTTGATTTGACTAAGTTTTTACATGGAATCAAGCCGGGTCATTTCCTCAAAGAATATTGAACAGTTATCGTGTGTGCTCCGTGCACAACATGATTAAGATCATAATTAAATTAATGAAATCTTGCAATGTTTTGTTTTTCAAATTAAAACCTATTAACGTCAGGATTTGCTTGTAGTACAGCGAGCATGGCTTTGAAATATGATTGTAAGGTCGTGTTAAATTGAAATGGGGTTTAAAGTCGTACTGTTTTCATGTTAAACGCGAGCTTATATTGTCTCACAATCGTGACGTTTAGGGTGCAGAAATACGCTCATAAAATCCATACAGACTCTATATTAACAAATAAAAGTAAACTACCGTGAGAAAGTTCCTAAAAGTAGGCTCATAACAGCAAAGATAATCCTTTTGGTTAGTGAAGAAAGCTAAATAAAACAGAACAAGGTCCTTGTAAATATAAGATTTGTTTATATGGGTTACATGTTTTGGAGTTAATGTGATCACATTCAAGATATGCAATCTTTTATCAGATTAGTGTTACATTAACATTTAACGCGATTACACTGAAATTGACATTTAGAATCCTTTAGTTTGGAGTGTTTATTTTATACTACGGTTTCATTACTTTAATTAGACGTGTCATGGACTCGAGGACGTATCAACCACTATTTTGCCACCTTGGGGAATTTATGTAACTAACTGTTTTGTGAATGGTCTTTGACACCATTGTGGCTGTAATGAAGTCCACTGGTCTCTATGGGTGTTATATTTGCATAGCTTCGTGGTACTGAGTGCAATTTGAAGTAAGTGGTCCGGCATAAACTTCATTTACTGTAAACTTTTACAGTAGTACCATCATTATAGCACTACGACTCACGGAAATCTTTTCTATTCGGTTTCTGCCATGGAGGTGTGAAGTCGATTCGAGAGTTTTCATGACTGCTGGCGTCACTAAGATAGAATATACTCCTCTCCGTTAATCTTAGTGAATTTACTTTTGGCCTTGCAAAAATTCTGTGGGCCTACCATTCATATTCTTGCAATGGTCAACGGGGAAGTTCTAAGTGATGGCATAATTGTACATTACGAATTTCGAGATTTCCCAGTACACCACAATAAAAGTAGGGTTAAATATGGAAATCAAACGCCAACATGTGACGAAATGGCCTTTAAGTTTTTAATTGAAATGCTGGATCGTTTGGGAATGGTCGCCAGATTTTTTAAATGGGGTTACGAATTTCCATTGTTTAATTTTATTAGTAACTTGTTAACCACGATTACCAACCATTATTACTGACTAAGATAAATACTTTCTTTTCTGTAACCACATTATTTCACGAAACCAAGTCTGAGACTTGTTCTTTAATTTGAATATTCAGTTCAGGGTTATGGACCGGCCTAATAGTCCATATAACACTAGCTGTACACAAACACAGGGTAGTAATTTATGGCGCAATCTTTGTACCCATGACGGGGTTAACACTGGTAACTTACAAGTACATAAACAGTTAAAATGACAAGTGCTTTGAATCTAACCTTTACCTTGAGTTGAAGTTCTGAATTAAACCTTGCAGTGTGAAAGCTTTTAAGATGGTATAATTAACGATGTAACGCGAGTTCGGGAAGGTTTCTTACTGTGTATGTATCGAATGATTTATTTCTCCAGGGCAGTATAAAAACCACATGCAAGAATTATTACCATATGACCAAGAATAATAGCGAGCTTATACCCAGCGATTCTTTGCCCTCGGCATGTAGGCCACCTAGAATCTCACCAAGGACACCTATCCATCGCTTTAATAAATTGTTCACACAATCGACCGTTCCGTGAAATATATTTATTTAAAAAAAGCGTTGGTATGGCAATGCATAACTGATATCCAAATCAAACATGCAATTCAACTTATGTTAAACAAAGCCACCCATACCATTCACTTACCAAAACATGCCAAATTAAATCGTTGCACTGGAATGCATGGAATGTAAATCATAAACTGTCGTATTCCATAATATTACCTCCATTGAAGCTGCGTTCTATTGAATGGAATTGGGTTTTACTGTACATTTGCCATAGGCTATGTAAATATTTGCGCTACCATTATAATGTAATACTAATTAATAAAAGAACGTTCATGGCATATTTACAAAATAATTTCGCAATAGTACGGTGATTAGCCATGATGTCGGAATTAATTGATAATTGCACGTGTGGAATAATATAAAGGTACAAAGCTGCTAAATAAAGCAATCAGAATTTCCAAAATAAATTTATTAATACGTGGATAATACAGAAAACCTGGCCTCGCGTACTTTCTGATTTGGTCGGATTCGAATCTAGAATTGGAAATGAATTTTATAATCTAATATATTCATTGATCGTATCAGAAAGGACATTTATGACACAAACGCAATTTCAGCTTACTCAGCACTCTTTTGAAAAGCTGCATTCAAATCCACCAAGTGAAAGGGTGTCAAAAGTTCCAGATAATGTGTGAATTGACTTTTTATACGAATCTATATTGAGACTGGATCTAAGAGCACTATGAAAGGACATTTTAACTTATAAAAAGCCCAAGGTACAAAGATCACGTAATCCTATGAATTTAGCTAGTCTACTACTTAGCGGTATTTAGTCTTTAAAAGAGATTGAGCCGTAGGCAACTTTTGCTGCGTGGCCATCCATTCTCTCGACATTGATCTTTCAATCCACGTGTTCTGGTTGTTAACTTGGAAATCACCAATCCATTTACTTGTGTAATGTTCTGCCTTTATAGCTAGTAAAAACTGTTATCCATTAAATCGACAGAACGGGAAGTGTTGGGATACCATTAAAAGACTTTTAAAATCCATTTTGGAAAGATGACCTTCCGGTTTTGCAACTTTTCATCGCTACTGTGAGCCTAATGCTGAACAAATAAACGGACCACCAATATTTACTACGGAATGTTTTGCTTGGACGTGTATCGATCTGGCTGTTAGGGGCATACTTCTGTCAGGCCGCGGTTTGTCTGTGGAAGTTGGTAGAAATCTACTTTTAGCTTTTACCTCTAACAAGCCAACAGTGGGACTGGTACCCTCGCCGTAATTCCAAAATAGATGATACATATTAAATAATTGCAAATGTATCGTTTCGAAAAGTATCGAGCAATCAAAACAATTATCTATACTTAATCTAAGCAGAAACTGATCGCAACCGTACTCAACAACGGTGGTGGAATTCTATATTAAGTTTCATTACGCTCCATAAGTATGACTCAACATTATCTTGTCCGGGCTGCAAAAAAAGGTCCCCCCCCCCTCTCCTGTGACAAAATTGTCGACCATAAAAAAACAATAGACATAGATATAAATTGTCCGTCAATTTTACAGCGCCCCCCGAGAACACCCCCTTCCCCCTCGTTGCTCTGAGCTAGTGACGGTCTGATCTTGTTCCAAAGCATTGCCCGTTGAAATTGAAATCATCTACACCAAGTTCATACAGTCCACTTCAATTAAAAGCATGATTGTTATTGGTCTTGACCAAAAATTGCTTATCGCTACTTGGCTTTAGCAGAAGACTCTCATCATACTTAGTCAAGGTATTGATACAATGAATCTATACTCTTAGTTTCATCACCCAATAAAAACCAAAGTCTCAACACATCAAATTACTGATCGCAGCTTAGCCTTAGAAGTAAATGCGCATGTTCGAATTCTTTCAGGCCATTCACCTAATAAACATTTACACACAAATTTTGAACAACCTGCTGCAATAAGGGGTTATTTGGGTCTCTACTTAGCAGAAAATGTTCATCATCAAAATTAGCCAAGGTATTGATGTAATGCAACTATGCACGAAATTTCACCACCCAATACGAATCAAAGTTATCAAGCTCCAAAGTCTCGATTAATCAAACTACTTATCCTGGACAGAAAATGTTCATTATCTAACTTAATCCAGGTATGGATGTAATGAAACTATACACGAAATTTCACCACTCCCACTCAATTAGAACCAACGTTGTCTTGCCCAAAGTATCAACCACTCAAACTGGTTATCTCTGCTGGTTGTGTAATGAGGTAAGAAAATCCGAATATATTGGGCACAATCGGACTTCCATATTTATTTCTCTATAAAACTGAACGTTGAATTGGCAAATTTATGCTAGAATCATTTGCTGTAAGTATTTCACTGTGGGAGTTTCGTTCGCTAGTTTGACGCAGGGTGTGTATTGAAATGGCTTGAGATCACACGATGCATCATCATAAAGCCTTAACGTTCACACAGTGAAAATGGCATGGAATCTATTTCTGAATGTCATATATACGTTATTTTACCAGTTAACACAGGCAATCTTTATCATTACAGCATACAGATAATTACCACCAGATAGGTAAACCATCAGTCAGATATTGCCCCGGTAAAATGTTAGCTGATTGATATAGAAGACCATCAACATATAACAAGCAGTTGATTACCTTTGTTTCTGGATACTGAGGCATTTTGAAACACTTGTGCAGATCACTTGGTTCGCCATTATTGATATAACTTTCTTTCTGGTGTTAACATGCAAAAAAGCATTAACGTTGTGTTTTTGATAACGAAAGTCAACCATTATCCCGTCTGGCTATACAAAGTTTAAAGTACGTTGTGATCTAGATATATTATGCAACTCCCAGTAACGCACTCAATAATTGGTCATCTGATACAGACCCATTTGTAATGTTCGGATCTTTATGAAGTCTAATTCATTATATCTTTTAAGCTGCATCTTTATTGCTAAAGCCTACACGGCTCTACCATTAGTTGTCAATTGCATTTTAATACTCGATGAAAAAACTTACAAATCTCCGGTTCTACTTTCGAGCACAGCTGGTGCTCAATGACATGACATCACTTAAAACGTATGTTTTAGGAGCT
Organism: Patella ulyssiponensis; assembly: GCA_963678685.1. Lineage (NCBI taxonomy): Eukaryota > Metazoa > Mollusca > Gastropoda > Patellidae > Patella > Patella ulyssiponensis. The sequence continues at coordinate 20,760,902 of OY783228.1, forward strand.
GATGTGTTAGTCTGTTCCCACAATGACTCAAGCCTGTATAAGAACATAAGCGCACGTGTAGAGTTATAAAATATTGAAATCCTTACACATGTGTATTTATGCTAGTAATAGGTATTTAGAGTTGACTGTTTATAAACAAACTGAAACGCGAGGAACATTCATTAGTTTGATTGTTTATAGATGTCAGAAAATGATTTTAATGAATATTGCACAGCGGTAGTTGGCACTGAGTAACCAGAATACGTATAATCATATATAAATATTGTTACATGCATTTCCTGTAAGCATGTTAAGAATCATGCTAGAATCATTTATCTCGTAGTGCATAGGAAAAGACGTAACACCTTCCCAACGTCAGGAATTTCTCTCAAAGAAAGATTAAATAGGAAAGGACATAATGGAAATTGCAACGAGTGTACCCCATGACCATGATAAATATAGTATTATCCATCTTCCTGTTTATAATAATATACATCATGATGTAGTACGTAGGTTTTGCACCATTTTAACAGATTGGACTCTCAGCATCGTCAAGTCCAATAACGTAACTCAGCGGGTACCAAAAGGCTAAATTCAAACGTGTGGTTTGATTAAAGACGTAACTGCACCTACTACTCGAGGTTCACTGTATCTGTACCCAATATCAGTACGTGTATAAACAGTTTTTCATCACTTTCCTAAATTACATACGTGTAGGTATATATGAAAAGTTAAGCACTTCGTAACATTTTGATAAACCTAGAAACTTTTTAAAAATTGTGTTATCTGTTACTATTTACATCCATTATAAACAACGAAGAAATCTAGGATAAAATATTTGTTTTAAATAAATAATGCATAAAGCTCGTCATGATCTGTACAGGTAGTCGGAGTACGAACTTTTCAAAAACGAATAGGATAGAATCGAGCAATAAATCCTTTATAAACATTTGATTAGAAAATTGATGCAGTTATTTCGGAAAGTTCGTTTCCTGGCCCATCCTCAATAGCCCGGTGGTGTAGAATTGTACTTTAAACCCCGATTTCCTCTCATTACGTATCGGATCAAGTAAAATGACGAACCTTGGCAGTTGGAATTCGATAAGAGGTAATCAAACTCTCCCCTGTCCAAAAAACACCCCCCCTTCCACTAATAAGTAAGCATATTATGTTAGTCCCAATATGATTGTATTGACGAGACGATGAATTCCATTCCTGTTATTTGGGAAATAAGCATATTTTGTACTTTGCCCAATATTTAGTAATTTCAGCATTAAATTTCGATGCAAATGAAATGGGGTTTAACGTCTTACTCTTCTGCACCTAACCTGGGCTAATGGAAGACGGGAAACTTCGATGCAAACAATGTAGCAATGATAATTTCTTCTTTTATGAAACCTTCATTATGCACACCAGCACAAGAAAGACTAATGACTTGAATCAAATTCAAAAGAGATTGTAGCTCTAAAAATATTTGATGTTTAAGAAACCGTAAAAATTAGACAGGATAGGCGCCAACTAATCGCGTACCTTTCAGTGAACAGACGAAAAATGAATCAGTCTTCGATGCCAATTAAATCATGTAATTGGATTAATTTAAATGATCAAAAGATTTCACTTTCTCCTCTGATAAAAGTTTATTTCAATAAAATATGTTTTACAAGTTTCTAAAAAGAAATATAGCGTAAATTTATGTGGGGGTGAAGAAATTGGTGCTATTCTATAGTCAAGCCTACACTAAGGCTATCTTCAAAATTAAATTAAAAACTTCTCCGAGATTAAGTAAAGTAACAGGGTGTCAGGTTAAAAGAAATAGCAGTTAATCCTCAAGGTAATTTAGATAGCATCTGTACACATCATCAAAATAATTACTCGGTGCCTTTTCTGTTGCTATTAATATAATGGTAGTGAAGCAGTAAAAGCATGCATCGAGCAGGTTGAAACTTAAGATAAAACAAACTATCTCTCCTGGGATTACTTTACGTTATCTACACAAATACTTCTATACATGCCTGCAGTCATTTCTAACTTTCTTCTATTGAACTCGTTATAGAAAGATTCTCCAAAAGTCCTCTATAGTTTAGTTGTTTAATTCACGCAACTCAAAGCAGTTATACGCCATGAAAACGTGTTTGCTATGTGAAGTCCTTAAATAATGTTTAAATAAAATTAATGTAGTCTTTTAGGTTAATTTATAAACTTCTCTTATAACTGTTCAAAACACTTAAAGAACATTATTTGAAAAATCGAAAGTATGATTAAAAGGATGTGACCCGATTCTGTAATAAATGATTATAAATATTATTGTTTATATTATTTTTCTGTAAAATATGCGTTCTGCCAACTGTACCATAAGTTTATGTTTCGGCTTTGACATGATTTGTTAAAATTGGCATTGCTTATTGTGTTAAAGTTAATTAAACTCTGCGATATAGTTACTTTTAAGTATGGACCATATCATAAAGATCATATTAAAGCACACTAAACAACATATGTTTAAGTAGCGAACCCTGTATTATCCCTCTATCTTTAAATATTCATAAAACAGATGGATGCCTTATGTTTTTCTACATGTAAAAATTTATTTATAATGAATGCATTCAAGATGTTTAGACTGATATTTATCCTGTGTTTGTAGTATAATACTTAGACTGTTCTCACTTTTCTGTGGTGTAAGTTACTGTTTTGCCATATTTCGCATGCCCTTCTTACACCAACTACACCTGCAGAGGGACGATTTGGAGTGCAAGGGCCCCAATTATTCTCGTTCTCGGTTTGGTCAGATTCCATTTTACATGAAAATAACAGTGGCTTTTTTGTTGTAATACACAAAATTTTCTTTGATCATTTTACTTTAATATGATGTAAAGGTTATATAACAATATCTCACGGACTCTACATTACACCCATTCAACATAATTGTAAATGGAGGCGTTCTGTGTGAGTTTTGCATATCAACATTCTCAAGCCTACCTGAGAAATCGACATAAACAAACCCAACGGTGGGTTATATTCTCATATGTCCACGATATTTTCTTTAACTAGTTCCAGTTATTTATATAATTTGGATTGTTTCAAGGTCGGGATGGGGGGATTCCTCTGAATTCATCTGGAATAACAATTATTGAGCTAACCGGCAGGTAGATAACATAGGAACATTAAGTGAAAGTAAACTCGTAGCTAATTAAAACTGCAGATAAATTAACATGTTTTAATCGACAGAATAATAGAACTTGAACGGCAATCAACGATTTATAAGGCTTTGCAAAATATTTGTCATTCTACTATAAAAGTTAAACAGAGGGGTAATAAATGTGTTAATTTGTGGTAAAGACGTTCTTTTAATCAAATTTATCTGCGTCTTTTATAAATAGGAAATACCACATGTTTATGCATATTGCAAATCTTAAACGAGTTTACCATTACTTATAATAAAAAGACATGCATCACAAATTGGTACATGCTATGACTTAACATGGAGTGGTCGTTCTAGTGTAATATGTAAACGTATTAGATTCCATTTTAACCCCATTGATACAAGTAGACTTTAACGGAGCACCAAGTAATAACAATTGTCATCAATGTACTCACATATTATATAAACCCATATCAAATTTTAAAAATCTATACTCGCGACATTTGAAGGTAAAAGTCATTTGATGTATCTTTATAAACGGATGGTTTGGTTTTTATTGGTCTTTAGAATTAAAGAAAGGCTTTTACATGGTTCATGTGGAGTACAAATTGCCTCAATATTCATCAATTAAAGAATAAGTGTGTGTTTTCAAAAAGAACAATTATCATACAACACGAGGTGCTTAATACTGTTTATGTCATGGAACACTACTTCTTATTATATAGACGTATACATTTAGATAACAATCTAATTATGAAACATAATTGTACAATAACAAGCATTAATGTCACTATTGATTAATAAGCCAATCATTATAATTATATAAATACAAAATTTACTATTAATTAATGAATACATGAACTTTAAATGGTTTTAAGCACGCATCATGAAGAAGTTGCAATAAGACGATTTGACAGTAATTGATTGAAAATATTAAGTGATGGTTATGAACTGCTTCATTATATATACCTGTGAAAGCGAGGCATTACGTAGCAAAACTGTAATAAGGACGCATTCACTTCTATGGAAATGAAAAGAAATGGGGTTTAAAGTCCTAGTTTTCTACATTAACCGGGATAATTAAGGCCAGCATACCCTATGTAGTGTAAGGTAGGGAAATGTTGCCAGGACACTTGCATTTCCATCTACTTCATTGAATTCCAACTGGGAATCACGGTGGCTAAGTGGGCAAGGCGCTGGCTCGTTAGCCTGGAGGTCGGGTGTTCGATCCCTGCATTGGCCGAGAAAGTTCATCTCGATTTTCCGGCGTGGTTTCCCCATGTCAGTGATACAGAAGGAGGGACTGACAAGGACAGCTGCCTAGTCGTTCGGATGGGACGAAAAACCGAGGTCCCGTGTACACATTGGAGTGCACGTAAAAGATCCATTGCCCGGGCAAAATTTCCTTCATAGCACACTGTACGGCGTATGCCCGTCTTCCATTAGCCCGGGTCAGGTGCAGAAGAGTGGGACGTTAAACCCATTTCATTTCATTTCATTTCATTTGAATTCCAACTGTTAAAGCTTCATTTACGTGCATACCATCATACCTTTGATAGAGGTACAGCCAAAACTGAAGGGGGTTTCTGTTCGTCTTATTCTACAAATGACTGGTATATATGTCTGTATGCGAAATGAAATGGGATGTAATGTCCTATTTTCCGCACCAATCAGGCTAATGAAGACGGGTCTACATAAATTTATACCAATAAAAAAAGAATGACTGTAGTTTCTATTTTAAAAAAAAACCATTGCCGCGACAGCGCGATTCACGACAACCGATGTCAATGAATTATATTCTTCAACGCATTCAGAGCTTTAATTGTAAATTCGAACCATTTATCGACGCTGTTGACAAGTTTTTCGAGACGCGACTTACAATCAAGAGAACGTTTAAGCAGCACGATACCAATTTAAATACCATAATTGTCACAGCGTGTTCAAACCTGATTTCTATCATAATCAGTGATGCTTCTATTTGTCCTTTGATTTGATAGTAACGAACCTGTCAGAGTAAAACGTGAGCCATGTATATTTTTGTCGCTGTTGCTTTTAAATTAAATCTATTTATCTTTGTCCTTTACCGTATAAGGTAGATTTAAAATATATCCTGAACATTTGTATTTGTATGGAAGTCAAATCAGATATTTTATTTCCAAATAAGATCACCCAACCTTAAAATTTGTTCTATACAAATCCAAATCTTTACTTAGTCGATGTTCAGAAAGCCCAACTATTCGCTCAGTGAATAGAAAAGTAATATATTTTGATCTTGCAAATACTGGATAAAAACAGACTGACTATACAAACACCACACCTCCCTCTATAAAATATATACACATGGTTGGATTCTAGTCTATTCTTCGTCATTGATTCAATAACTATTTACACTTAGATTTTAACACGTCAAATAGTGTTCAGGGGGTCTAATTTATGGTCTATTCTTGTCTATATTATTTGTGTTCAAAATTGAAAAAAAACCTTCATACTCTGAAAAGACATTTCAATTATTTCAGCTACAAAGAATGTTTGGCATGTGAGTACTGATGTAACGATATTTGAAACTGGAAATGATTAAACGTTATTTAAAAAACAATAACATTATGTGGACTACTATATTAATAAGTAGTAATTATTAGGGATGGTGTTTCGTACCGTTCATCATTTTATATTTTGGGACTAACTGAATGGCTATATAACTCCTTTCTGTGCACAGAGATCTGTCTACTCTGAGTATAGATCTCTTCTGATCAAATATGGGACCTAATCCGCTCGTTTGATATAGACAATCTCTAAATAAACATTTCAATTTCATTACATATGAATACAGAAGCGAAATAAATACTTCTCAAAAATCTCGATGTATAGGTAGTATTTTCGACAACAATTGTTGAAATGGGAATTAAAATGTTGGTCAACTAGCTTCGTGTGTGTACATACAAGTTTCGTATGTTATAAATAGTAACTCGGGTTCTTTATGTCAATCAATTGTCTCATAAACTATTAATCGGCATAACACAATAACTAACTTTTCAATCAAACTCGTCTTTTAGATAAAACCTTTAATTCCTCAATAATGTATCTATAAGGATATCAATCAGCACTTGGAACGATTATTGTGTATGATTTTAATCGATTTTTTACACTACATTACGTGTATCTAAGCTTGATTTATAATATATTCTTATCATAATTTACAGTCATAACAAACGATTGCCAAGTTTCTCAGCCGTTATTAACGTGAACAAATATTAAGCAAATAACTTTAATTGTTATTTACGTAACATGCACTAAGTCACCCCAATATCTCGAATTTTCACCAAAATACAATAAACTATTGTCCTCTTAGGTTTGTTTTTAAATATAATCTGCTGGGATCAAGCTGCAAAATATATCAACGACAGCAGTCGTTCATCTTTCTCGCTTGAAGTAAAAAACACAGGACTTGGTTTTAAGTCACCAATTGTGTGTCAATCAAATATATATGAACTATATGTCATATAAAACCAATAGATCTTTAATATTTATAATGCTTTACACCTAAATCTGTTTGATATTCGATTCTTTACATATCCAATAAGTATAAAATAACCACCGCTTGAAATCCTAGGTCATTACATTGAATAGAAAACCGATCACCTTTCATCGACCCTTTTCAAATTCTAATCTTTTTGGCAGATCAAACTAGATTTAAGACTTTGCATAAATACTCTTCTTTTATTTGAAATTCCCCCTCACTTGAGGATCGATTTTAGTGTATGTCACTTATGGTTGTTGGGTTTAGTGGCTTGAGCTTATACGTGTTTAACTTCATTGGATATGCGCAATCCTACTTCAAGAGACCTTATATGACTCCGTAGACCATGCACCCATGATATTGAGTGAAACATTTGTTCATTTTTGGGGTTTTGGCTTGAACCAATTTGAGTTGAATGCAACAACATTGGTACATTTCCTACAGTTTTTATTTAAAAAAAAGATACTTTTCAATTCATTTGTTAAAATCCCTGAACTTCCCAGTCTAAATTCTTGCAAACCGCTGAAAATTGGGTTTCTAAAGGAATACCGGGTCAAAAATGGTTCAGTGTTTTCAAAGATATGAAAAGTGAAAATGTGTCAACATTCGGTACCCCACTGAAGACGGTATATAGAATAGAGTCAACAGAAGCCAACGCCACACCTATGCGTTTCACTAAAACCTTTTCGTGGGCCTCTTTTAAATCAGGCTGAATCCATGTCTGGAGATTTTCTACCCTGGATTTTTAGTTTCTGTTTTCTTAATTCAATTTTTTTTTTATGTATTTGAGTACAATTTTGATATTCTCTGACTTTAACCCTTTGTAACCAGTCATACATTTGATTGTCAGTGTTGTCCTTTAGTTTAGACACATGCGACCTATAAATTGTAAATTTAAGATAATCCTTATCACTAATAAGTTTAACCCAGCCCCTTCTATATGTTTTCAATTATTTACATTTTGTATTATGTCAAAATCTCCTATCTCTAGTCTTCTAAATAAAATTGATGGTCTATATCGAAATTAATCGATTAACCGGAAATTTGCGTCGTCTTTGTCTTGAGTTCGTATTCACAACCCAAAACTATTTTCTTTATTCTTGATGCAATGACATCATTTCGCTTGAGTTAATTTTCTAATGGGGTTTCTTTTATTCACTATCTCAGAATAGTGTTATAATAGAACAAAGCATATTTTCAAGTTTTTCCACGTGACAAGACGACATTGTAATGCCAATATCGAAGATTGTTGCTAATCTGGTCACTAGCGCAGAAAACTACAAGAAAATGAAATATCAAAATTAACAGTTCAATTATGTTTTCTATTTTCAACTAAGAATTTTATTATGTTATTTTTAAGAAGCTATTTGAAAAATATATATGGCTCCATAGGAGGCCTTTACACGATTCATATGGCCACATTCTTCAGTTATATTTTACATAGCTGGAATATCTATCTGTAAAATGGTGAATAAGATTAGAAAGCTACATGTATTTTGTAAAGTTTACGTATTATAATAAGAAAAGTGAATGTGTTACAACCCCTACTGTTTTAAACATCACTGTCAATATGCTCCATTATTTAAGGACTCGTAAACATCGTTTCTTTGGCTTAGAATTACAACATAATTACTTTAACAGCATTGAAAAATATTGACATCTATTTAATGGAATTCGAATTGGACTGAAAAGGGAGCTGTACATCAGTGTCATTTATTTACATTGACAGACAAGTGATATAAACTGGTCGATTTACCTATATTTGAGTTAGAATCTACACTATACAGACCTACTAGTCCTGACAATAATAATTATGGCTTTAAATGGGAAACTGGATTTGGGAAATAATGGAATCTGGTGGACATGCATTGACGATTTGTTTGGACGTGTAAAATCTTCAAGATCGACTTTGATTACCAAGAAGGAATAGTATTGCAATTTGGTCACCTCGACAAAAGCTATGTAAGATTCAATATTATATGAGGTGGTGACTACTGAAAGATTCGTGATAAACTTGAAACTGATATTGCACGTATTTCAGTTATTAAATAATCAAATAGGTTAAGTATTATTGCGATGTAGCATTTGAAAGTAACGGCGAGGGAAAGCATAGAATAGGGGGAAAATACAATGCTTCGGTGTGAACTTTGACCCGGATACTCTTCAACGAATTCCAACAGTCAACGATTGTTTTACATGCACGGACGGTCCTCGGGTTTTTTGTACCATGCCAACGACTGGGGAACACTGTCATTGTGATTCTCGCCAAAGCTATCAATTACAAGTGTAAACCGGGCTTGAGAAATCGGTTCGAACCCGGGACATTCTGGTCGAGGGCCCAGTTCCCTTACTGCTCGACTACGGCGGGCCAATACATAACAATTAAAACTGACTTACCGTAGGTTCTAATTTTCCAACTCTTTGTGTCATAGGGTCCGTATTTACAACTTCCACTCGGCATTCTTCGTCACGTCCACCTTTCACAAATACTAAATCCGGACGTTCTAAAAACACTGAACGTCCAACATTAACTGTAATATCCCGCTTATCCAGTAACAAACTCCCGTACACGGGCACAAATATCAAAAGGAACACACGTATAATATTCCAAGATGCCATGTCCAAGATGGTGACTTCTCTGTCAGTGATATATCCGTGATAAGTTTCTTTGCCTTTCAGATCATAGTTAACTGGAAAGTAAGATAGCGTGCATCAATACAGTTAAATTACAACTTTTCACCCTGGATGACTTAATAGAAAATGGGAGTAAGGAAGGTTAGTTGTAAGTAGGTCTCTAAAGCACGTAAGCTTTCAATATTCTATCATATCTTGAGATCCGGACAGAAGGGGCAACTAAGAATATCCATATCCGTCATCGAATGTCATTTAGCTTCATAATTCCCTGCTAAACAATGGTTTTAGAATAATGATGTCCCTGCTATACAGTATAATCCTTTCAAACTGCCCCCGTTGATCCTTAAGCCGGAGAAGAAGCTGATACTTCAAGCAAACACAAGTATAATTGGCGCTAATATGATTGAGATTCGGTTGTTGACATTATAATAAAAATCCTTACAAATACGCGTTTCTAATTTCACCATTTCACACACTGCGAAGCTAAACCACCGAACACGTGTTCTGGCAAAATATGCTAAAACCACGTATTTTACAAATTATGCTTATCGCATATTATAATAATATTATTAAATAGCCTAATTATTTTATCGGAAGATCTAATTACTTACATCATATGTTTCGAATTTCCGTGTAAAATACTGTAACATCAAGAATTAATTATTTTCTTTATCTTTATTAAAATATTCTATTGAATTAATAAAATTAACCTAAACATTTAATTTTCGAAACATATTTCGTTATTACCCCAATCAAACGAATTGATTTATAATGTCATAAATTCTGTATATAGCCATTCGGTATGAACCAAACTTCGCCGACATTTATTTATAAAGAGTAATTTTGGAACTGTTTATTTTCAATTTCGTGTTATTGTGACGTTTGTGAGGCAAGTCTTGTGGGAACGTAATGAGTATAATGCAGTAACCCGACTGTAAAGTCGACAAGCTATTGTGTTAACAGAGGGACTAAAATCATTATTACATTGATTCTAGATTTTGTTAATTGATTTGCTCATTATAGTATCAGATTTATGGCATCAGATACTATCATAATAGTAAAATTATGCATATTTTATACTGAGCTTATTGCATTGAAACAGTTTTTTGGTTGTGTTAGCCGACCATTTATATAAACATCCATCCAGATTGTTCTTTGTTGAACATGTTTACGTTCTTCTTATGGAACACAAAGAATAAAAATCCACCAGACTACCAAACATCCTTTATGTAAGCTACGGTATTCACAAAAATATACTAATATTGCTTATGGATTAAAGTGTGGATAAACATGCTTCATTACTCGTTCGAACATATCTATATAAGAAATATTTAAGTTTTATAAACCAAAATATTCAACGCACCTTATTTTCTATAAATGACAGTTACATTATTTAGAAATATGTTGAAATTCGCGATTCAGGAGTAAGAATCGTAATTGTGAAAACACAACCCCAAAACCGATGTAAACCGTATTCGTTAAGCGATTCATATACGCTCTAACATCTTCCAAATTTATTACGTTAACTGACAAAAATAATGATGCATTTTGGTGATTATGATGCTCTTGTCATCAAGGCAATAATTTCACCAAATATGCGAATTACATAAGCAACTTACCCCCGAAGTTTGTATGATGTAGTAGATTACTATATCAATCCATTGCATTATGTCACTCATGCAGTCTTATCTCAAATTCATTGAAAAATGAAGAACTGACTGTGAAACTACGCTACACACACAAGCACACACACACACGGTGCATAACGTACACAACCGAATGTGTAATATAAATCGATGGTTAAAATGGAATCACAAGCTAATAATTGCCAGAGAAAATATCGTCCATTGATCTTAAATCTCTAACACGTTTTCAACCTAATGGTACAACGTTTACAAATATCAATCACGTCACGAGGGAAAGCTGCGCAACTACTCATAAATGATTAAAAGACTTACCTTAAATAAAACACAGGTATGGAGTATTTTCCCGTCCCAAATGAATAACACTTTAACCACCAAATATCCCTGATAAAGAAATCGTCAAAGGCGCAGTATAGAGCATGTGTAAGGTATTTGGCCCATGCTATCTGCATTGAGCCGACAAATAGCCCCGAAGCCTCTTTTAGCCGAACGAGCTTAGACTATTGAATTAACTAAAAGGTGTTGAGCTATTTCTTCGCTGGGTATGATTCGTTGGTTACTTCAATACATGGGACGGTCTACTTAACAAAAGACTTCACGTTTGCTGTATTTTTCTAGTGGCTTTAGCCTTTACATTATAAGGGACATACTAGGTAACAAAGCTATGTGTCGTACTAAAGAGTTATTTTTGCGCTAACTTTGCTGGGATTAAGTTTTATTGAACACTTCACACCATTGGCCGATATGGTCATATAAATGGCCGCGCTTGAGTGTAGGACGGTAAATAATCAAGGTGTATAACTCTAATAGATTGTGCAATAATATTGAAATATAAATATTATAAACCACATAACTTAACATATTAACAAGCGGTCAACAACATGATAGAAACATAAACCACTAGGGGTTACCTTTCTTTATATCGTAAAAATGTCTTTATTCAACTTCCCGTTGGTTCTTCGCATATAAAAGTAATTTTATGTTTGGGGTGATAAGATCGCCATATATAACGGTATTCCCATTATAATGACGTCTATAAATTATTCTACGATAATTTTTTTCAACTCTCGGTGAATGTTAGTAGACTAATCTTTTAAACTCCGTTATAAATCAAGCTATTATATATTAGTTTATCTATACATAGACATAATCAAGATCGCATACAGATAGATTGTAAATGTTATGTCAGCCTTGATCTGGATAATGAATGTCATTATTTATCAAAAATATTTTTTTTCTTTATTTATCCTGAACAACATAGGAATTTAAATTTCCTTTCAGATAACCTGCAGATTTGGTAGAACGAGTCGTTAGTTAACCACGGGGAAAGAGGAGAGTCCGCCGTGTTAGCATTATGGAATATAACTTTGTCAGTCTTAGAAAGACAAAAAAGAGGAAGCTCATACAACATTAAAGCTCATTTAATTCCTTTTTTAAAATACAAAATACAATACTAAACCAAGAAAAGTCTGACCGATTATGAAGCATATCACCCATGGACAATCTTTAAATACAACAGTTTTAGACTCATGTTCAGAAAATCTTACTCTAAGATTTTAATTATGTAGTCAGACAAGAGACTTTGCGTTCTGCTAATTGTCTTAATTAGATTTTTATGCTTCACTTTGATTAAAACCCAGGCATGATTTTGAATAAATCCCACCAATTAAAGCGTCTCTGTGGTCGTCTACTAAATTTGCGGGGGCTTTAAATGAAAGATATTATTTCGTTGACACCTCTTCTACTGTATTGAAATACTGAATGCATCTAGTACAACGGATAGGATAATAAAGATCTTCGTTCTAACTAGAGATAGTACCTCGATGGTTTAACGTCTGCTCTCATAATAGGGAAATCGAAGAGCATTATTTTTGAAAATATTTTGCAGGGTAGAGTGTCTAAAATGGCATATATCTGTCCAAAGTCTCAAATTTGAACAACTCCTGGTGGGGGTGGCGTGACCAAACCGACAGGGAAACATATACTTACTTTATTTGTAAAACTTACCTTACCTTATGAAAAACACCTATACAATCAACGACACTGCAATAAATGTCACCATTTCAGAAACCCACATATGCTTGAATAAAACTGAGACGTATCAATCAGCTACGGAATTCGACGAAGACACGCGGCTTTACATTCAAACTAGACTACAATAACTTTTATTATAAAAAAACGCAAATTATTTTTTTATCATAAAATTACATCATATCAAGTTTTATCTGGACTCGATTTTCCTATCAAATCTAGACATTTATTTTTTTTTCTAGTATTACGAGATAACTATCTTAGTCTGTGATTAGATTAAATATATGTATTTAAATAACACATTTTCTAAATACTGGCCAATTTGATTTATTTATTTAGCTAATACTTTAAAACAAATCTGCTATGTTATTCATGGTTGATTTCCATATACAAATGCTTTGAGACGACACAATATTAATTTAACTGTTCAAACCCAGATTGTAACTTGGATTCTTTTTCAAAGCGTGGCATGAATATTCGTCATGTTATCTGTTTTCGAATATGAGAAAATCGTGTAGTCTTTTCGAGAACATTATGATCGATTAAGGCAAGTTATTTAAGAGATACAATCAATACCTAATAGAAAATGGAAATTGATTCTAAGAGAAATTGTATAAGAGTGTATAGATACGAAGGTAGATATCCTCCGGGCTTTAAGACAACTTTCAGTAGTATTATATCACCTTCAACAATGCGACTTATCTTAACGATACAGTATAATCTTACTGTATAGTCTGTATATAACTGACGTAGGTGTCTTTAAATACCAACTACTGTTCTCTACTATACCCTTTAAAACTACACTCATTATATATATACGCCGGTGTTTTCTGAGAGGGGGGATGGCCGAATGGTTAGCAAGTGCGCGCTCAATTATACGGTCTGTCATTGAGTAAGCTGGTGTGGTTTCGAATCCCCGGTTGTACGTGACAAGGGAAGGGTTGCCTGTTCAACCTCATGGGTTTTCTCCTGGTCCTCCGGGTTCCACCCACTACTAAAGATCTCTACGCGCAAGCGAATTATTAAAAAAGAAATTAAACCAGATGTTAGTCCCGAAATGACCTTGTCTGTGTCGAGTGGAGGTTAAACCACATTTCTCTCTCTCCCATTTTCTGAGAGTATTCTTCTACTTTCCGAGAGTATAAATTATATCTTCGGAGAGCATAGATTTTAATTTCTGCGAGTAGTTAGAAAATCAATTACCTTACATATCAATTAGCTTAACAGTAAGATAATCCGATCAAATAGTATGTATATTAAAGACAATACTGTAGGTTGGGGAGCGTTGTTTGGGTGTTACCTTCGTCTTTGTATTTGCAACCACTGAGATATTAAAAATGGACTCATATTATTAGCATGGACGTTATTTCTTATTAGGATATCGAATCTGAAACTTCGGTGTAGGTGACATGCACACCGGAAGTTGTGCACAACATCAGAGTCACCCACAATGACGTAATGATATGCTTTAACTCTTGCAATCTAAACAAATCTCAGTCATTATCTATATTTAGAATTTTTGTAATTTGTAAATCGGCGATTGATAGATTCCAATTTGTGTTACAGAAATAGAGAAAAATTATCCGGTCTTCTCAATTGTCTCGTTTTTCACTGATGACCGCCGAAGATTATATTTTATTTATTTCCAACGTGAAATCTTATTCTAACGCTGATCAGATTCCCTGTTATTTTTAAACGCGTTCTTGTTGTTATTTTGGTTGGTCTCTGCGTCAACAGTGTTCTTGTGGTTTTGTATCAGATTTTTGTATTCATGTTATCGGGATATCGGCTACACAGCGTAAAACCTATCCTCACTATGAGAACGTGTATTCGACAGAGGGAGACGCGGTGGCTCAGTGAACAAGACGTTTACTAGCTTGAAAGGCATGCCCCCACCCTTTGTCACTGATGTAGGACGCGGAGGGCCTGGCATGGGATAACGTTTAGTCGTTTAAGTGGGACGAAAAACCGAGATCCCGTGTACACATTGGCATGCACGAACAAAACCCATGACACTTGGATTTGAAATAAAAGTAGGCAGTATAGCGCCGCTGTCAAGGCAAACTTTCTCGCATAGCACACTGCATTGCCTATACCCGTCTTCATCAGCCCAGTAGGGGCAGAACAGTAGGACGTTAAACCCCATTTCTTTTTCTGCAGTGTTCTGGTTATCCATTAATCGATTATGTATTGGAAATTGCAAGAAATACAGAAATTAAAGATTAGCTAAAATCATATGGAAAATATCGGCCTCTACTCCACCACTATTAATACACAAATTATGAAATAAGCAATACAAAAAGACTCTCACCTAGGTCCCTGCAAAATTTTAAAATCTCTTTCATGAAAACATATAACATGTACACGTACCATGTGCAGAAACATTCCGAAACACAGTCAATGAACATTGGTGTAAGCTACAAGGTATCTATCATATGTATTAAAATAATATATATTATAACAACACAGGTGTCTGTATTATTAAAGTAAATATCATTTCAATGTTTTTATTGTATCCAGTGATAGTGATCATTTTACGCAAGGTATATTTTCAGCTAATGGCTCGCCTTTTCGCATCATAACCATAAACTGAATGGTGTTTGTGTCCTCTGTTTATAAATAACTAGAAGGGTATATATGGACTGAATTGTGTGGGGTTTTTTTTCCATTTTCACTTCATATATCAAATACATCCACATATATTAGCCAACAAATTCGTCTGATACGAACTATATGAGCTTACGGTGATCCAGTTTTGAATCAAAGACAGTGGAAAAAACTTCTTTTGTTTTATATCTTCTAAATTTTACAGAAAGTATTTTTATCGTATTAATTAGCCAGAAAAAAAATAATTCATAATTTGGAAAGGCGTGGGGTGAGGTTATATTTTAGTTGCATATTTTGGGGGTCGTTAAACTCTGTTCACGAGGTGAGTATCTACTAATTGCGTGGGCTGACCCCTTTGTTCGAAAGTGTAAGCAAGTGTCCTTAAGGCAGATAAACGTATTTAATACTAACGCTTTTCGAGGTACTATAGCGATGGCTAATCACACCTGTAACTTGCTGGTCAACGTGCTCTTTGTTTCAGTATTGAGCTGACGCCTTCAAGCAAAGGTACAGGTTGGGTTTAATCGGGGCTTGGGGGCGACTTGAGCATAAACTCGCAGATGGTGAGCCTGACCATCCACGTTATTGGTGTTGTGAATCCGCTATTGAAGATTAAATGACCGCAGCTTTATTTAGCCTCACACCTTTAAAGATAAACAACGAGTTATCAATACAATGCTGGATCCACTCCCCAGGTGTCATTCTTTATTTAAGGTACTAAGAATATCTAGCTATCATTATAGATAAGATTAGTAAACGTATTGTATTTATCAACGTCATTAATAAAGTGTTTAGGGGAAACTTTCAAAGGCTTCAACGATCGGTGTAGCAATACAGATTATAAGATGCCCATGACAAGCAATATTGAATCTTTAAGAGCATATGAATAGGGATAAACGGGGCAGAAATACTTCATCTAATCCGCGGTATATCTTACAAACTTACTCGTCAACCACGCATCGAACGGTTTGAGGAACAATAGTTACATTTTTAGGACTTATTTATGAAATAAATTTTAGTGATTTGTTGGAATAGGTACAGGAAATGTTTTACCTAAAAATGGATTGTCACTGCCCTAAGATATTTTCCTGTGTAGATAGTTTAACGTTTTCCCATTCATCATATTATGTTGCTCACCAGCCGATTTTGGTTCTTGACGATTGCTCTCAATCTCAAGGTATAGGATATCGATTATATAGAAATTCATTATGTTACATTAAAAATCGATCTTCAGCATTTTGATCGGGGTTTTCCATTTTCTTTTTGCACAATATATATCTTAAACTACAATAGAACATATCAAATAGATATGATATGCATGATCATATTCCTACGTCACAGTCTAAGTGGTCATAAAGTGTCTAGATATACAATTATATACATATATGTGGCTAATATCGTGTCTGGTGGTTCTAAATCAAATCTTAATTTCATCTTTAATGCATGAATGAACGATAGGAAATCCGTTATTAACGTGATTCGCCACCGTAAAGTAACGGCCATTAAATAAAATTCGATCTTCCTTTCAAAGCAAACTTGCCAACGTCACAACTATCTATTTTTATGCCAGTGTCAATAATCATTAGGTTTTGATCAGTGGTGTTATCGAATTAACAAAGGGCTTACTTTCTATTTCGGGGGACAAAATAGGTTTACCGCCCTACTCTTCTGCACTAGTAGGGCATACCGTATGGTATCCTCCAAAATCTAAGACATATATTTTTACACCTTAAAACAACAATATTAATGGTTAGGTATACAGCATATTGAGATGCTGTTACTGTTGCTAAATAACACAGACAAGCAAGATAAATAATTTCTCCGTCTGGCAAGCGACTCGTATGTATATAAGACTGGGCCTTGATTATTCGCACCGTCCGAATAACTAGATACGATTTCCTTGCCAGGGCCGCCCAAATTCTAACAAATTAAATAAAGTTGATAATTGATAATATTCATGCGATGTTGGGTATGCATCTTTCCGCTTGAATCATATAATTTAAGAATGTGTCTATTAGTGCTCATGTCCTGTTATTTAATACATATCAATAATAGGTTATTGATTACCAACAATAAGATGTTATTGATTAGAGTCTGATTTATATAACCTTACAGTGTGCCAGGATCGTCGATAAAGCAAGTGTCAAGTTAATAGAATTGAAAGATCATTCCCCGGTCATTGAACCACCTATATGTGACATAAGAAAATAAACCTCTGTAGATAATCTGCTGCATTGAATCAAATCTCGCTTTAAGACAAAATCAGTGATATCTATCGTGCGACGTGAGGCAGAGGGGGTCTTTCAGTAAACAATTAGCAAGTTGCTGAACAAGGGGAGTACTTTAAACCGCTAAAGCAAATAATAACTTCACAGTATGACTGACAGTCGTGGTTGCCTTTGATGTTGAAAACCAATATTGTGATGTCAAGATGGACATCTTGGAACCTGGTTAAAAACACAAACTAAACAGATCAAATATCCTCTACTTTAAACAAGTAATGAGCAGGTTACAAGTAGCAGACGATAAAGGGGATTAATGAAATAGAAAAACTTGCCATTTCCTATTTGCTTTGGATAAACCCGTTTGTTACAGTGCGTTTTAGTTTTTCAGACGTCGATGAACTACAATGATATCAAATTGTGATTCTTTTGAATGAGTTCCAACTCGAGAATAAGATGTAAAGAACGGATTACGCCATAACTTTGTTTATGTCAAAATATAAAACGAGAAAGCAACATGAACCTCACAGCTTAACTTGATCTGAAATGTTTCTATAACAGAGTGATCATAAAATTAGTCCTATTTATGAAGTCTGATGCCCTAGGTATAAAGCTATCTTTATGGTTCATATTAATATAGATGCTTCCATAGATTAACAAAAAAACGTGCATTGATTGATCATAGATTGTTTCTACACAATTATGTACTTGATGTATTGGACATGATTGGTTTCCGAATGTGCTTCAACAACTTTTAACCCCTGTTCTCCGATTACTATTCAGATTCACTTTAAGCAATCGGTCCCCGAGTTCACAGAGCATTTTCAGGCTTAAGTTCAGAATGCACACAATTTTTAGTCACTGTTTATGAGAAATACTTTTGACCCAGAAACACAAAACTGTACACATGGTTTTTATTGATTTATTTGTTATAACAAAGGTTTTATAAAAGGACAATATTATAGTTACAATAAGTCAAACAATTTTGAGTATAATCTTCAATTAAGTATGTGAATGCTTTGTGAACTCGGGACCTGGTTTATTAATGAATATCAGATTTGAGATACATATGCAATACACTAGCGTTTTAATTGTTTATTTATCTCAATACTGAGATAGCATTAGGAAGTGTGTGTCCGGTATTATTAACCTTTTTAAAAATCATTTCCTAAGATACCCAAGTGTCGTCACAAGAAACGACAATGGACTTCCTTACGTCAATAAGGGTTATCGTTATCTGCAATCTGTGGTTGACGCCTACTCCGTGATTGGTGTCTATTTGACTTTGACAAATTATAATGTCAAAGATGGGTTTAAAAACGAAAGTACAGTGGGAGTTATGTTATCTGCTTTCTGGTATTCGAGCGAAATATACAGCTTTAAAATGTTTGTATCCCAGCCAAAGTAGGACTGCTTTATAGTATGTTCCTAAACTGAGTTTCTAATACCTTTGGGTCAAAATATAACAATCGTATTTTAGGATTATAGCCCTATAAGTTGACCTCGCTGTCCGTATTGTAACTCATGGAACCAGATATGAGTCTTCAAAGTTAAATTATTAAAAAAATACCGAGAAGTATCCATATAATTAATGAAATGTGGTCTTGCATCCTATATTTCTGATGGAGTAAATAATACCTTTTTCTAAGAATATAACGTGCAAATGTTTACGATTGTATAAATATGTATATTTTGTCTGTATTTCATTTTCATTGAGATATAAACACAAACCTTCAGATCTAATCTATAGCATCGCCCTCATATCGTGTAACCCAAGTGCAAAAACATTTATATACTATGGTATGCGCTTATTTGTAACGTGTAAATTGATCAACTTAGGTAATTTGTTGAAGCATGCAATAAACATGTCTACGTTTACATAGAAACATGTTTAAAACATCTACATGTCTTACTTTACAAACCATCTTCTTAATATACGCCAACAATAAACCCTAAACATACCAAAGTTTCTATACATATATTGTACACCCGATTCTTCCACATGACTTCTTCAGTAGATCTATAGTGAAACTGAATACAGGTAGTTTGTGGCTGGGTTGGGTTTAGATATTTTATGCTGACCTTTCATCTTTGATAACCCTGTGCTATCGGTTATTTAATATACACATTGTATATTAACAAATATACCAACAGCAAAAAGCTTTATTTCCATCCAAGATTCAACAAACAGACGCGATTTTAGCTCAATCAAAGATGTTTGACTCTTTTTAACGAGCTGAATTTAAATCGAAACACGAGATCTCGAAAGATTGGTGAAAGGCCTAACTTCCCCCTGGACATAGAAAGCACACTTTTGTATTTATGAAACACGCACATTACATTGAGCTAACCTTAATACTTACATGGAAAAAAAGATAAGTAAATGTGTATATAAGAGATTAAGTTCTTTTCTTGTTATTAAATGCTGCTTGTTGGAATGCTATAGAAACTAGTATACAGGTGAATCTCAACAAAGATGGGATGTTTATTAAGAATAGGTAATGCTATTACAGTTAGAAGAATAACTATAGAAAGTTATTAGATCTACCTGTTCACTGTCTCCAATCTCCAGCGTGTCTTATCAGGTGAAGGAGTGCGTCTACGTGTTTCTCTGGTGTGGTCAACTTTAACCAAATCTGTTAGATAGGCGAACTCCCAAGCACCCTGGAACATTTTATCGGGGACCCCCTCCAGCCTAGTTAAATTTTCGATATCATAAATATATGAAGATATTGATGAAATCTTACTCTTTAGAGATAGTTAGTGTTAATTAATCATAATTGCGGTGTCGGGTGCGCTTAATTTTTCGGAGACAATGTACTGCTATTGATAATGGACTTTTTTTCTTTTGCTCCATTTTCTCTTCCATGTGATATGTTAACAGTGTCTTCAAGCTCAATAGAAGGTTTAAGCCAGATTTTGGAGCTGAAATGATGTTTGTATATATAATCACCCACTGATTGAGATAATGCCAGATATTTATTTTATGAAGTGGTAATGCTTCTAGTTATTCTTCCTCTAACAGACGGAATAACTGCATTTAATACGTGAAGATGGAAAGGATACAACTTCTAAATCAATGGGTTGGTTGGCGGTCTGATTTAAACCACAGGAATTTATATTACCGAATACTGATAATGATATATGCACAATATTGCAATAAATATAGATGTATTTTAGAAGACTTGAGCATTAGACTAATGGCTTGAGAAATCTTTAAAGGTTCTTTAAGAAAGGAAACGTTTTTGCCTTGGAGCAAACGACTATATTTGTTCTGTACACATTATTTGTTAATAAGCTTTCAGAAAAAACCTTCTAGTTAGATTAACCCTAATAGGATTAAGAAGATAGGTGTTATATCTATATTGGTATTAACGATAAAACGTCAGCTTATAACAGCTTTTATAGGATTTGTTCGCAATAAACCTTATTAATGTATAGTATCCATCTTACCCAATAGTTAATACGTGGATGGGTGGGATATTCCTTCATGCCAATGTTTCATGGTTGCCCTCCTTATTTTCAGACACTTCGCAATAGGGAAATTGATTAGGGATGGCCGTACTGTTGCCACCATATATTATAAATTGAATGTGTTGGTCAGATGAATGTTCTTTAAATAGTCAATGGTGATAGGTCTTATGACCCGACTGTAATATTGTATTTGCAATAAACGTTATTCAAATGTTTTTGCGTTGAGCAAGCAGCATTAGTTTGTTTATCAGGAATATACATTATCATTGAAAGTTTAACGTTTAAATGCTTTGGCAAAGTGACACTCGTGGGTCGAAGGATGTTGCATGTGAAAAAAATGCATTTATCTTAGAAAATAGCCGAGATGTTTAGATACATCAAAATATCCATTTTTAGAAAACTAAGCGACTAAAATTATTAAAATAACCTAAGACTCTATAACAACCAAACTTGACGCATTTCTGATCAAATTTTGGTTTTGACAAATTAAAGATGCGATTATGTTTTAAAACCAACCTGGCGGAAACTCAAAATTGGTCAAATTAAATATTTGCCATGTTTCGTGCTGAATCTCAAAAGGGGCCCGTGACATGTGTCGAAGTTTGCTGCATGTTGGTTCGGAATCTGAAACAGGAAAAGGCTGTTGGATTATTTGGTGATTACGTTTATAATAATACAGGTAAATGGGTGTATACGATATTTTTACCTACATCTGTAATCTAATATTTATATAACTTGTGACAAGGGGTAGTAGGTGGTCTTGTTTATAAACTTAACATTTATGCTAGTTTGTTTCAGTCTACAATTGTATTTTACATCCAGACGCACTTGCATGTCTCGCGGTTTATCTTCTTTTCAACCCTATGAACTTTCTACAGGTTCTGAAGCAGCATGGCGGCTTATTGTGTCTGTGGTGTATTTATCAACCTATTACTCCATCCTGAGAAAACATAGTGAGAAGATACGTCGAATTTCTTTCACCAAATCCAATACTATTTCGGTAAGAAAAACCAACATTCGGTTTTCAACGGCATTCTTAGTTATGACATAAAGCACATTGAGTCCAGATGATGAAATAAGTAAAATTACATCATAACAGGATGCTGGTAGATGTTACCAGTTTTGCCTGTTGTTATTATTCTTTGTAGCCACCATCTTAAATTTGATAATGATGACAAACACAAAACGCGTTTCAGATACCAGATCTGTGGGGTCATTTCTGCGTCGTCCTGGAACTATTCACTGTAGCCGGTAAGAGAAACAGAAATTGAATTTGTAACTGAGTTCTTTTTACCCTTTAAAAGACTTTCCAATGATCCCATATGGACTTATGTTACTCCTTTTTTTTTATTAAATATGCATTATGTAAGATTGTGATAAAGACTGGCTGTTCTCGCTATGATCATTAACAAATGGATAATGACGAGGGAATACATTGAAAATTTCAAATTACTTCGTTCTGAAGCCAAACAAAAATCTGCATTAGGCAAATTTAGCTTTCAAATCTTTAACTGATCTTCCCAAATATTCGCTTTAGACGTTATCCTAGCAGTGAAATCCAAACTCAAAATAATTATCTCTATTGACATCAATGCCAATTATAGTTAAGTTTAGTTTAGTAGTTTAAATGAGGGCAGTAATTCCCAATCTTGTCATTTGTACCCTAAACCAACCTGAAAGATCTATATATTTTGTAGCTAAGCCAGAAGATGTTTTGTTATATCTGATCCCGTGTGTGCTAATCAAAGAATATTGCCGAACTCTAGAGGCGAAATGGCACAGTTGTTTAAATGGCAACAGTTGTATCTTTCTGTAATATACCTACTTTCTAACATTATAGTATACACTATAAAATATAGCTGTACAATTAACACACACCGTCCCACGGAACATAACATTACAAATCAGATTTGGTTTAACCAATATGTTATTCATATACCCGAATATAAGATACGACAACTAGCATATAAAATAACTCTTTAATTTGAATTAATGAATGATCTGTAACTGTCGGGCATTATAGACATACGCATATAAATATATATAATATAAAAGTAGGTAAAATTTCATTAATAATTTAGGATTGTTTAAAGGGATATTTCTTTTTTTTTTACAAAAGTATCCGTACCAAGCCATTTGCATCAAATTTGATCATCTTAAAGAAAATAGGTTTGAGGATAATTAATATGTTATGTTGTTTTTCAGTGCAATAAATACAGAAACGTCGTTTATAAAACCGTTAAATGTGTAAATCAAACAAATTGTGTTCCTGTAACAACCATTGGATTGGCTGCCACACACCTGAGAATGTTAAATTATGTTTGTAGTGTCATAACACATAGATCAGCATGTTTATATATGAATGTTACAATATTATCCCGTGGTTTAACTATGTAACTGATCTACTAGATAGTGTTACTGAAGGTTAAGAAAGTTATTTTAATAGTAACTTTGACATACCATTGTATAGGTAATCTCAGCCAGGGAGCCTTTGTTTAGTCCTATCACCTAAAGATGTGATAACCCTGGACTATATTGAAAGGTTAAAGGGGTATTTTGTGCGCAGCATGGTCAAATAGTAAAAGCATGGGATGTAGATACATCTTATTCATGATTTGTGTTATATAATCAGATATATTTACAGTGATATTCATCATGTCAAAACTGTGTTTCTATTACATATTTTTTTTGTTTTTAAAAAGTCCCACCAGAACGATGCATGTAAGCGAATTTCGTTTCGTACATGTGGGATACATGTGATATATATGCAATTCATCTATATATGATACAACCAGGAGAGGGAGGGGTGGTGGTAACGTCTACTCGTCATTTTGGGACTAACATATGGTTCAATTTAATCTCAATAATTAGCTAACGCGTCGGTTATTTTAGCAGTAGGAGGACACCGAACGAAATGGAGAAACCCCAAGAGGTTGGACAGGCGACCCTACTCATTGTCACGTTAAAGCGGAGAATCGAAACCAAGCCACTTGACTCAATGACAGACATTATGATCTAACGCGCACCCCCAATGATTGTAATGACCGATGACGATCGCTACTGGAGCAGTTTGGGTATCTTGACATTATGAAGATCAACCACCACCCACTAGATGCAGCTAGTGAAGTAGGCTGTAGCGGCTTGTTTTATCAGTTTCTGTAACTGACACACTGTTGACTACCCATACCAAGGAACATCCTGTCTACAATTTATTTATTTAAAGACAACTTGGGCGTAAGATGGTAATTACGGGTATTCAAGTATGAGATAAGTACATAACTACGATATTTGACTACTATAAAACACAATAGCTAGTCGCATCTTAATATATTTGTAATGAAAATGATACTTGTGGCATGTTTACCTAATTTCCCCTCTTTCGCCTCTTACGACTTCCTTGGCCTTTTTGCACATTTTGATGGATATTTCCTCACAGCGTATTCCATAAAGTCCCAAAGGGGGCACTTTTCATACGATATATGCAATCTCTACAATATTACTCATAGGATAAAGCACAAAAGGCATGTTCGTGGAGTTAATCCATATTTTACACCTTAAAGAATGTAGGTGCTCGCTTGAAAGCTGTTGATCAACATAACTGTTCATCGTCAGAATAAATATTTGTATGCTTTTTTTATTTACTTATTTTCTTTTATTATTATGTTTAGTACTGTCTGGATATTGCGTATGCCTACCATTCTAAGATCGTTTTTTTTTTTTTGTTAATGATAAAATGGGGTACCGAACCAAGCCAAACTGCTACACCAGTGCTGTTAACAATACTTTTATTGCTAGCTAAGTGAAATTCTAGAATTTGCTCGTAAATATCAAAATTTTAAACAGTTTCACTTTTATACACCATTACTGCAAACATTGCATTTATTTAAAGGGAATAAAAAAGACATAACAAAATCCCAAGCTCTAGTTTCAGACAGCATAATTACATATTATAATAGTACACTATCAGAAAGCGCCACTACTCTTATGTACCTACTCCCGTACTGTGATAAGTTCTGGTATAAAGTTTCTGTTGTACATGTAGATAAAGATGCGTATTGTACGTAGATAACGATACGTATTGTACACTAACAAATCCAATAATCCTGAGCTATTCTTATTCAAATAATTTTAAATGCTGACCTTAGCTGAACTCAATGGAACATTCTGTCTATATCAACATGTCTATATACACTAGGTGTAAAATTCATCGTGTACGTGCAATCACTGTAATAATTTGGATTGTTAACACTGGAATATAGACGTTATATAAATGGTCATTGAGAACTGTTTCTCTGCATATGGAATGGGGTGATCAGGACCGTACACCATATGGACGTTGTGTGCTTGTCCCTGAATCCCACCGTCTGATCTATTCATTCTCTACTCACTTACCATTGTCTACTGAGTCAATCTTTGGACCTCCTGTTTTGTTCGTGCACTGTTTAATGTGGTTGGATTTTATCGTCACCTATGCCCGTCGTTCGATCACAAAAAAGTCTCAAGAAAGTCATTGCTGTAGCTTTTAAACTTTCACATAGTTAAATTGGCACACGGGAATTCATCGCACACCCATAATCGAAGACCGCATTTATTTGCTTTGAAAACTTTGTAACCTTATGAGGGTTAGTATTAGTGTTAGAACACTATAAAAGGAGAAAAAGCCGTAACCATCAGCACATATCGGTCCATAAGAAGACGATGGAGAAGATATTAATCCGAATCCTTCGTATCCCTTTAATGCATGCCTCAGTCGATGACGGTCTTTAGCGTCACTGTTAATTGAGTTACGCAACCAATTCAGAGATTGGAAGTTACCAGAAACGTTCAAGCTTTTGTAATTGAAGCTCAACATGGTGTCAGATAGTATTTATTTATCGCCCATGTGGCACACAATGTCACAACATATCATCATACCTAACACTGTTTCTACCTGACAGAAAACAGAACCTAACCCAAGCACGGGTTTCATTCTTCTGCAAATTGGGGTTATTATTGTTTAACTGAGATAAGTATAAATCACCACCCACTGTTTTGTCTGGTTAAAATGACAAGACCTTTACCTCTCTGGCTTGTCAAGGAACGCAATAAGCTGCTTGGGCAGTTTTTGTTTGTGTATGATTCACGTTTCTGTTTAACATATTTTATATTATTTATATTACAAATGTTAACTATTTGAAATAATCAATTTCATATTCGCTCAGGCAGAGAAATTAATTTTGACTATTATACGGCATTGTTTGTGATATTTGTCATTTTACGGCAGCTATGACACTTTATAAACAAAAATCTGTTCAAACAATAAATGAAACAACTAGAGATTTATCGACAATTTTAACTATTCTCGCAAGATTATGATACCATAACGCGTATCTACACTATAGGAATAGGAGCTTTTACGGGTTTCCATTTTGACGTCATTTTCGGTCATGCGCAGACCCTGGCCTTATTTTTAGACTGTAACCCATAGGCCAGTGTGTGTTTTTTTGTGAAAATACCGCCGTACAGTGAGCTTGTTTTACATAAAATGGACCCGGTCGCCATTTCTATATACATGTAAGGTTTACCGACCGATGCCAGATACCGATATTTACAAAAACTTCGATATATAGAAAAGATACGGCAAGTTTACCAGACCCGTAATGGCCATTGCAATTTAGGAAAACAAGTTAAGACTGGTCCGTGCTCATGGCGTGAACTAGAATTTGGACTCAAATTTATTACGCATTTTACGACCAAACAAATTTTATCTATTAATTACAGGACTATTAACACAAAAGATTTTTTTTTTTTAAGATCTGGTCCAGATCATATTTACATTCAACTGCCGACTGGACAGTACCTGCACGGTTGATATATCGTCTGCTATAGCGCTGCATGCTATACTCTTACACAAAACACGGTTATGTTGGGCATTGATGCTATCGACTTGAAATAATTCCAGCTAATGATACTATAAATAGTATGCAATATGCAAATAAGATTGTTTATGCGTGCTGTTAACCAATAGCTACTATAAATTTCCCCGCGTTTAGACGGCTCTAACCAATGATAAAATAATTGTTTGATGCACGGAGTGAAGCGTCAGCCATTTTATAAAAAATATCCTCTTGATGGAATATGAATAACAGAAAAGGATAAAACGATGATCAATTTGAAATTTGAATCTGTGAATATGTTTAAAACCCTTTTTTTCTAACAACATTAATCGTCTTGGCACAACTTTTGACACTGTGAAATTTTAATCCAGTCAGTTTATCTCCAATGTCGCAACCCAAGAATGAAGAACGATATATTTGCGACCATTTTATCAATTTCTAATTCAGTATTTGGTTCAGAGAACAAATGTTGAATGCAAATATATAACTGGACTCGGTGCATTCTATACAGAATTATTTTTTTACAGCGTGATTATTATTTGCTCTATTTTTTAGATTTGCTACGGTCCTGCTTTTAAAAGTTTTAATATCGTCTTGAATAATTCTTTCGTGAAGCCACAGATCACCATACTCTATATAACCCATTCTAATATTTACTCTTATGCTCGATTTCGTGGCATTTTACAACCAAACAGATGTTATCTATTAATTGTTTGCAATAAAATTAACACTAAACATATAAATCGGCTTCATACATCAATGCATCTTTGTTGTAATCTTTTGCGTACAGCGGTCAACTGCAGACCGCGTGCGAGCTTAGCATGATATCGTCTGCTACAACGCAGTATATCGTCAATAAAACGAAAAAAAAAATAATTTAGACATAATTTGAAATCGGTAATTTATTACGAATGCTACACACATCTTACAACAAGGGTGGCAATCAAGAATACGTTTTATATTAAAAGATAAAGGCGGAAAACCCTTTTTTTCCTTAGCATTTGCTATGTTCAGATGCGGCAGTGAAAAGGCCAGGCTAAAAATAGACACCGGAAATACGTCACACATAAAAGCTCCTATACAGAATTGCAATATGGAAGAATTACCCCAGTTTAGAATAAAGAATAGATAAACTTAATCATGGTGTTATCTATTACGATACAAATCTGCTAACCAATATTTTAACTGTAATATCCCAGTTTGAATTCCATCAGATTTAAAAGAGGCCCATCAAAAGATTTTAGCGATGGTTATAAGTGACACTGACTTGTTTTGACCATATCGCGCTCAGGGCATCATACCTTAGTAAATACCGAACGGTGTGGGACCATTTATGTCTATCTATGTTTTGCATGAAATGAAAAGATAGTTATATTATTTACGGTTACGTCCATGCATGTGCAGAACAAGTACAGCAACAAAGCATGACGTCCATCGATATGTGCAATTATCCAAAGAAACACGAGTTACTTGTCGATCGTATCGAAATAGCGGAGCCTTGGGCCATTTTTAAGAACATATCAATAAGAACAAACAGATTATTAAGTGAAGGCAACCAGTTCTTCTTGGTTCAAAACCCGTCTCAATGGTTCATTAAACATGCATATCGTAACACACTTCTGCCATTATCATTGTGTAGAAATTATATTCCTGACTATTACTAACTCATAATAACTATAACTATTTAATTGATCTTTAATTAAAATTGCTACGTACACCACTCGTTAATGTATAATTGCGCCGTTTTACAGTGCATCTAATGATGAACCTAACGATCTATGTAGCAAATTCTGGTTACTTATAACCGATAGTACTATAATGTGTTTAATTGTTGTCTCTTAATAGTTTACAGTCCTCACTTCATCAATGTGGTTTGCTTCAAAGCACCCGAATAACGGCTAAATTGAGACAGCAATGGTGGCATTGAACTGTAACTGTGGAAATGGTGGTTTATTGTGTTTCAAAATGGCTGACCTTTTTACCTGACGACACGTGGTAATTGTGCGTTAACTGTTTGTGATAGACTTTAAACAGACGTGTTCCGTGCGAACTGATGAAAGAGCAGGTTGTTAATTTCAACTGCATTTTATCTCTAAAAGTAGGCTTTTTCGGTAACATAATATCAACATATCCAAACTTCAAAAGAAAATTATTAATGGTTTTTGATTGCAGATTTATCGTAGATTATGATTTAACCATCAGTTGTCATCATTTTTAACTTTAGAACACAACCCACCTGCTTACCGAGGTTGTTAAGTAATAACGTGAAGTATCCATATACATCCGTGAAATCATCCGTTCGGTAATAGACACCTACACCAATCATACAGCAACGTAAAATGCTTCTTAAATCATAAATTGTACCGACCATAGATCCCTAAAATGATAGACCAGTAACAGCAGCTGAATCGGCTACATATTGCAAGAGAAAGGATTCCATATGTTTCTTTCAGTTATAACCCCCTTAAATACCATATTAAAAATCGCAATTACAGGAAAGGGATAAATATGCCAATTAGTAGTCACAGAGAAACATTGAGTTGTATCATGGCGTCGTGTAAAACCGCCCAAAACAACTGACCAATGTGTGTAATCATATGTTACCAGTATGTAGAAGATAATTTTGAGATAAAGTCGGTGTTTGGCTTCATCTTTGTTGAGACATTCTGCTATGCACATGCAGTTCTCTAACCCTATGGTTTCAGGCACTAGGAATCCAAGTAATTATATTCTTATGACAATATAAAGATTGCATAACGGAACTTAGCATTATGGATGACTCTTTGCTAGAATGTGCCATACCAATTCATCGAGGTCATTTCTATGACTTTTTGGTGTAAAAGTGAGTTGCATTAGCACTCTATGTATAGTACATTTGAATCCACTGCTGCTATGTCTGTGCTAAATAAATTCAACACAATAACATCATTCGATTGAGTAATTAGCACAGAACAAGTTTGCTATTAAAAATGAAATGATATGTGCAGCTTCTTTTCTTTATAGTTTATACATGCCACATGCACAAAAAGGTTTAATCCCGATTCACCAAAAACTGACATTCAGGCTCTATTCTTTGATTCTACACAAAAAGATCAGCAAAGCTGACAGCAAAAACGAGGGAAAAGAAAGACTAAACTAGAAGGAATTTTTTCTTTCGTAACCCATTGGGTGGGTAAATGATGGCCTGCGTCCAAATGGTATTGGTGAATTTCTCATAAGTATACTTGAAGGCGCTTTGGGCTGAAACTTTGGTTCTGATAGTAATGCCTATCAATCATTATGTTATCTTGCAAACATGCTCCCCAGATTAACTACAACTATTTAAGAATGGTAATTAAGATAGAAAAGCAGCGTATACTTATACTTTCTACCTACGTGGATGTCGAGGGGGATAAATCATGTCGCGGCAGACAGATTACGCGCATTTAATGAGTTGATATCAGTTGATTACCATCTTTACATGAGTAGATCCCATCTAGAAATTAATGTCCAGATATAGGATTAGATGTCTTGCTAATGTTCCAGAACTGATTACATCAATTCGTCCTCGACCAATCTTAGGTAATTGGCTAGTAGCTGGATCAATGAAGATAAATGTGGCTCTTCACGTCTGTCTCAGCTACAAGTCGATTTGACCGTCAAAATGTCAATAAAATGTCAAATTGACAAAAAGTAAAAGCGATTTAAACGTATTTCTGGTTAAAATTGTGCATGTACAAAGTGTTTTATTCACTGAGACACCATCCAGCTTTTTACATATATATTCTATGCTTACTATGTATAAATCTTGTTACCGGGAAAGAAGACGCCACAATTTTAACAAAATCACTATTTGTGCTTAAAAATTGTCCAACTTCTCGATCTCTGCATTGGCCGAGAAATTTCATCCAGATTTTCCGGCGTGGTTTCTCGTTGTCAGTAATACAGGACGGAGAGACGAAAACCCGAGGTCCCGTGTACAAATTGGCGTACACGTAAAAGATCCCTTGGCAGTTGGAATTCGATATAAGAGTAGACCGTAGCGCCTGTATGGCGTATGCCCATCTTCATTAGCCCAGTTTAGGAGCAAAACAGTAGGACGTTAAACCCCATTTTATTTCATTTCATTTCGAAAAAGCAATGTTTAACTTCACCGATATATGTTGTATCTAACGGAAAATGTCAAAACTAAAACAATTGCAAAAATATGATATACATCTCTTTGTTATTCCATAAACAACTTCAACAATTGTAACAAATCCAGTGATTACCTCACAAATAATTTGACGAAAAATTCGAGTCATGACGAAGGCGGTTACTTAATCTGAAACACTCGTTCTTCACCATTGTAGCAAAAGCTAACAAATTCTTTAATTAGTGACAATTTCTAGCATGTGTCGTTTTTAAAGTATCGCTAACATCAAAACTATACAAAGACTGCGCCACACGTGTTATTGCAAATAAGCTAAATAACACGACATATCTGTCTGTTTTAACATAGAAAAATGCATTCGACAATACAATTTCTCAACCACATGTTACAGTCTGTTATACAATCATAAAAAAATATCCTATAATTTTCCATTTAAACTCAACGAAATGTTACAGTCTGTTATACAGTTATAAAAAATATTTAATAATTTCAAATTCATCCCATACGAAATAAAAAAAAATGTTATATTAAATAATACTTGAATAAATGAAAAAAATGGCATATTAGATTTAAGCTAAATAAAATATCTAACAATATCTAGAACGTTTGTCAAAGGCGTGGGATTATGTAAATTAAAGATTTAAAAGATTCTTTCAAAATAATTTCCTTTTTAAAAACTGTAGTATGCTTAACACATTTTCATCACTCCACTTTTCTGTGCGCAATTATCTAAATGGGTTTGCACTGCTCATTTAAAAAAAAACCGAAATGGCAATTTAAAAATGATTTCAAATAATTTGAGCAGTTTATTAACTAGACTTGTGGTTTAATACTGCATGGTGATTGAATCACCCTTATTTGCTCAGCGGAACTTTCAATTTAATTCTTGAAATAGAAATTCTGGAACGTATTTCTTATATGGTGATGGCTGATTTTCACCTTAAATATGTAATTACCCATATTGTAGTCATTTAAAGAAGTTGAACATAATAAAATTATTCTAGAGATAATCGTGAAAATCAATATATTACGGATATGAATCTACAGTTTGAAATTGTGTAATGAAATCAACATCTTTTACTTATTGCTATATCTATTCCCGTGCTTATACCAGTTAACCCAAATTTCACACGTAATATAATGCATTCCTCTGAGTAAGTATTCGTTGTCAGCTCAGATTATGATATGTAGACGTTTACAGATACAACAAAAACTGGTAAAATTATACTGTAGATGTAGATTGCAAAAGTCTATTTACATTAAGAGGAAAAAGGTGTATTTTTAATTAGACATGCTATATACAGAACACTTACTCTAGACACTAGCAGCAACATTTTCAAATGATGAATGGCGTCAATCATATCTTAGACTAATTTAAAGTAGATGCACCTTTGTATGTATCAGTATTTGTATTCGTATCATGCAGTGATAAACCCCATCATAGACACATCTCTTCATATAAATAATTGCCCCCTCATTATTAATTAAGTGGATTTGGTCATAAATTATGTGGAGTTGGACTGGGTATAAAGAGGCTACTTGTCGATTATCCAGCTATAAGAGGGGAATTGAAGAAAAAGAAGAAAAAAATAGATAAGATTTTGAATGCAAACTGATAAAATGACTTCTTTGATGCAATCTTCAATGCCATAATATGGCATGTGAAGATCAAAGTATATACTACTTCAAAAGCTCGGAGTTAGTTTAATAAGATGCATTGTCGTATCAATAGTTCTGGTAATTTTCCTTTCGGTGATATATGCCTGAGGTATTAGATTATAAGTTTGATATCAGGGTGTTCACTATTGATATCAATGTTGTACTATTGATATCAATGTTGTACTATTGATGCCATTGTTTGTTGTAAAATCGATATCACTGTTGTACTGATCTGTATCAGTGTTGTGTTGATTTATATCAATGGAGTTAGTAGTATCAGTGATGTTAGATTTGTATCAATGGTGGTAATGTGATATATTAGAGGTGTTACACTGATATCAGTGATCAATGAAAACAGTGACGCCAGTGTGATATAAAAGATGCCAGTTTGATATCAATATCGGTGATTAATGAAAACAGCGATGCCAGTGTGATATAACATAATATGCCAGTTTGATATCAGTGATCAGTGTTGATCTGAAAACCGTGATGTTAGGCCGCGTGGTGACATATGGTTATTTGGTATCAGTTATGATGGTATGGTATCAGTATTATTTAGTACCGGTGAAGTGCAATTGATATCAGTGATGCTAGTTTGGTATCGTGGGTGTTATTCTATTACGGATGTTACTTTGCACTCAGTGGCGTTTCGTTTGTATCGGCTATGTTACATGTGAATCAGTGATGGTACTTTTGTATCAATGATGGTACTTTTGTATCAGTGATGGTACTTTTGTATCAATGATGGTATTATGCGTCAGCGGTGCTACTTCTGTATCGGTGATGTTACGTTTGTATCAGTTGTGTTACCTTCTATTTATTAAGCGCGTTGCTAATTATCGCCAGTTTGGTATTAGATATGCCAGTTTGGTATCATTGATGTCAGTCTGGTTTTAGATGTTTTGGGATCTCTTTACATGCAATATTTGTTTTTTGTACGGTCAAAATAAAACCCATATCGTTTGAAGCGACAACATCCCCAGGCAAATTATGGGTTTTTTAATGTTATTGAGGAAACTTCTACACGTGAATAATCAAACTATTAGAGTATTTGTTTTGCAGGAAGTATAAGTGTCTTTTAATGGAGCGTTTGCTTTAATGTTTGGGCCTAAGGGTGATATCAAATTCATGCTAAATTGCTTATGAGCAGTTATTACTAGGATCTGAAGTTGCCTGTATTTATATGGAACAAAATAAATTCGTTGTTTACTTTTCGTCTTTGTATAAGTGTTTTTTCCTGAATCTATAAACCTTTACTGCGAGATATTCAAACAGCTTCATCATCACTATGCAGGATAGAGTTTTAATACGATATTTTTTTAGTTAAGTTTGGTAAGAAAAGGCCATTCTGTGGTTAGAAAGGAGCTTTGTGATTGACATAATTACTAACTCCTCGTTTTAAGAAGATTAAAAGAAGCGTCTCTTATAGTCGTAAATTCGCCTATAAGTTATGCGAAAACTGTATTATATAATACAGAAGCCCTGAAGGTATAGACAGAAAAAAGACTTGTATTAAATAGTTTTATGTATATTACAAGGTAAGTTCAGATTTACAGATAGAAAGGACCTCGGTGTCAAGCTAGTTAAATAAAGAAGTTAGATTATTGTCAGGTGTTAGATCTCTATAATAATAGACAAGAAATGGCTCGGAATATCTGTTGTAGATTAAACACATGATTGGCTTCATGTTTTATAAGATAAAATGCTTGATAAATGTACAAGCGGACGTGAAACCCTATTATAGTGGTAGCATTAATGAAATAAATTTTCTACTTTAAATCCACCTAAGGTCATAAACAGATATAATATCCGTGATTTAATCCAGTTTGGACACTTTGCCTAAGCCGATAGCCCCATAAAGTTCCGATATCTAATGTCCAAGTCTGTACTGACCTATATATCGACATGTGCGATGTTAGAAATGTATATAAGCCCCTTCACCTCCCCTAGAGTACAATAATTGGTATCCTTTAGTCCAACCTTTCGCTGGAAGGTGAGGGCGACAGTCCCGGGCACAGATTTCGAGAGGGAGGGGGTATCCTATCAAACAGTGAAATTAATTGTTTTGAAATTGTACAAACTGTACAAAGTTTTTTCCTCCATTTTTACAGTACAAGCACTACAAGCATATACTATTTCATATATGAAAACGTTTAATACATTACTTATAATCTTTTTTTTAAAAAAAACCAACATTTTTACAATCTAACAATTGATTGTATGGATATGGTAAAACTTGCACAAATTTGCTCTCCATTCTCGGTGTTTCCAGTTTTTTGCCTATTAGCCCTTCCCTTTTTTTATCATTATATATACATCGAAGATAAAATATGGGTTTTCGTACCATTAAAATAGAGAATACAATAGACAGTAACTGTTAACAGTTACAATTCTCTATCTTTAATGAGTTTCTATGTGTTTAACCATGCATAGCATTTACAAGAAATGTATTTTATATTGTGACAAAATGATCAAAGTCATCCAACAAAAACCTTAAAGTATAAAATTTCTGAAATTGATATGTATATTAAAGTTGGGGTGAAATATAATACAGATACACATTATCAACACGCTAACTTTCTAAACAGAGGAAAATCATAAAAAAATTTAAGTTATGTATTTATGTAAGCTTCTGTCATTACTTCAAATAAAATACTGTTTAACCCGTGTATTGTATTTTTAGTTTGTAGATATCCTATGTCCGTTTATATCAAATTTATTATACGGTAATTATATGTCTGTATTTGAATATAAGTTTTGTATTCTATTTTGGTAAGGATTTCACATCAATTGCTTGTTACTCTTATTATGTCTGATCATAAGTCAGACTATCCTACTTTTCTGGGCTGGTTCTAGTTGATTTAAACAAGTGACTTAAAGAATTTATTTTCGTTCGATTTTAATAAAAAAAAAAATAAGCCACCAAAGCCAGTATTCCACCCCTTTACATTTTCATGATCAGTAATGTTGAAATTGCGCTAATTCGCATATCGGGCTTTTTCTTCTCCTAGTCCGGCTTTACGTCCGCTTCCAGGATGATATTGCAGACAAATGTTTCCTATGACACTTGCCTGTGACATTGGGTGGAACAGGGAGGCGAGTGAGAAAAAATGCTTCTCTGATCCCTTGATTAAATGCTGTACATGTAGCTTGCGGTTTGCAATACAGTTTCGAATTGATCATTCTTGTCCGCTTTCTTCAATCCTGACAAACTCAGAACATTATCACTGTCTCCGTGAATCAATCATTGACTAAAACGAGTTTTCCACAAAGCTCTACTTAAGTATTGTAGTATTCAAAATGTAAACCGCGAGCGATTTCATCGTACAATTATATTTCTCCTACGCCTATTCTAACTTTTCTACGCTGAAATCGTGTAAAATAGAATCATGATGGTATCAACTTCTCGCTTCGGTTGAGCAAATTCATTTCCTGCATTATTGTTAATATAAGATGTCCTTTTCAAACTTGTGTATTGAAACGCCTATCTGTAAATTACAATATTTCAGTAGTTTTTGGCTTTTAAGTCTGTTTTGTACACATAAAACCTTTCAACGTCCAAGTATATTGTTAAAATGATGGCCAGTGGTCAAATGGTGTGAAATATTTGAAGTATATGAATGATCCATTGAGATTCGTTTTGCTTTATCCATAGATACCATGATACAAACATTGGACGAATAAAGGCTGGTGTCATTTTGTTTTGTTAATAGTGTAGGAATATTAGGATTATTAATGTGAGAAAGTTGGACTCTTCTTTCTCAGCTCCATTTATTTGATATACATATATACATAAACATCTCTGACTGATGGAAAACTTCAATACAAAAATGTCAAAAAAGTAATGTCAATTGGTGGGGTTTTTTGGTTTAAGCAACAGTAAAATAGTGCAATAGGCGTTGTTAAGCGCTCACATTTCAGTGTGGGTGTATTTTGCCGTGGTCGATGTCTGTCCGTTGGTTTACATGTAGCTTCTGAATGCGATAGAGGATAGACTTTTTCGTGTTTTGTGGTTAGATGTGGCGTGAAGCACCAGAAAACGTTTTGCGACATTTGCGCACCCCTTCCCCCAAAAACCTTGTGAACACAATATAGGTTACAATTTTTAACAGGTTTTGTTTCAAATTTGGTGTGAAGCACAGGGATTGGAGATAACGAACCCTGTTGATTTTCAAGTGGGGTATTTTCGTCGTGATTCGATGAAACGTACATGTCTAAAGGTAGAGTTTAGACTTCGGGTTCAGTAGTATGAAATTTGTTTTTGAAAGGTAATAAGATTTGAAAGGACCAATACATTTTCGGTACAATTACGTTCCTTTGATACTCAAGTCCATATTAATGACCTACAATTTCATTGTAATGCTTTTAAAGGGTTTTAAATTTTAATAATACGAATTCCTTTGATCAAATGACATCATACTAATTTGGCCATTCACTTAACCCTTAAGTTATTGTATACATCTTAAAGGTATTATCTTCTTTAGAGCGCTAAATATGGCCCCATACTGTTTCGTTATAATATCTAATATGGCTGACAGATGACACTTGTATACTACAACATGAAGAAAAAGAACTATATTCTAATGGTAATGGTTAGTATCTCAGCAGGTACTGCCCTCTGGTCATTTATCTCTGACTGACCACCTTGTCAAAATCACTTACCTGGACAAAGTAGTTTATCCTTTATAAATTAGTAAGTATAGAGCCTGGCGCTATTCAGCTTAACAATGCGGATTAACAATGAAAGCTAGATCAAAGCAAGCGTGTAAAGAGAAATGCGGAATGCAGGGTACACTTCTATGAGAAGTTATTAATATTTTGACATGTTTGACAAATTTGCGACTTTTTGAACCAGACAAAATCACTTAATTTATTCATTTGTTAAATCGACCAGGTTGCAATTTCATTCGCGTTTTTGTCGTTGCAAAACCTCTTATATACGGTCTACAAAAATAATTTGCCGAGTTCACTGGATCCTATATTATGTTTTGTTGGACAAACCTCTATCTTCAATAAAAAAAGATACGTTTATAAAGCCAATGCTGGGGTATAATCAATTTTTTGTTCAATTTTCAATACGGTTTAATAAGGCAAAAAACGGGCCTAAAATTAGTAAACCTGCCGACTTCCGTTTAATTGTTTCCGAAAAATATAGTTGTATACGGATCGCCCTATCAATAAACGAATAACAAATCATCCAAACTTAATCAAAAGAAGTTGGGTCACTTTAATTCTACTTCATGAAGTGCAAAAGTGGTTCGGAGAGCCACGGTGGCTAAGTGAGTAAGACGTTGGTTCGTTGGCCTGAGAGTCGCGAGTTCGCTCAAATCAGGTGTTGGCAGAGACAGTTTATCGGGATGGAAGGACGGGGGGTGGGGCTGACCAGGGCATCTGTTTAGTCGTTCGGATGGGACGAAAGACCGAGTTCAAGTGTATACATTTGCGTGCACGTAAAATATCTCCTGGCAATTGGAATTCGATATAAGAGTAGGCGGTAGAGAGAGAGAGAGAGAGAGAGAGATGGGGTTCAACGTCAACTTTACACACACTAGGTCATTTTGGGACTAACATAATATGGTTTTTAATTTTATTTCGATGTTTCGCTTGCGCATAGGGGTCTTTGGCAGTGGGTTAGGCGGTAGCGTCGCTGACCGCGCAAAATTTCCCTTTAAGCACACTGTGGTTCGTTGAATTTTGGAGCCATCTTTTTTCTAAAGATTATTTTGTCTTGATCAATAATACATCACATCGAACTAGTATCGGCTGATTAAAGATTCGAATTACTATTTCTATTTTTTGTTCTGTCACATTTAATTGACATGACACGCGGGTAGTTATTGATTTGTCAAACACAGAGGTTACAAAAATCTAGTGAAGAGGAAACGTCAATCTTACTAACTTTCCATCGAGTCAATATTAAACATGAACACGCAGGTGCATCTTTACGTCTCGTGTTAAACCCCAATCGACGTGATGTCATCAGGCGAGAAATGTGAATAAAGACATTAGCCGGAGATAGCCACATACAGGTTATAGCTTAACACGGCTACATCTGTTACTACAGAATTTAAAAGGTCTTCATTCTTGGTTGAGCACGTTCTAAGACGTGCCTAATAATCAATTAAACGTGAGATCAACGGCGATTTATAAGTCGTTACACATGCGCAAGAAATAATTGACAGGTTAATGAGAATGGAGACGGGGTACAAATTGGTGGATAAAAAGAGATTGACCTGAAGACGAAGTTGAAGCGCCCTCTTCTTATCAGTAATAAACCGCTCCATTAGTTTCAGGGTTAATCACAAGTCTCACCTCCCATATAAAACTATAGAACTCGTTGAAAGTTTACAATGATGTCCAATGGCGTCGTTTGTGATTAAAAACTCAAATCCGTCAAAACCCTGTGTCAGTTTTTGATGAAATTTCGTCCCACTGTTCAATATTTCAGCTTTTTGAATGGGTGCCTGTTTATTAATATCAAATCAAATTTAAAACTTTTCCAAATATTTACTTTTAAATGTAATGATATGGGGTTTAACGTCCTACTTATGCTTTTAAGATACTACACCAAGAGATATATTAAAAGTTAAGACGTGATAAAATTATAATTGTAACATTTTGAATATGCATTTGAATTTTCAT
This sequence comes from Patella ulyssiponensis, assembly GCA_963678685.1. Lineage (NCBI taxonomy): Eukaryota > Metazoa > Mollusca > Gastropoda > Patellidae > Patella > Patella ulyssiponensis. The sequence goes on from OY783228.1 coordinate 20,800,454, forward strand.
TTTCCCCCAAATGTATAGTTTTAAAATACTTCTCCAAGAGATATATTATCAAATAGGATAAAGGTGATATGTTAAGTGTTTGTTCGATTCAAAGTATGGAACATTATTGACCATAACCGGCATTAACAAATTTCATGGTTTCTCAAAGATACAAACTACTAAAGTACAGTTTGACAAATTCCCACACCGAACATTAATACACCCGTTTACCAATGTGTATCTATCTCGACACAATACGTGAAGAATATAGTCATTCTTTCTTTACGACTCATCAGTTACTTCCAGAGGTGTGGTCACTTGGCAAAAGAGACGCCATTTTCCCCAGTTTACAAGGCGTGGCTAATCCTTGTTACTTATAGAACCTATAATTATTGTTAGTGGAAAATACGCCATAAACTACTACCATACTATTGAGGTATCTTAAGTGCCTTAGAAATAGTTCTCAGTTTCAGTAATAATACCGAGAATGCTTTAAGATTATGATGTAACATTATCAAGTCGGGATTTACGGCTAAGTCGAAACCTTTTTAATAAAAAGTTGTCACTTTAAAGAGATTTTGGCTAATGATTAGTTATAAATCCCATGTTTACGTATAACTAATCGTTTAATCATGTTATCAACAGATACTATTTAAGGTTGACCGTGTATCGTGTGAGTTTGTTGCCTTGTGATTAGTAAAAGTATACTAGAGGAATGTAAGGAAAGTTTTATATTTATGTGAAAGAGTGAGATGTTAGACAGTAAGATTAACACACAAATTGTGTACATAAATAAAACAACACTATTCTAACCACGTGTTCATATTTATAGTATACCTTCCTTACTCCTATAAAAATAAGTATTCCCATTTGTTTGAAAAGTTTCGATATTACCCCAGGTGAATCCATAGTAGTACTTAGTAGTTTATGATACTTGTTTGTCGTAAACAATCGGGAAAGTGTTGTGTAATTTATATGAGTTGAGAGAGATACCACGAGGTTCAACTGTCGACTCCAGTCACGTAGAGTTGTCGGATCAAAACCACGACACTTGACACAATTGCAGACCACATCTTCTAAGGCGCACGCTCTAATCACTCGACTTGTGTGAGATAATTTCCTTCGTAGCTCACTTCATTAAGTATGGCTACTCTACAAGTACTGAAGACGAAAAAGAGATAGAATTGAGTTTAATGTACACTTGACACAAACTAGGTATTTTCGAGACTAACATATTGTTCAATATCATTTCAGTAATTCGCTTGTGCGTAGGAGTCTATAGCAGTGGGGGTCCAGAGAAACCCCATGAGGTTAGACAGGCGACCCCACTCATTATCGATCATTATACGATATTGAAAACTGTTGATATACTGGTGCATAACCCTCAATTGTTATGACCTGAAAGCATATTCACGTATAGGACAAAGAAAATAATAGACTTATAGGGTAGCTATTTCCTATATAAGTATATATGGAAATAAGAAACACCCAATCTTACTCGAACAGTGCTGGGTTCCATGGAATACATCATTAGGGAGCCCACAAGACAAAAATGTAAGGGTGTCCGTAACTGGTAGCCTGTCTCCTCAAGTGACGTAAGGAGCGCTTTCAATGTGTTGATTTAATGGCTAAAGATTTTGATAACGATTACAAGGCGAGAAGAGACGTTGACAGAAGGTGATCCAAGAATTTACTTAGGGTTTTATGGTAATGTACACTTGGTGCCGTACACTTGGACAGCGAATAACGTCTAATACAAACTGAGATGGATTCTCCCTCAGTCAAGTCACGTTACAAACAAGGTTTCTTAAATAGATTCTTGCACCATAGTCTTCTTGGTATTAAAACATGTTTTGAGAGAAATTTGAAGCAATCTTTTGATAGATAAATTAGTTTTTGTCTATATCATCGAATCACAGTCTATATACGGGAACGTAATCTTTAAACTGTCTAATAAATTAAATGTTTATTATTACAGAATGCTGCCCGGTAACGCCACATCTCGTCAATTTCCAATGTGGCACAAAATGGCCGCTTCAGTAAGTTAGTAGTACATTGTCACTGCTTCTTGTAGTGATTTACGGCCATAGTGATATCGCAATACATTGTCAAGAACGCTTTCTTTATACTATCTCAAATATTAAATATTCTATCCCGTTGGTTTGAATAAGTCTGCTCTTTAGTATCGCCATTGTCGATCAAATATATAGACGTATTGTGAAGGGGGGGGGGGGGCACATAAAGATTAAGGCCGTACTAATCTATTCTGATACTTCCATCTTTATATGCGGGGGTTGGGTGGCCGAATGGTTGTCACGTGCGCGCTGTATCATAACGTCTGTCATTAAGTGTTTTGGCGTGGTTTTGAATTCCCCGGTTGTACGTAACAAGGAGTGGGTTTTCTCCGGTTTCCCACTGCTAAAGATCCGCATACGCAAGCAAATTATTGAAATAAAATTGAACCATGTGTTAGTCTCGCTTCCTCTCTCATTATCTCTTCCCTCCACCCCATCTTTATAATATTTTTTTTTTAAAAATACCTGATCGAGTTCTAACAAGACACGATTTGAGCTAATTGTTTTTCATGCTAATTATCTTATTAAAAGAATTACATAGGCTGCAAATTGAAATCGACGCGTACGATACATCTAATACAACACACAACTGTTTATGGTGTAATTAATGGTGATATTGTTTCAGAACAGTCTGGTCTCGAATATTTAACATAATTCATTCACAAAATATATGTTATTGCAGCTGCTGTTTCATTTTATACTCTCAATATAATAACTTCAAAAACTTTGTAAAATAACAAAAAGTATATATGATGAGCTTGGTTGTCTCTTGTGTGGGTAACACATTTTTACAGCTGTCGTAGAATTACTGAAAGCTTAACAGTGGCATATTCTGAAATAAGTGTAAAATAAAAACAGCGTTTTATATATATCATGAGTTTTTGTTTGCAACGTGTTATTATATTTGGAATCTATTTTTAAACACAGGTTAATGCAAATATGTGACATTCAGTAAGGAATTCTACAAATCGAGGTATCTGAACATCAGAAACAGAATATGTTTTGATGTTGTTGATCATAATGCCATATTGAAAGCTGCATATTACCAGATCCGCTTTTTTAATTGAAAATGCATTTGTGCCGTTCTATGTATACATATCATTCGTCTGGAAATTCTTGTGTAATATATTCTTATAAATAAGCTGTTACGCGTTGTCTATTAACAACATTTCCTCTTTTTTTTACAGAATAGCCGTTGATAAAAGATCGCATGCAAATCAAACGCCAAAATGGTGCCATATAATGTGCCGTTCAGGCATTGACCGGCTCGTATATTTATTAACGTTGGTGTGATAGAATGGGGCAAATGATATCAATTGTTTGAAGAACAACCGCCTCAAAGGTACCTTTGCCACTGATGTTATTTGAGAGCAATCAAAAAGTTGTTCATTTATGGTGCTACATTCTGGAGGGTGAACTCTCGGGTGACCGGCGACAACAACCCCGTGTGTTTTCCCACATTCAAAAGTAGAAAAATACTAAATTAACCCCAAATCATACAAAAATTCGTCCGTAAATATATCTTACCTCTTTAACCTATTCCAACAGCTCTTGTTTGTATAAATAATATAAGAAAGAGGTGATACCAGATCGGTTTGGGGAGGGAGTACGTGAAAGCATTTTGAAGCATATTTAACCATTGACCTATTATAGGTCAGATTTCCAATCTGTTTGGATTCAGCTTACAGAATTGTTTTCACATTCATATTTACCTACATGCATATTTTGCTTTTTTTATACTACATATGCAGTTCTGTCTTGCATTTCGTTTGATGTTTTAAGAAAGTTATTCTGAGGTAATGCAAAGTACTATATTTCCAAACTGTTTATTTCCAATTTGTGATTCTGCAAGACCTCTTTACAACCATTATCGCAATTCACACGTCCTTCTACCATCTGCTCTTGGTATATTCTGTGTACATTTGCACCCAATTTGAAACAAGCACATCTGTTTATTTAGTAGAAATAGAAATAATAATATAGATGTTTACCATATGCAAATTAAAATATCAGAAGATTTGTTGCCCAAAATTATATCTGTCATGTCATACACACGTGCAATGATAAGGACAGGTGTGTAGGTTTCATTACCATCTCTTTCACCTGAATCAAATTGTGACTATAGCTTTTTGGATTGGAGGGCGTATTGCTGTGGACAAGAACAGCACGATAATTGGAAGTGCACCACTTCAGTATTGGGATCCTTAAACGCGTGCACTGACTATTAACTGTTAAAAATATCAAGTGTACTTTCCCTAGAATCACAGTCAGCATTCGTGGTAATATCATCAATTTGCTACAATCCATATGTTTCTAAAATACAAATATTATGTTAAATACTTTAGAGGATGTGTCTTATTCATTAAACATTTTATTAAGATTATAAGCACACTTTGTCTTTTCCAGTACTGCACTCACTCGACGGTATACGACCTTAGTGTAAGATAAGGATAAATATAGTATTGGGAATGTTCACTGGTCCGCGGGCAAGGGTAGTTAAACCTTCAGTAGGTCCTGTCTGGACATTTGATACCAATGTTTACAGTAGTTTGTATATCTGGGGACAGTGAACCCCATCCTAAAATATAGCTGCTTAAACAATCGGTTCGAGTAAAGTTGGTGGTCCATTTACTTTTTCGAAGTAGGCCTTCAATTTATGGGAACTTGGTTGAATCCAACTAGTCGATTACCCAGGAAGTATCATTGAGCTGAACTTTGTTAGCCCAGAACGGTCTATGTATTATCAGAGATTGTAGTGGCATAACCCCATTTTAAAAGAAAGTGATGAGGGGATGGAAAGGAAAGCAGGACATCCTTGGAATCTCATAGGGAAAGTATCTTAGGCCCGTAATCTATAGGAATCAATAGGTTTGAAGAAGAATGTCCAGACAAATTGCAGTGTTATAGGGAAACTACGGTTAGTATTTCCGTCTCCTGTCACTGCCCTGACAGTTTTAGTCATCTCTGATAATCTGATAGAGATGTCACACAAGGAGCTGATCAAGTCCATAACTATATAACTACAAGAACTAGTGTAAAAAGCAAGTCATATTCCACATCAACAACTGATCGGCTACTGACCAGAATATTATATTTAGGGCAAGTCGTTCACCCCATTTCTCTTATAAAAACGGAAAAGTTTTTAATGTCAGAAAAAGTAGTGTCAACATAATATAGAAAGTTCTATTATTAAATGTGCATCAAAGAAATATGTATGTTAAATCGGTAAAATATGGACAAAAATAAAACAAAAAAAACGGAAGTACCAAAGAAATTTTTACACACGATAACGTAAAATACCGCTGTCGGAGAAATTATGTCATATAATTACGGACGGAAGAGCTAGAAAAATTAGATCTGTTTCATGTGATATATATAGTTTATTAATGCCAATTATAAAAATTTCCCAATCTTATCGTGCTACTTTTTGTCTAAAATTGAAATATACCAACCGCGGTGTTCGTTAAACGATAATTACTCCAAAATAAATTGTTATTTATTTATAAATGAGTTTTGATATTATCTTTTGATGCTTCTACACGCTATCTATATTATTTCTGATTATAAACGATGTTTACCACACTAAATAAATCAAATCATTAATTGCCTGAAATTCAAACCATTTATACACATCTGACAGGTCTCATAATTTCGCGTAGAACCACAGAGCGATGAAATATCCCGTGGGGCGTTTTGGTTTAGAGAGTACACGTAATATCAGTTGAATCTAAATATTGATTTCGATCATTACTCAAACTTCAAACAATGGTCGCCGTTATGATCACAGAATCGTCTAGATGCTATCTTTGAAAGGGGCCTTACTACGTTTTAACCACACTGGCTATTTTAATTTCATTGTACATAGAACTATAAAAAGGCACTAGTTCCGGGATCAAAGTAGTAATCCCTTTCTGACAATTAGGTGTCCGAAAATTGTCGTTTTCCCGATACAAATCTAATCTTGGCCTTAATAGATATTTGTTAAATGACCCGTCTATAATCCCACCATTTAAATATTTGGTGCTTGATTGTCGTTTCGAGTCACCACAGCCAGTACTCCAGCTCGTATTGTGTGTCAAACCACACCAGATAGCGTATTCAATTTACTATTTAACTAGCGCCAAATTCTTTAATTACTTTCGCCTGAGCGACTCTTTCGGGTCACTACACTATCCAAATATGGCACCTAGTTGACAACAACACGGCGCTGACTACAACAAATATACAACTACGAGAATTTTTCCTCGTGAATGAAGATCTTACTAATCCCTTTATATTGAAAATGTAGCAATACCAACACCAAGTAATTGGATTTTTTCTACCTTTCATACGCGTTGATTCGCTTTTTATGATGAGATGGTTGAGTTATACAAGGCTTGGCCATGAGAGCATTGTATCCATATAACGAGCTCACTTATTCGCCTCTATTCATATTCAGAGCCAATACATAGCCCCGAGTCGTGTTAATTTCATCTAAATTGATTCCAGTCATTTTTAGACACCTCGATGGTTCTTAGAGAAGAAATGGGCAAGAAGATGTAGATGGATTTCCACATTGATTTATCAATATGTGTGAGGAGTTACCTGTTATTACTGCCTAAAGCCACTCTCGAAAACCGGTTTCCAAACTAAAAGGAAATGGACGCCTTTTAATATCGTTGCTTGAGAAGGAGGAAATTGCGTTGTTGGTATTCTAAACATCTCGTTTGATTGCGAATACGGTAATTTATACATAGATTCCACTTTGATAAACAGGTTTATGAATTAGCCATTGAAATCTGGTACCGCAATACAATACTATCAAAATACATGTTATGTATATACGTTAGAAGGTAATGAAAGTGGTTTTAATAAAGGAATTAAAGTTGTTTTCGATCATATTTCAGATGTTTATTTTTCTGCCACGTCCACGAAATTGATTTTGTTATTAAAGCCTTAGCAATATTTATATATGACGTAGTACGCAATAACTATATAATCAACTACCTAAACATAATACCAAAGTGTTTACGTAGTTATTTTTAAAAAAAATCCCAAGATTTTATAAAGAAATATCTAAACAATATAAATGTTTTCTATTAATTACGTACATAAAACATTAATAAATTAACTTAGATTTTTATAAATTGTTTCAATTGCCAATTTAACTCGACATACACAGGATAAAATTCTCGGTGTGTTCAACAGATTGATGTCGTCTCTAGATCTCGTTGTTGAAGAAGGTGGGTTTGCTAACTCCAAAGTGTTGGGTGCTATTTTAGTCGTGATTCGGGAAATTCTGAATTCCATATTTACCAAATGACCACAGCATCACTGTCCATATATATTTCGAATTTTAAAAAGTCTATAATTCAGAAATTCCATTCAATACAAATCATAAATCTATATGAACACCATCAGATATATAGAAACTCGCCATTTGTGCAAGGTTACAAAAGTGAATATTTTAACAGTTCCTACCATAATGTTATGGTTAAACTTGAGATTAAGAATACATTGAGCTTGTTTATATTTTCCCTTCGGGTGCCATTCAAAATTTAATTTGTATTTTGACGCTGAGAACATTGAAATTGACGTATCCGTCACCCATTAACCAGGATCGTATATTTTGACATGTATAAACACGTGTAACAAACCCAGAATACCATAACTTTGGCAATCATAGAATAGAAGTGTATTTTTCCAAGCTTAATATTTGATCCGCTATGTATCGTAAAGATGCACCAATAAAATAGATATAATTAATTTTAAAATAGACATAATTACTTTTAAAATAGATATAATTAATTTCAAAATAGATATAATTAATTTCAAAATAGATATAATTAATTTTAAAATATTTTTTTTCAATTTGACTAACATTATATTCAAAATAATCGTACACGCGTCTGAAATAAAAAGAAATGAAATGGGGTTTAACGTCTTACTGCTCTTAAACTATAATGAAGACGGGAATACGTCATACAGTGCTGGGATCGAAAACCCGACCTCCAGGCTAGAGAGCCAGCGTCTTACCCACTTAGCCACCGTGATCCCCTGTAAACGCGTCTAAAACTGAAGCACCGACTTTGTCTAGAATAGGGTTTTTTTGCAAATGCGGATGAATGAAATTGGGTTTAGCGTTTTACTCTGTAGCTTACTCTCATATCGAATTCCAACTGCCAAGTGTTCTTTTACGTGCACGCCAAGATATTCTATCTCATCTGAACCACTATACGTTGTTCCGTGTTAGGGCCCTTTGTCTGTTTATCTAAAAGGGACCTTATATCGAATTCCAACTGCCAAGTGTTCTTTTACGTGCACGCCAAGATATTCTATCTCATCTGAACCACTATACGTTGTTCCGTGTTAGGGCCCTTTGTCTGTTTATCTAAAAGGGAACCAAGCCAGTTTGTAATTTATCTCGAGTGTGTGCTCGTCCTCTCACAACAATTCTAGAACCCTGCTTTGAGAGTTAAACTTTGTCTAATGTAGTTTGCCCTACAATCGGAAGGTTTCAGCTTGATTCCAATTTGGGAACCCATTTGGTATCCATGTGGGATTTATACAGCTTTCTTATGCGTTCATATCCAATCAGTACCAGGCAATACATTGAAACCAGTGTCTTCTTTGGTCTTCTGAAAATTAAGGTCTCCCATTGTCACACATCGATTCTTAGCGGATTCACCCAGGCATGCCGATTGAGTGGGGTAGTACCTATGGAAGTCTTCACGAGCGGATGTTTGACCTGATTGAGAAGTAAATAGGATGTTTGTTTAATTAGCTTATTATTGGTACATGGTGCGATAATGACTTCAAGGAAATGACGTCATTTCGGAACCTCTGTTTGTCATGTAACTTTGTTTAAAAAGAAACATTTAAGAATAAATTCTGTTTGTATAATTAAACTGTGAGAGAATGTTGGGGTGGGTGGGGTAATGTCAATTAACACTTCCTCTATTATTAAAATGCTTTATAAATTCACGGCACCACTATGGTACTTAAGTCGACCGCGTAAAAATAATCAGTCAACCATATCCTTTATTGATCAGATGTCCATGCATACCAAACATAATGAAGCTGAGAATGTGACGAAAAATGTCTAATAGAGGGCTTGGTTCCATGTGTATTATTGTTTATGTCTAGACTCAGGAAAGTATGTATACATACATATATAAACCTCTAATCTTTCCATTTGTTAAATCTATGTATATATCAGTATATTGACTAGACTAAATTGGCTTGACAGCACTGAAAGTGATTCTAATAAGCCCTTGGCGTTGTTTATGACTAATTAAGACCGCATTTCCAGCTCAACTAGCTATAAAGCTAATGTGATATAGTCCTAGAAATCACGCCCAATTACTAACAAGGCGTTTAAATCATCGTCTACCAGATTAAGTCATGTCTGTTTTCTGCCATTCTTCAATTTATGGTTCTCATATTAACAGTCATAATGACGTAGTTGCATGGGCAATATTACACTTAACTTACTGGTTCTATGTATGTGACTAGCCCGAAGATTCAGGCAAATTTGAAACCTGTCACCAGTAAAGCGTTTACATGAAGTATAACGGGTCGAACGGGCTGGGGTGACAACATAACTATGGGACATACATGTACATAGAAGGGGCCCCTAAGAGCATTGGGTAACATTTCCTCAGAAGTCTTATGATCTCATTCCTAATGCTAGTTTCCCACTATCACGATTCGTGCTGCGATTGAAATCGTGGTTTTAATCGTGGATTAATCGTGATGATCGGATCAGGTCTTAATATATATTGAGGTCAGTGGTAGCAATTGTGTTGATCGTATCGAAACCTATCGTACCAGATCGTGGACCCGATAGGGACAACCCGGTCGTAACGCATCAAGTACATGTACCATGAACGTACAAAGCGCCTTGGTATTTGGAATTCGAAATAAGGTCTCGGGCAAAACATGTATTAGCAAATTGTAAGGCGTGTGTCCGCCTTCATTAGCATGGATTGAACAGATGAGTTGGATATTACACTACATCCGTATCCGTATCTGTAAATACGTGCGTGAATACGTACTGGTATACTTTAGTCATTTTTATAGAAAGGGTTCAAATAGAATCCGGCACGTATTGCACACAAAAACAACTGCGTACGTTAAGCCGGATCGATTGCTCCCAGAGCGTATTTTTGTAAAGTGCGTCCGGCATTTCGGCTACTGAGCCTAGCTTTAGCCAATCAGCGAGTACTTTCCCCTTACATAATCTCCCCAAATAAAAAAAACAATCCATTCCAAGAAAAACCTGACCTTGTGTGCTGTGGATTTGTGTAGTCTTGTGAAGAATACAACATGGACAAGACAGAGGAAATAATCATCCTTTTGGAGAGAAATCCCATACTATATGACAAAATTTACAGAAAACAATTACAAAGACATAACCAAGAAACAAGATGTTTGGAAAGAACTTGGGCAGAAAGTTGTAACAGTTCATGGACCCCTACTCTCTTTTTTTTCTTTCATCTTTGGGTCCACAAATGCAAAAGATAGACTTCCTCTGTGTCACTGTCAGACTCCATGATTGCAAATGACAAATGTTATCTCTGACAGACAATTCAGCCTTGAAATCCGGACGTTTTCTATTTGAACAGCAAATGCGGGTAAGGATGCGGGTGCGAATACGGATGCGGATATATTTATGGATTCGGATGTAGTATGAACCGAGCTTAAGTCGTATTTGGAAAAGTGCGGAATGGAAACCATGCGTAGAATTGGAGCTTTCCAAACCTATATCTCGATTAGCGTAGCTTATAGAAAAGGTACGTGATTACAAGCTATCTGTAATGGTTTATACTGTACAACTGTAATACACACAAATTTCAAATATTTCACATACAATATGTTTTCTTTCTTTCATCACTTGTATTATTACTGATAAGGTATCCAAATTCATCTTGTTACGTAATTTACTTCAGAATGTTCTTGTCAATAAAAACAACGCTGAAACATGTTATGTGTTACACTATTATCGTTCAAAATGAATTTGAAATGGTTTTTATTCAGAAGAAAATTCAACTCTTCCACAACAAATGGCAAAGGTCATTTGTTTAAGACACGCTCTTTGCTCGTTATTGCTTTCAACCAAACAATTGTATATGTATATTTCCTTGAACTTGTCTAGCCTACATATCGTCTGCTATTATTCGTCTGCGATCCTGGCTCCGCAGTGCACAGCTACGACTTACCATGGGAATATTATAAAATTTATAAAGACGAACAAACCGTTCCTAATATGAAAGGGGACACCAATTTGATACGAAAATACGTGTCTGTTTGCTTCTTGTTCCTGTAATTATATTTTTGTAAGTCAAATAAATAGCCCGGTTCTTCCCCGTAATGAAAAACATGTGCGAGAAAAAGATGCACATAGCAACCACTGTTAGTTTGAGGTTAAACCAGGAATCAAATCCCAGCTATGTTCCTGTAGACTCGACGAGAATGATAATATTTGTAGTTGTGCCGAAAACATGACCCTTGGGAATTCGAAATTTTGTTATGTAAGCCAGCTGTCGGCATATAAATAAATTTATTTATCAATAATACGTGCATGTAGTATACGATATACATCGCTTAATATCAATCTAAAGATAAAGATATAAATCCGTGGTGTTAATACATGCAACGTTTTCAGGTTAAATTTGGGTGATTGGATTTCTAGAGTTGCAAACTGCTGTTCTTACTTTCTGGAACATCAACAAGCGGTAAATCACTTGATCTAGCAGATGTGAATGTCCATCATATTATGCAACTGGGAGGAACGATGTTATTCCAGTGGTATGATAAAATGGGACTGGCTCATTTTTTTGCGCCCCATCCTACCTATCCAACATTTCAGAAAATCGGTATAGAAACTGATTTCGCTTGTTAAATCTTTTACCTTCATATTGATAGTGTAGCCTATGACTCGTTTGCGTTATCTGCATTAATGCAGGACGTGGATCGTGACTAAGCAGAACGTGTACAGTTTGAATTCGAGGGCCATCGTTCCGGACAAATGTTCATTTCATAGTACATTGTATGATATGAAATGGGGTTTAACGTTCTACTGTTCTGCTCCGACTGGGCTAATGAAGACAGGTGACGTGTATCGGTCTCCATTAGCCCAGTTAGTGCAGAAAAGTGAGACGTTAAACCCCATTTCATTTCTGTTTTGTATTGAAAAAAACATATGGACGAGGAGGAATATTCAAAGAATTTGTAAAATGCATTAATCTAATTTGGATAAGTACAAATGCAAAGCGAGATTCAAAAATCGTGTGTTCTCGGAAAATCAAAACGCAGACATTGGGGTTTTAAAAGTATAATTCCAGAACATATGGTTGTGTTGAATGATTAAAACAGTAATTAATATTTTCTTTGGATTAGACTAGAATATGTTAATAACAGATTAATCAAAAATAAACAAATCTAGGTCTGTTAGAAACATGTATTTCAACATTCCAAAGTACCAGGTTTAACAAACATCAAACAGGCAGATATTGGGGGTGGGTTTCTAAACATGTTACATCTTAATAAGAAAACGCACTGCTCGGTGTTTCACCTGTTGGGAGAAAAAACGCAGCCCTCCATGGCCAATTAAAATCTGAATAATTTCCCACCAAAATTCAGAAATGATTGATTTACAACTACCGATCTAAGAGAATTGGAATTTGGTTAGGTTATATCTAATTCTTAAAAAGCAAGATAGAACGACGGTGCTTGACAATATTGATATCTGTAAGGATGGAAAGGGAATGCAGATGCCTTAATGTAAAAATATGTCTTAACGTTCGATGATGTAGTAAACTACGCTTCGGTCTCATTTAGCTCTTCAATGTTTAAACTATATATAACGTTGTCCTGGCTTGTCAAATTAGGTCGCTACGTCAATGCCCTGGTAAAATGGCTTTTGGTCTCATTTGCTCATCGATGTTCCAAATTTACACAGTAGGCCTACTCTCTCAGCTTGAAAATGGCTCATTATGATCTGAGCTGTAATGACATACGTATCGTCGATTCCATAGATGGAAGTATTAAGTAACTCAAGGTAATGAACACGAACAGAAGAGGGTTGTCTGTGGGTAATTTATATTGGCATATTACAAACACGTCGTGAAATAGTCTTATTAACTCTGACCAGAGCTACATTTATCACTTATCTTAAAGTAAAAGTCGATGGGCTGTAATGTTAATACTATTTAGAGAGTTTATGAGGCGGGGGGGGAAATCAATAAAGGGAAGTAACAATATTGTCAATATGTCAATACAAGCTGTCTATATTAAACTCAATAGTCTACTAGACTTCTAATACAATATTTATTAATGCTCATAACAACCAATCACAGTCCGCCTTTATTCTCTCGTTTCAGACATCATGTCATTTTCCATATACGGTAATCAAGAAACTTCTTGACGGTTATAAGACAAAATTTTTTACATTTTTGCTCAATGGTTGAATAGTTTTCAACTGCGCTGCTTTGCCTGGTGATGGCGGGCGAATGGTTAACTCATGTGCGTTGTATCAAAAGGTTTGTCATTGAGTCAACTGGCGTGATTTCGATTTCCCGGTTTTTACGTGAAAGGAGTCGGGTCCCCCGGTGTCCTCCCACAGCTAAAGACCTCTACGCGTAAGCGAATTATTGAAATTAAATTGAACCATATGTTAGCCCCGTAATGACTTAGTTTGTGTCGAGTAGACGTTTAACCCCACGTCCTCTCTCTCTCTCTCTCTCTCTCTCTCTCTCTCTCTCTCTCTCTTCCACACACACACCCCTTGTCATTGCTGCGTGGCGGAGTTCCTGGAAAGGAACAGCGTCCAGTCGTTCGGCTGGAAGAATAACATTCTTATGAGAACCAGACTGTTTACCTCCTATTTAATGAGGTGTCAAGAATTTCTAATACATAATATCTAATAATTGTAGTTCTGTCATCACAATGAAAAAGTGCTAAAACAAAACCCAGTTTAGACGGGATGGTTATATTGCAACTAAAGCCTGCTAAATGCGGGAAAAAGACCATTGCAAGGGTAGAATGTGGCACGTATTGAATTTTGTCCGAATTCTATTAGTCGATGGTTAAGTTTTCATTCTACTATGTAGATACTATTTCGTGGGTATACAAAGGTGGTATTAAAATGGAAAACCCAGAAAAAAAGCCGACGTTTAAAATTTAAATGTACCTTTTTTGTTGTCGTGAGCCAGACAGTTTTTTACGTTTCGTAATTGTCACAGTTGGGTACCTTTATTCCTACATAATAGTTTTATAACATTTTTACAGCTCACATGTATCAAATATCTTGTCTTAACGTATAAAATTTATAGTCAACTGCAGTTATCCTTATTAAATAAAGAATATTTTTCGACCTAAGTGATAAAATATCACAAGACATGATATTTTATAAGAGACGATTATTTTTCGATTAATCTTTACAGCTGGGTGACAAGACGAGACAATTATAAAGCGATTAACTCTGCTCTTAATATTCAACTGACAGAAACATTATTTATTAATATGCCTGTCTGTCAAACATACGACAATTTGTCAAAAAATATTAATTTTTATCAAAGTCATGTGCAGATCTTAGCCAATATTCTTAATACCTCAAATGCAGGTTTTATTCTGATATTATCAAACGGGTTTAAAATTCCTAAAGCCCAAGGCTGGGGTAGCTTTTCATAAAAAGAGGTGATGTGCGTCTATTCATGACGACTTATATATGTCAACCAATATAATTTGCTATTATACAAAACGTTTTGACAGATTTTTAATAAGGGCCGAGTGAACATACAAGTGTGGGTTGAGAGAAAAGTCTCTATGGTTCGTAAACCCAGTGAACTTTTGAAAAGTATTCACGAGTCTTGTTTGTTGGTAAAGGGAACTATAGAGATATTTTTCTGCCAATTACCCACGAAAAAGATAGACTTTATATCACAAAAACTCGTCTTATTCTTCAGCTTTAAACACACTAAGGCTGGCGGTGTAAAGTGATTTAAATCAGAACTAGGTGTTACAAACTTTGTATTGTAAAGATATTTTTCAACATGTACGTTTGAAATCTAATATAATTACGTCAAGTGAGAAAGGTTTTGTATCAGTTCAGCGGATTTCTAAATAAAATATTTTAATTATTTTTAACATGTTTGCATGATTCGTGGCGGGGGTTATGCTCGCTTGTGCAGTTATTTGAATGGGTTAGCCACACTTCTGTTCGTCTTGATTTACGGTGTTAAATTTAATTCATGTTGATGTTAAGAGAAATTAGGCACGTTTATGTTTATCTTGTGTATTTATTTTATGTTTTGAAAGAATTCAATACACCTTTATTCAACAACAAAGGATATTTTATTACAATATTACGAAAAAGATTTCAATTTAGTAAAAAAAACCTCCACCGGGGACATTTTTTCATTAAAGGGGTGTAATGCAAAGAGCCCAGTCTGTGCATTTTATTTAAGGACAAAGGAGGTTAGCCAATGTTTATAATTGAATACATATTTTATTACAATATTACAAAATAAATTCCAAATTCTTAAAATCTCCATCAGAAACTTCTTTTCATTAAAGGGATGTATTGGAAAAGGGCACAGTTCGTATGTTTTTATAATCGTGTCCAAGGGATGATTCTATATTTCAAACCAAGGATTTCGACGATAATCACGAATTTGATGTAATTGCAAATAACCATTGATGATTCTATATTTCAAACCAAGAATTTCGACGATAATCACGAATTTGATGTAATTGCAAATAACCATTGTCTGGTCCTCATTAAGTTACAAAGATGTCAATTATTACCTACACAAATATTCGATTATTCACAATTCATAAGAATTTTTAGTATTCGTTTTTCAATGTGAATTGAACATGTTGTGTCCTGTACGACTTACTTACTAAAATTAACCAAGTCTATCAACTGATATTAATCAAGTCTAATATTAGTAATATTAATCAAGTCTATCAACTATTATCCAAAAATAAATCAACTTAATGTGAGAAATATACTTTTATATGTCTAAAAATAGCACTAAAACAATGTAAACTTGGATCATTTTAATCGAGTCGATTATTTTTCAAAAGAAGACATGCATTATAAAAATAATAAAATCAGCATTCGATGTGACCACTGTAGTTTCAATGATTTTTTTAATTATTATTATTTCTTCATCACATGCCCTGAATTGTAATGTTGCTATACAAAAGAAACTAAGGAATAGTCTGTCACGAGTTGTCTCCCCTTCTCTACATTGCGGAATCACCACTTCGTAATTATATCCGAAATACTCAATAATTAATGCCACAAATTTTATTGCAATATTCCATTAATTAGTACCCGTAAAAAAACTGTTTTGTCTCATTATAAAGCTTGTTTAAGGTCGGTAAAATCTAGAGGAAAGCCTAGATTAATGAATCGTTCAATTCACGTGTTAGACACCGACGAACTGGTTTGTGCCCGGTTGAAGACGACGTATCCATGACATCGTCTTTTTTAATAGGTGATGTCATATTCATGCAAAAATTAACAGTGTTTTGTACAGACACATCAAGTTTCTTCAAAAGTTTTCTATGCTCGGATTGCGAACGGCGCCTTTTCTGAGCCTCTGACAATTTCGGACGAAAAGGCGATGGGCTATGATTTGTGATTTCTGGCAAAAAGAAGGAATTCGCTGGATAATCAACACGGGGACTTTCCGTAAGATTAGTATCCATGGAATTGCAATGGTTCAAATTATTCAGTTTACTTTTAACCTTCCGATAACTGTTTTCATGTTGATCTTCTGCAAATGGCAAACATACAAATTCGCTTAGTTGTTCGGTTAACGCATGTCGTATCAACACTTCCTGGTTTCCTTTCCGTGTTTGTATCTGACTTGTATTTTCTGTAGCACGCAGCCTTGATTGTTCATTGCGAGCACATATCAAGTCGTTCATATCACCCACTTCCGTATCCAAGATACTAGCAACTTGGGCAATATCCGCGCTTGTATATCTTGATAGATCACAAAAAACACTTTTCGCCCGAGAAGGCTTGGAATTACTTGAGATCGTAAGGTTTTCAAAGGGTAATGCCCAATCGTTTTGAATATCCAGAGGAAGAAAACAACTTGGTGTGTCAGCGCCATTGCATGTTCTGCATTTTTTGCGCGGTGTTTTATTGTGTAGCACAAAAGAAGTATATGCAAGTCTAGTAAGATAGTCGCTTGCTGTTCTCAATAAAAAGGGATCTTTTTGAGAAACTTGAGAATTCACCCAACCGTCTGCCAAATTTCTAGTATTTAAGTTCGGCTTTTCTGGTGTTTTAAGTATCCCCATCACGGGAGACATTCTTATTTCGTCATTATCTCGTAAACAACCCTGAAAAGGTATTGGATCTACCGTAACTGAATGTCTATTGAGGTCTGTTAAAATGTCATCGGTATTAACAAATTTCTGTGCCAGAATTCCAGACCAATCAGATCCATCTGTCACCATATCAACTTCCACCATGATTAAGAAACTTAGAAGTAGATCTCGAAAATTTGCTGTAACAAATTAAATTAGAAAATTATTTATTTGATATCTAACTAACTTGATATTCAATCCTTAGACCAATCAGATCCAAAAGTCACCATAAATTAACTTCAAACATGATTAAGAAACTTTGGTACCGGTATAGATTTGGAATCTATAATAAATTTACTGCAACAAATTAAGTTAGAAAATTATCTGTTTGATATCTAACCGACTGGTTTCAGAAATCTTGATGCGTAAGAATGGTAAGCCTAAGTAACGTATCATAAGATGATAAGGACAAGCAACATAGATGAGCTCATAATCATGTGTGGACAAGCGTGAATAAAAATAATTTAAAAAAAAACAAAAAAACCAATACAATCTAACTACGGACACCATAGCGAATACTCGGTACTTTTGACCTAATTAGATATAACGAATGGCATCCAAATACCAGTATTCGAAGAGTGTTTTCATTGAAAAAGGTACCGTACCTACCTTCACAAAACGACAGTGATAAAAAAGAAAATTACGTCATTATGACGTTGCTTAGCAGAAAGTAAACAATTTGATTTCCTATTTTTCTTGGGTTCTTTTATCAGTGGAATCATTCGTCGTACATATAGGTCAATGGTGAAGGCTAATACAATAATAGTGCCATGACGATGAAAAGTCACCTTATGGCATACTAAAGTCACCCGGGTGGATGCAATTCATGACGAAGACGACGTGGTGCTGACGTTATTAAATCGCTCCACTGCTTATTTTTTTTTTCAATACAAATCTAACGAAACAGCAGGTCTACCCAGATAGCCATGATTCACGCAAATATTGATAACCCAGCACTACACTGACAAAATTTACTTTGCAAATTTGCCAAAAAACGGACGGGGGATACTGTGACCATATTTCGGAACCGATATAGATCATTCACGCCAAGGGATCTTTAGCAAAGTAAAGTGATTCAACTCTGTGTCACGTACAAATTCATCACTTGAACAGGTAACCAGTTTTGCGGCCTATATCGTTTGTGTATGAACCGTGTAAAAATTAAAAGAGTAATTACTGTTCGGTACTAAGCGACGTTTCTAATGCAGAAGGGGGGGGGGGCGTAAAAGTTCTGGATTTGAAGATACAATCTTAACTCATTTTTTTACCCATCATGTTCTAAATTCTACATGGAAATTTACTGACAATCGAGTCCTTTAAAAACTATTTGTACCGGTATTAGTAATTTCAGTCAAAAGGTTTAACAGCTCTTCGGAGGGGATCATGTAGCAAAGTGGGTCGCTGGCTCACTAGCTTGGAGGTCGGGTGTTCGATCCCTGCATTGGCCGAGAAAGGACATCCAGATTTTCTGGCGTGGATTTCCCTTGTCACTGTCTAGTCGTTCGGATGGGGCCAAAAACCAAGGTCCCCTGTACACATTGGCATGCATGTAAAAGATCCCTTGCCAATTGGAATTCGATATGAGTAGGCTGTAGCCTGGGCAAAATTTCCCTCCTAGCACACTGCATGGCATATGCCCAGGCCAGGAGCAGAACAGTAGGATGTTAAACCCCCATTTCATTTCATTTGACAGTTCCTTGGGCCCCTTAGTTCCTCGGGCCTTGGGGGCCCCCAGGCAAAGAGTATAATATGTTGAACACTGTGATAAGTATTTCTTACATGCAGTGTTGTCTTAAATATCTGTCATCATCAACCCTGGCTTTGCTTAATTTTGTTTAAAACATACTTTCATCTTTCTCCAGTGGTGAGGTTTGGGATTGGGAGGGGCTGAGTGAGTTGAATAACCTAGGGTCTCTTTTCATGTAAGTCCAGCCCTGCATACAAAAACCTTTCATTTCAGAAAGAAAGAGGGGGAAATGGGGTTCAATGCCCACTTGACACATGCTAGGTCACTTCTGGACTAACATATGCTTCAATTTCATTTCAATAATTCACTTGCGCGCAGGGGTTTTAGCAGTGGGAGGAAACCGGAGGATCTAATGAAAACCCGAAGGTTGGAAAGGCGACCCTACTCTTTGTCATGTACAACCGGGGATTTGAAACCATGACAGTTGACTCAATGGCAGGCTTTATGATACAGCACGAGGTGCTAACCATTTAGCCATCCAACCCCCCCTTTTATTTCAGATCGAAATAATTTCTAATTCTTTGTTTCAATAAATAACAAAACTACAATAATAAAGGAATAAATACAATATATTTGTTCAATAACTTATTACAATACATTATTTTATAACTACATTCTGAACTTTATCTACTGGAGAAAACATCTATTATAAAAAAAAACAGTATAAAATAGGTAGCATGTTCACAAATATCTGTTAATAAAAGTTGGGACAGAAATAGTATGTATTCATTAATAAATTATGTTTATTATTCTGTGAAAAATCAAATGAATCCATTTTGTTATTCCAACTTCTTCTGACCCACATTTAATATTGAACTATATGTTTTCGATAAATGGATAATATAACTAAATGAAAGATGCAGATTGATGTACATGTACAAATTATGATTAATGAAATATGATTAATTCAATCCATTCATGAACTTAACAGTCAAATGACCAAACTAACTGACCCATAATTAACTTGGAATGTTTAGCTTTATTTAATGAGAACATGTTTCAGAATAGGGAAAATAATGAGAGGGTTTTAATAAAATAAATGTCTTGTATGGTATACCATCATGAGATGTATGAAATATGTCGCCCGGACATACATGTCTCACTGTCCACAGTTTTCTCTTTAGAATCTTTTACTTAAAGAGACACCCTCACAATTGGGGAACATTTTTTGATTTTTTTTAATGTGACATGTTGAAATAAATCTGCTGATTGGCTGCTGAGATATGAACATTTAAAATATTCATATTATTAATTCTACACATTTTATTTTTGATTTTAAACAGTACAATATTTTGCTCTATGTTGACAACTACTTGGAATTTCTATAATTAGAGTATCTTGAGAATGATATTATTCAATGTAAAGTTACTTAAATGTATGTTCTGGTTAAAAGTGAGAATGTCTCTTTAAGTTATCAAAGAAATTCTCTAAAATCTTGTTGTTGGGGAGAATATTTTAATTTACAGATTATGAGATAAAACATGCAGATAATCTAAAATGCCTTTCAAATATGGTACAATATCCCCCCAAGAATGAGAACTTACTCAAATTAGTATTATCCTTTTCTTATTTCAAAATTTTTTTTTAAATTAATTCAACAATTCTGATGTAATTAACAACAATATAACAATTTTAATTCATATAAGTGTTTTAAATATAGAACAAAAAATTTGTTAAAGTTTTAACAACAGCTGAGAATTCCATAAGCAATTTTCTCCTTTTTTTTGAACGAACTGTTCAATGTTAAAAAGAGATTAGTTATAAACCATTTCATTATTTACAAATCAAACTGACTATAATACCTCCCGGGATCTATAAAACAGTACTGATATAGGCTGGAGTTATTCTACTTGTCTTTGTTCACGGTTTTTCAAGCCAGATCTACTTAAACAACCTTTTCTAAACTCGAAAAAACTATACATGGCAGTGATCACTTTCATATGAAAAGTTTAGTTGTTTAAGTTATATATTTTCGGTGTCTTTCACTTTGAATTTCCATCCAGCAATATTGTTCAGGAAAAAGATTATTAATAAATTTCAGTCCACTTCACAAACCATGATTCAACCATAACTTTAGTCAAAGGGTGTGAAGATTTCGATTAATAATAAATAAATACAGGTCCCATCATATATTGTTTTCTAAGATAAGTTCCACTGATCTGCTTCATTATTTATTAGCTTTCATGGCATCCAACATGTCTCTATACGATACTTTAGGTTTGGGTCGTCGACCGCCAGGTACTACATCAGAATAAAACATGTTGAACTTTCTTTCAGTGGCCGTTGACTGAAAAATATAAGTAAAACAAGAGTTAATGCCCCTATTTATAATCAGATAAAAAGCAAAAAAAACAAGTTTTAGTTCAGTAGCTGTCATAGGTCTCTGGTTAAGGAAATTCATTGCTTGCCAATTTAACTGCGGATTTAATTTGCTAGCTCAATTATAAAAAGCTTGTCTTAGAGTAAATTTCAAATGCACAAATTTAAACATGAAAATGCTGGATAACAATGAGAGGATAATAAAACCAGCGATTGTTTCCCATAAAAATCTGTGTTTGGTTTATTAAGTAATTCTTACCATTTTAGCTCGGATTGTTTTAGGAATATCTTCATCTTCTGTCCACAGATCACCACGTTTTACTATCACTTGACTTGAATCTTCAAATTCAATCTACAAATCAAAATAACATAAATATTATCTACTAGTGCTGGCACAATATAATTATATCATTCAATTAATGTACTAGGATTCAACTTTCCACATACAAATTCTAACATGCCAGTACTACCAATACATGACACTTCTAATTCATTTTCATTACTCTGTCAATTTGTAAGATTTCTGGTACAAAAAAATGTCTGCAATATCAGGTAGAAGCACTGAAAATGTTGCTAACAAATGACAACACAATTTTCAAGTTTCACTTACATTAATTTATACACAAACATTTATGTACTCAGTATCTAAGTTAGGTTTTCTTACTGTCTTTGTCACTTAAATAGGTTGTGATTCGAATCGCATCACATGCATTGTGATACCTCCTGCATCTAAGTCATAATACTCGATATTACACCCACAGGCAATATTTTTATAAGCCTAAAATGTCATTTGCTTTAACATAATATCAAGATTTTAATAACTCTGTTGTGTAAGTTCAGAAAATATGCCGAAAACCTACTGTGTATAGATCTTGACAATTTAATCCTCTGAATATAGCATCATATGTATCTCCATCTGTCCATTTAACCTGTACACTTGCTCCTAATGGTGGTGGACCATGTTCTTCACAATCATAGTTCTACAATAAATATACAATACACCCTGATTGTTTTTTATAATAAATACAATTGTCTTCTTATCTCTTACAACCAACTTATAAATATCATCAGTAATTATCATTTAGAAAAAACACTTATTTTACAATTGACACAAATTTGTATGAAAAATTAGGAAACGAAAGGATTAGGAGAAAACATACATCCCTTGACTGAATGACAATCTTATCATCTGAAACCCACACGTTAGGGCAATCCCCAAACCCACTTCATACATGTAACATACAACTTTACGAAAACAGTCTGTTTTCTATGGTAACATTTTGCAAAAAATAGTTTAAACTACTAACCGCTATATCTTCTGGGAATAAATTATCACTGAAGGAACCATCGGTAAAATCTACTTCATAATACATGTGACGTTCTACATCTACCACTTCTGCTCTGTAATATCTACCATTCTTATATTTGGCAAATACCCAATCACCAGTATTTAATCGGTCAGTTTTCTTCGGTTTAATCTGTAATCACACAATTCATTTATTACCAAAATGAAAAGAAATAAAATACTTTTTGCCGGCCTGTAGTACTTCAGTCTGCTTTTATTTTGAATTCCAACCTCATACAAAGCAACGTTTGTGCATGAGACATTTGTTTTCTGTCCGATCTGAACGACCTTCGGTTGTGAAATGAAATGAAATGAAATGGGGTTTAACGTCCTACTCTTATGCACCTAACCTGGGCTAATGGAAGACGGGCATACGCCATACAGTGTGCTATGAGGGTAATTTTGCCCAGGCAGCGGCGCTACGGCCTACTCTTATATCGAATTCCAACTGCCAAGGCATTTTTTATGTGCACTCCAATGTGTACACGGGACCTCGGTTTTTCATCCCAACCGAACGACTAGGCAGCTGTCCTTGTCAGGCCCTCCTTCTGTATCACTGACAAGGGGAAATCACGCCGGAAAATCGAGATGAAACCTTTGGTTGTCCCTTGCGAGACCCTCCATCCTGCACTATTGACAAGGTAGATCATTGTTGAAAAATCCTAATGAATTGACGACGACACCTCAAGATTAGTGAGTCAACATCTTACCCAATGAGCCGACACAGCTCCCATTTAAAGAGAGAGAAATGGGGTTTAATGTCCACTTGACACAAACTAGGTCATTTTGGGACTAACGTATGGTTTCAATTTTATTTCAATAATTCGCTTGCGCGTAGGAGTCTTTAGCAGTGGGAGGAAACCGGAGTGCCCAGAGGAAACCCACGAGGTTGAGAAGGCGCCCCCATCTCCATGCCACATACGCTTACACCAGACATTGAAACCACAGCCGCAAGCCAGAGTGAACCGGCCAGCTAGAGGTCGAAGCGCGGCACTCTAGACCACTAGGCCATCCCAACCCCCCATTTAAAATTAAAGACTACCATACAAAACATACTTATGGAAAACAACTACTAATATATTTGTGCGATGTTAGAGGAGTATAAAGCTAGTTTCTTGTGATAAAGAACCCTGATTTTAAATGAAGAATACATACCTGTTTAGATGTGTGTTTAGAACATGTAATATAAACTGGGTGAGGCCAATCACTGGTTTCAAACACCATACCAGCAGCATACGCACATGTTACATGGAATGCTGATGTACATTTACCATGTGAACACTGCATACAAGGCGTATGTTTACCCCAATTCTTAGTCATCGGTAGACAATACATACATTTCTGTTGGAAGAACACAAAAATATGGGATTGGTAACTTTTTAAAAATAAAGACTAAACTCTGTTGAGAGGAAAAAGTTCTTAGTTTAATATATTTCTGATCAGTTACGGAAGATCTGGCCCCGGGTTCACAAAGCATTCTCAGACTTAAGTTAAGAATATACTCATAATTGTTCACCTTATTTTAACTTAAATACAAACCTTTATAAAACTTTTGGAGTTTAAATAATCAATTACATCAATAAAAAAAACAACTACATGTATGTGCAAGTTTTGGGTTTCTGGATCAAAAGATATTCCTCATAAACAGCAATTGAAAGTTCAGTAAATTCTTAACTGCTGGTATGATTAGTTCTAACAGTTATAATTGTACGTACCAGTTTATATCTAGCTGTAGGAATATGATCTATCACAATAGGCTGACGCTCCATAACATTTCTTATCTTGACATCATTAATAGATAGTGCACAGACAAGATGACACCATTTCTCATCTGTTGTTTGTTTTAATGCACCACCTCGTAAATAACACAGGACACATTCCTAAAATATAACATACATATATACAATACCGATATAACTTGAAGATCCAACAACTGTTCTAACTTGTAACATAAATTAATATCTCATGCAAACTACAGAATTGTAAAAGTTGAATGGTTCCACATGGTCAAAACTAGCCAGCACCACGCATAATCTTCACTGAAATCTTTTGATGAGCCTCTTTTTATATGATTGAACCAAAGCTGAGATACTGTCTGTCCCCTGTTGACATTTTGTATTTTAAGTGTATTTTAGCATGGATTAAGCTATGGAAATTAGATATTGACTGACAGAAGCAAACGAAGATCACAAGCATTACATTTTGACTTCATTTATTGAAATCATCACAATTGGGATCTGTGACATTGACCAAGAATGATCTACTCAAACCAAACAATCTATATTTATTTATAGGAATTAAGAAATAAATAGTCTAGTATATAAACTAGTTGATAGTATGTATCTACTTACAGCATCAATACTATTTGATTGACATCTGTCACATCTCCATGAGATATCTGTTTTAGCATCTGTGACACCATAACAACCTGTATAAATATCAATCAACCAAATTAATTAACAAGAATCAATTTTGCTATTTACAAGAAATATTTCATACAAAGGGTTGGTAATTGGAGGGCAAGAATTGAAGAAAAAAAATCATTTAAAAGATGTTTGTGTTAAAAGATACTTACCTGCATAGAAACTGTGATTTAATGATACATGTATATTTGGACTAAAAACATGGCTTCAAAATTTTTGGAATGTATTTCTCATAACTTACTCTCCATTTAGCATACATTAAATTGAGGCCTTAGAAAATTCTTAATAATTTCTATCAACTTCTTATTCCGTCATTTAATTGCAGCGTCTTTTATATGTTGACACCCCTCAATGTTCCCAAAACTGCCTACCCATTTGATCAAAAAATAACAACCGCTCCCTCAGTCAAACTAGCACACAATAAGCTGGCAGACAACACTCAGTTTGCCAATTAGTGACATTTTGCCCAGTTCTTGCCCTATGGGTGTTTTTGGGGTAATCCAGTATTATTCTTGTAAAATTTGATGTCTATACTTTCGATTGATGTATATACAAAATTTGTCATACTTTTATTGTGAATAACCACCCAATACTTTCAGGACAACGTATCTTTAATTGTGTTAAGAATTGTACTCACTTGCATGTACACAAATTTGGCAATCTTCACATACCAGTAACGGACTGAGACCATCAGTATCCATAGATGGATGACCACCAAATATACTCTCGCTTTCAGCACTACTAGCAAATACAACTTCTGGTATCATTGGTAGTGTTTTATCTGGTACAGGGTTGGATAAGGCCTCGGTCATAGATTCCTTTGATATATTCAAAGTAAATCTCTCATGCTATAATAAACAACAAGGATAGGTTACACTATATTGTAGAAACAAATCAAGTGATGTTTATAAACTTATTACATTTTGTGCTTGTACTACGATTTTAACAACAGCTTGGCTGCTTTGCAATTCCCGAACTTATAGGTATGTTATCTCCCTTTATCGCAGACATGTGACCAATAGCGCCCAATCTGAGGTTGTGACACAAACACACTCAAATCAAACTTTGCAACTCGATTACCACAGGTAGACATTTTAGAGGGAAAGCGCAAGACTTAGTATTCGCGATGAGATAAAGGAATCTGATAAGCTCCCTAGCTTAGTGCCGAAATATGCAGGATATTACGTAAAGGGCTTGATAAGATGTACACAGTTAAAGCAAGATCAAGCTTTCTTTTGAAGATGCATGTTGTTAAACTATCTGAAGTCATGCACGCCTTACAAGAATAGCAACCAAAATTAAGCGCCGTTGAAAACAGAATAATAAAATTCAATTGTTACCCTTATATTGCACACAAACACATTGTGATAGATTAGCTAGTGTTTGTTTTCAAAGAACATTATTTGATGAACTCCATTATATTATATCAACACATTTCCGAAACATGAACAATATTTTTTACTTACGTCAAATGGTTTAAACACAGAGCATACTGAACAGAAGGGAGCTCTCCTGGACATAATGGTATTAAAGATTTCTTCAGCTTCAAAATCTAACATTTGTTCTTGCCATAATCGATGAAATGGATGAGCCCAGTCATCTAATAAGTTCACATTGACTGTTAATACAGCTTTCTTGCTTTTAGATGGTTTAGTAGTTTCTGTGGAATTCTCTAAAAAAAAAAAAAACAGAAAAAAATAATGAAAATATGAAATTATTATTTGATTATAAACCTAAATGACTTCAAAATCTTGTCATTATTCAAATTGTTTTGTTTCTAAAGTTTATTGTTTTATTAGACAACCCGACATTAACATATAAACACAGCACACAGGGCCTAATGTAATGTTGCATCTAATATGAGTTTCAATACTCAACTTAATAGATAAGGATCAGTGACACCAATACTAATGTTCTTTATCTCCAACAACTTACCATCATCAGTACTGTTATTTTTCTGTTTTTTCTTAGAGGGTTTCTCACTAGTTAAGATGGGGGACTTAGATTCAGATTTTAAAGATGTATTTCCGCTCTTATTTACAGTTTTCTTTTTCTTTGTTTTAGTGATATCTATTTGTTTACCAGTAATATCTGGTGGGCCATCCGTAGTTATACCATCCTGTAAAACAATCAAAATACAATTTTACTTAATTACTAAATATAGGCTCTCTCACACACAACATCCATAGATTAACTGCAGATAAACATGATGTAACTCAAACATACATTGTACATAATACTCCACTCTCACATAACAATGTAGACTTAAGTAGACTACATGTAACTGCAGATAAACAAAATGTACCTCAATTAAATGCTCATCAAATTTCATCCTCAAAGGGATATTTTGTTGCATAAATCTATATTATTCAATACCTTGCCTTTAATTTAGAAATGAAATTCTGGTTCTCAGATACAATGTACCTCTACTTGTAATGAACTACTTGTGTCAGTAATCTATGGTATTTACAGAAAACAGATACTATGACGTGAGAGAGAGAGAGAGAAATGGGGTTTAACGTCCACTCGACACAACTAGGTCATTTCGGGACTAACATATGGTTTTTAATCTTATTTCAATAATTCGCTTGCGCGTAGGGGTCTTTAGCAGTGGGAGGAAACTGGAGTGCCCGGAGGAAACCCACGAGGTTGAGAAGGCGCCCCTATCTCCATGCCACATACGCTCACACCAGGGCTCGAAACCACAGCCGCAAGCCAGAGGTGATCGGCCAGATAGAGGTCGAAGCGCGGCACTCTAGACCACTAGGCCATCCCAACCCCCCTATACTATGACGTAAATACATGTATATAGTATAGACAATTTATAACAATTGAAGAAATACATGACAACACCAAGATCAACGGCCTGTGACACAATACATAAAGGCTATGCATGTACATGTACAACCCTGTGATCATTCAGAAAAATAAAATAATAAATGGAAACTTTGTCCAAGAACCAGGATATACTTTTTTCTTGTATGTTCTTACATAGCACACAAATGAACGCAAAGCCAATGAGCCACAATCCTTAGTTTCACTTTATATTAGAAAAACAATTATTTTTAACATTTAATCGAGGAAGAAAGCCAGCCAGCCATAATTTTTGCTTGCATGGTATATGTTATGTACACTTTAAAAAAGAAAACATGAGTTAACCTTGATCATGAGTTAACCTTGATGTTGAGTAATGAATAATAAAAAAGCTGAGTATATAAATCAAATCCAACCTAAAGGCTAATCATAGAAATGTCTCAACATATACCTTGTTACCTGAGTATAGAGATGGGACCATCAGGTTTGGATCTGTCGCCGACATACTACTGCTGCCTGATGCTACTGCTGCTGCTTGAGATGATAAATTCTCACTACTGCTACCATTACTATTAAAACCACTGTGCGAGGAGTGACTGGGGATAGCTGCGCTAGGCAATACAAGATTAGGATTAACACTTGCGGTTATATCTGGTGGCAAAGCATAATTGTGTAAAGCACCTGGAGATAAGTCCTGTTTCCGTAAATGAGGAGGGGAAACTTGAGAACTCGGAACTATAGGTTGTGGGATTAACTGCATTGATTGATAATTTGAAGTTATGGTCTGCGTTGGTGATAATGAAAGTTGAAAATCACTCCTAGGAGATTTTTTCATTGGTCTATGTTTTAACGGTAAGCCTGACGAACCTGTAATTGTAGTCCTCGGTATATAATTATTATTAGCACTATTTAACGAAACACTATAATCCTGAGGAATTTGAACAGTCACTGGCTGAGTTTTTCCACTGGATTTCACTGTCATCGGATGACTAGTTTTTGGTTGCGATGTTATGTCCATTTTCATATAATTAGTTGTCATTGGCAAAACTTTGTCCATGTTCACACAATATGATGATGACGCAGGCACGTCATCCATCTTGACGTAGCTAGAGGAAGATGGTTGTAATTGAGACACACCTTGTAATATAAAGCGTGGTGTATTGTTATTAGATGACGGCTGTTTGGACGGTACAACTGGTGACGCATATGAATGATGATTTTGTGATTTTATTTGACGAGCAGATTGATCCACATGAGATGAAACATAAGACTGAGAATGCGCTTTTGGAGGTGACCTATTTTGAATAGTCGATACTGACGATGATGGAGCTACATGTACCACTGAACCATGGCTTTCTGTGCTTTTCTGTAAAGCAGTGATTCGAGCAGCTCTGTGGATATGAGCCATCTGGGCTGCCAATGCTTGACGTAACTGTTGCTGCTGTTCAACTGTAAGAGGAACTCTTTTACCACTGACCT
The DNA here is from genome assembly GCA_963678685.1 of Patella ulyssiponensis. NCBI lineage: Eukaryota > Metazoa > Mollusca > Gastropoda > Patellidae > Patella > Patella ulyssiponensis. The sequence continues at coordinate 20,830,007 of OY783228.1, forward strand.
CATAATAACCCTGCGCCAGAACTTGCCTAATCTGTTTCTGAATATGAAGTGCTTGAGCGGTTACTTGTATTTGTGGATTCAGACCGGACAGATTTGATGCAGTTGTACCAGAAGCAGGATATGTTTGTCTGGATGTCGGCTCAATATATCTGGTTTCTTCTGTGGGTTTATTTTGAGTGTGACTATTTTGTGTATACATACATGTTGACATGCTGCTGCCTTGGGTCGCGGTTACAGTTCGTAACTGTGCACTGCCATTTTCTGAATGATGATCTTTATAAAGCTTCATATAATTTTCACTATTCGTTTTGGGTTTCACTAAATTGAGGGCTGTACCTTGAGAATTATCGTACATAAGAGGAGTTTTACTAGACATCAGACTATAAACCTTGGATTGTAACATCCGTGGTGACACTTCCTGATAGCTCTTTGGAGATGTTTTGCAACTTGTTGCACCTGGGGAAGAGAACAATTTGGCCTGAGCAGCAGCAATTGTTTGATCTAAGCTAAGTGGTGAACTCATTGATGTTGCCAAAATAGGTTCATGTCTAGGAGACAACATATGACTATTATTGTCCTGTACATTTGGTTGTACCACTACTGGATGCCCAATTCTCTGTTGTTGTGCCTGTAGAGAATTCACAAATCGTATGGTATCCAGAGGGATAACAGCTGGACCTTGATGACCTTTAAGTGCCACTTTCTTTACAACAGCTTTCTTCACTTTCTTTATTGGTGGTTCAGTATTTGTTTGGATAGAAAGCATGTCTTGTGGAAGAGCTGGGTCTACTTCTGCTTTATCTCCTGCATCTGGGTTATTTTCAGTGTCAGAGGATTCAACTTTAGGACTGTTCATCTGACATTTATCTGGTGACTTGACTTTGTTTAAATCAATACCAAATTGTTTGGCAAATGCATCCTGGAAGGAAGATGAATTTGATGCTTTGCTACTCTTTTGTGGAATTTTATCATATTTTTCAATCTTTCTTTTGGAAACTGAATTTTTCTTTATGTTTTCCTTAACTTCCCCATCATTATCTTCATTTTTCATTTCATCTTTGATTTTTTTCTTTTTGCCATTTGTTCCCTCTTCTGTCTCTGTACCAATTTCTACCTCTGAAGCCACACCCTCTTCTACCTTGATATCAATACCTTTAGGCTTTCGACCCCGTTTCTTGACAGAACCATCCTCAAAAGTCTTAGATACAGGATGTCTCTTAGAAACAGTTCCAGATGCATTGTCCGGTTCTCTATAAAAGAAAAAGAACTTTTAAAATAAAGCAAGGGAAATCTATTTTAGGTTTGAATGTAGACAGTGAATACAGTAACATTTTGATAGCAAAATCATAAAGATTAGACAATATGGCACCTTTTTTTTTAGTAAATTGTAAATGAAACAACTGAAAAAGGACTAGAGAAGAAAAGGACTGTGCTATGTAAGTGTTCTTGTACAAGTAATGACACTCTGGAGTAGGAAACAAATGAAAAGAAATAGGGTTTAACATCCTATTTTTCTGCACCATATTTGGAAACAAGTTCATCAAACCCTTACATCAAATAGTACCCTGTTTTGATAAAAGATCTAGTCTTTAGTGGGAGAAGAACAAAAACGTTAAACTCCATTTCATTTGATAAGAGATTTAAATGGAGATTATATAAAATCAAATGTCTGACCCTGATCTAATGTTTCTCTTGTATTTATCTTCAGGATGAGGACCAATATCTTCTCCTGCCTTCCATAACGGATAACGATCTGGTTGAAATCTCTTAATAAAACAATCCATACTAATCTTAACACCATCTTTTCTACAAACACACTGAAACATAAATATATATACTTATAGAAATAATAATGAAATGTAAAATGGGGTTTAACGTTCCTACAATGTACTATTCTACTCTGACTGGGCTAATGAAGGGAGCATACTCCATACAGTGTGCTATGAAGGAAAATTTTCAGAACAGCGGCGCTATGGCCTACTCTTTTACATGCACATCCAATATGTAAACGGGGCTCCGGTCCTGCACCACTAACTAGGGGGAACCACACAGGATAGCCCCGATGACCTTTCTGAATCATATGCAGAATATTTTTTTAGATTAGGTATCTAATAATATTTTGTATGGAATTGGAAGAGAGAGGGTATGTACCTGTAGACATCTTTTACCATATTCTATCCAGCGTTCTGTAGCAAAGTTTGTTGATTCAGCACAATTAAAACCATGATTATAACCAGAATGATAACCATAGGGAAATGTTATCATAAATTCACCAGCTTCTTGGGTAATCTGAATAGAAATAAAACAAAGTATAGAAATATGTAATAAACAAATTTCTATGGCAATAAAAAGACAAATTGAAGCAAGTTATAGAAATCTATTGAATTTCTGCTGCATCTACATTTTGCCAAACAACGAAACAAACACCCACAAAAGAAAACATGTTGTAGCCGTCTATAAAGGTTGAGGCATTGTGAATCTTAGGTACATATTTATACTTTATACTGCATAACATCACAAGTGCAGTGATAAAGTTCTATAACACATTAAAGGGTAGTAGCTCTATAAATAATTATCAGAAATTGTTTTAAATCTTATTCATCCTCATAATCAGAACAATGAACAAAGTACATAAATCTCAAGCAGATCAAATGACAATTGTTAGGCCCCAGAAGACTTCTTAAATTCAATTCAATAGGTTTCTTCATCTCACTGATGGAAACAACCGAATAGACGATCGCTGTTGTCTTGTAGAGTGTTAAAAATTTTGAAGGCAATGTATAACATTTATTACCATGATTTATAAACAAAACAAATTGAGTTATAATTAATAATTACCTTATTAAAGGGTATAGAATATTGACGTAAAATATGAGGAGATATAAGGGTCATTTTATGACGTAAAAATGCAGGACAAGCTTGAAAACTTCCTGGGAAAAAACCTGAAAATAAAAGAATTTGGTTTAATGGATGTACTTTTTTATGCTCTCTGCAGCTACTGATGAGCGAGAGATATTCCTTTTTTCAATTCAATACCTACATGTATACCTAAATCAAACTTTACGACTTGTTTTACATGTAACTCAAAGGCAGAAGTGTATAAAAGGAGTTATTGGCATTTGAATGAAGACAAGACACATGTATCTTCCTAACTTTTTGTCTTGTACCAAAAAATATATTAAATATTCTTCAGAGACATTTGATTGCTTTATAAATACATGAAACATACCTTGAGCTAAACGTTCTAAACGTTTACCATGTTCCGGTGGAACAGCATACCAAGATTTCGGAGCACCAAAATGGAGGTAATTAATACTGTATAAATCCATATCTTCTGTATGCCATGCAAAAGTCGTTTTCCACATACCAAAATACAAATAGGCTGTGTTAACACCTTCAATATGAATACCATAATCCCCGGCTACGTAATCTAATATAGTTCCTAGTCGGTTGATATTCCAGATATTCTGATCTTCATCATATATTGATCCAGATATGTCTGCACCGTAGATTGGAGCACCAAATGTTATATTCTTCCAATACTTTCTCTCCAATTCCTCGTAATCAAAATGTTTTGGTGTTCTGTGTCTGAAACAAGAAAATAAACCCAAATTTTAAAATAACCATTGAAAGAAGAGGATAGGATTAATAATAATGAGTTGACTGGCAACAGCATCTACACAGTAGTATGCACAAAATGTTGCTTTTTGATGGCTTTTGTGATAATTCACTGACAAGGGGGTCAGAAAATTAAAGCCCTGTAATTTGTGGTCAGTTTTTTGCAAACCTTCACAGGTACTGAGTTTTAAGCAGATTTTTCTTCAGATTTACACAATTTGACACAATAATTCATATACACACTATTAATCCAAAGATGTAAACAAAATAACAGATCTACCAAATATCAACAAATACTTATTCATCACTGTCTTATCTACTGAACAATTTAGAGATTCGGAGACAGAATGCACAAAGGCTGGCTAGTAAACTTATAAGCTTGCCAGTCAGTTGAAAATGAATCAAATACAATTAAGTACCAGTGATTAGATTGTCCTGTTATCAGCATAATTTATATCTTACTTATCACTGTTGGCCAGTTTTTTAAACTCCTCAACAGTCAATGGTTTCTTTTGTATATTATATTGTGTGTACAAGCCTTGACATCCATTAACCATTTGACTTATTGGTGCAGGTATCGTAATATCAATATCATCATAACCCTTTCTTCTTGGTTTCCATTCTGGAGGTGGAATAACCTATAAATAGAAAAAATATACTGTCATATGTCACTGATCTCCATAAATCATTAGAATAGTTCTATTTCGTCTTTAATCTCTCCAATATTTTGTTCGTAACGTTATATTATATTCAATTCAATAAAAACGCATATGACTAAAGTGATATACAACCATAAAGAGTACATTCGACCGTAACAATGTTTTGGATTACTTTGGGATATAATTTCACTTTATATCATATACATGTATGTACATTCATTTTGGGCAACCTTTGATTCCTACAGTCGCTAAAACAAAACATATCGATGAATTAATATGTAACCGTTTACTACAATAGCTTACAGGTACTGGTATTCGTTTTAAAGGCTTGCATGTATTCAATTCTTAATTTCATTACTTTCAATGAATTGTACTGTCTACTTTTTGAAATATGTGTTTCAATAATAGACAAACCTTTGCTAAGCCTGCTTTATGAGCTCCTTGTGATTCTATGTAATTGATGTACTTCGGAAAATCTTTGAATTCTTCCATTGTAGGACGGAAGACCATAATTTTTGGGCCACTACCCGACGACCCCCCTGATGAGCTGCTATTTCCATTTGACTCCATTTTGCCATTGGTCAAATCAAATCTGAAATGAAAATTAGAAAAAATCAATTAATTAGGTTTCATATTTCTGATAACAATCAAGATGGAAATTGTAGAATCCATACAATAATCCATATAGTGCAATATGACTTCTCTGATATGTAGACAGATTTTAAAGCACGTTTCTGCATGAATTGGACTAATATTATGAAGATGGGCATACAGCGCCAATCAGGGGTTGTTTCATCTTATCAATTACATACTGCTACTTAAAGATACATTATGTTAGATTTAGATAATGAACTAGCCATTCTTGCTAGAACAGTTCGAAAGTAGATAATGTAAAATGAATAATTTGAAAATTTCATTCAAATTACTCTATTGCAAGCGAAGATATTAGCCTTTGAAGGTTTGACAGACGTGTGCGATAATTTCAACCATTGTACTGGTTGATCGAAGCTAAGTCTCGTTCCTCCATATTTGATTAAATCAAAGTATCGCTGAACCGTTTTAATCTATAATCGGAGAAATCTGATGCCATCGAGGGTTGATTAAGGCCTGGATCAGTTAATTAATGTCTAATTAATACTTTAGAAAACATTTCAGGCCTAAAACAAAGACCTGCAATAGGGAGATTTAGCTCTTGCATAATGCATGTTTAATTGACCTGTCAAAAGTATGCCAGGGTACAGTCTTAATTGATGTCAATATTTTTTTTCTACTAGAGTACATACCCCCCAAACCCTACTTGTTCAGGGCCTTGGCCCTGCTGCAGCGGGTTGTCTGTGGAAAAGTGAAGTCCCTAATTCAATTTCAAGTAGATCCCATATTTTCTGTATCGCTCCCTGTATTCAATCGATAACTTAAACGTGACCCTGCATGTATTCTGGAATAATTCAATTTGAGGAAAAAGTTGTCCTTTTAATAAAGCCCATGCAATACTGTAAAATTTGACATCATTCTGTGTCAGCTATACTATTATCATTATTATGGGCCGTTTCTTGCAAGTGGCCTACCGGTACTTTTGGGTACATTCTCATGATTGTTTCCTGAGCCTTATTATACAAGCCTACATAGATTTTATTATCGTTGATTGGGTGAATAGTTACAGATTGATTTTTACTTTACTACTCTCAGTACTGAGTGAATAATGTTAGCCATTTCAATTAAAAAATGAGAGCATTTTCTTCTCTTCCGGTTTTCGTAGTTTCATGTCAATTTCAAAATGGCGTCTTTCACAACAAACCAACCATTTCATAATTTATTTTTAGTGTCTTCCAAATAGCTTGTCAACTGTTGTTTCAATTCAACTGAGGATGACAACGGCGTGTCAAGTACTTGTAGCTTCCATATATATATGTCATTTAGGCATGCAAAATTCATTAAACACATAGCCGACAGTATATATTTTTTTTTTCAATGTCGTCCAGCACACGACTGATCACGAATTAAATTTCGCAGCAAACTTCACCTACAACACTGCACTGACAAGAAATCGTGTTTATTATTATCAGTCAGTCAAATACATGTATACTTCAACATTGCATATTTCAAAGAAGGCTGCAAACTAACCTTTTAAACAGTTAAATTCTACACAAATCAAACAGTTGAAGGTAAAATTGTTCATACGTGCAAACACCATGTTTGATTGCCTTCTCACAATTCTCGTGACCTTGATTGTAGAAAGTAGTTCTCCTGGTTGTGCGCTTAAATGAAATTGAAATTTAATATTTTTGTAGATGCTGATTAAAATGAAAACTATTACCAATGAGTGATGTTTTATTAAAAATAGCATTTCTGTTTATATCTACGTAAATTATTCTACTTTTCGGCGGAGTGATACAATACCTTCTTTTGTATGCCCCTGAATCTCCACTCTATTATAGTCTATTTCTTTAATGTGTCAAAAGCACGATAATAGTAACGTTCGTGTACTCAGAAGTAAACAAGACTGACCCGAGCAGATATTCATGTTAAGAAGATTAAATCTGGTAAAATAAAAGACACGGGCCATGCGATTAAACATTATGCTTTTCGACCATAATAAGATTGTCGGTTGCGTAACCAAATTGGCATGTTACATATTTTCAAAATGAAAGTAGGCCCAATTAAAAGTTCTTATTCTTATGGTTATGGACAAGACTCAAGATAAAAAAAAAAATCTTAGACTGTTTTAGGGTAACAAACTCAAAATTTACTCTGTGGGTCCGTGTTGACTGCTGATATTGTATGACGCACGGGGCCATAGTGGGGCCCCGTTGGATCTGCGAGGGTTGGTGTGGGTGGATCTTAACTCCGAAATTGTGGAGTGGGAGGCTAGAGTCGGTTGAACCAGGGTACCTTTTTGACATTGGTTGAGACCAGAATCTGCAAGTTGCTTTGTAAATCTTAATGAAACCACGTGACTTTTCCCACTAAAATATAAACGCATATCATAGCCTTTCAAATAGACCCTACTGTATTTAGCTGTATCTAGTTCAAATATGATTTAAGACCAAATTACAAACCTATTTAAAACGAAACCGTATCTATAATTGTGTAATTTGCTTATAGGCTAACCAAAATGTAATACAAAAATTAATTATTTATTGAACTAAAACAGTCACTGTGGATCAAAATTAAGCAGTTATTCTTAATTTTAAATGTCACCAAAGTTCATCATCATCACTGTCACTACATCTATAAACATATAACATTTTCACTTTGACTACACTTACACAGATATGTACAAGACAACCCCTGTGCAGTTTACCTTTGTCAGTGTTACAGAACGCCAGAGAACTGGAAAGGACAATATTTGATTCAACAATCAGATTGAACAACAGGCAAAGGAATATGATAAATTCCTAATATTTTTTTATTGAAACAAGTATCTTCTATAAAAATGTATATGGCAAATATTAAATATGTATATGGCAAATATTCAATAATACTGTAAGGGAGTGGCAATTGTAATAAAGAGAAACAAAATCAAATTTAATTTAATGTCTTACCGTTCAGTATCACGTGGGATCATACGACATGCATTAGTGTAGGCCCCATTCGGAACTAGGCTATTCGTTATTTATGAAAGGAAAGATTAATTGATACACATAATGTTTTAAAAAGCTTGAACCGTACAAAAGAAATTGTGTGCTGTTGTAATCTATTCGTAATTTTTTAATGATTGTGGGCTTAATTTCCATACACTAACTATATGGCGTGTATCTGTCTTTATTTTATGATCAGTAGTGGAATACCGCGTTTTATCAGTGAAATAAAAGTGTTATTCCACTGGCTAGCAGTAGTCCATGTTGTTTTACATAAAATGATTGTAAAATCATAAAAAAATAGAACATTTGTCGTTTTGTCGTGAATAACATATTTTATTTCATCTCTAAACAAGAAAACGTTTATATATTCACTCATGCTACGCATTCGTGAAAATGTAAGTTTTCTTGCTTCTCGATGAAATAAAATATGTTATTCACTCTCAAACGCCAAATATCCTCTATTTATTAGACCGTTTGTGTAGAAAACTAGAGCGTTAAAACTCATTTTATTTTACGTTATTTCATGGCATGGTCTTTGTAAAGTTTGAAATGGTATATACATAATGTGACAGGCCAACACATTAGACACATCTATTATTATTCTAAACAAAAAAAAAAACTTATAGTTGCAGGTCAGTATAACTTAACTATATCGCGACACTATACTGCACTCTCCTGCATCAAGCGCTTCTCGTGGTAGAAGACAATTGAAAAGGAAGGCTCGATCACATACCTCGGTAACAATCTACGGTTTAGGGAAAGACCCGCGCCTGTTGATGGTCGTCTTGGGCTAGTATCCACCCTTCCTATAAAACCCGGAAGAAGGGATCAGCCAAATAACTGCCATACTCAGCGGGGATCGGACTGCCAGATTTACCGGGTTCCCAACCTGCCATCGAACTCGAGGACTATGGAAAGAACGAGAAATGGAACCGATCTTTTGAAATGAGGGCAGTTCTCCATTATCCACAATATGGCCAGTCGGCACCCATCGATATGGTCCAACGTGCCTGTTTTTATAAATATAGGCTTTATGCTTGTCCTCATATTCAGTGTTATCAGGATGTAATATGCAAACGTTTCGACGCTTGCGTAGTAGTCGATTGTGGCTTATCAAAAAATATGTGTTCACCGAAGCGTGTACTATTGTAGATTTTATTGACCAAGAAATATTTCCCTACGTAGTAACATCTACATAAATATTCATAATGCTTGACGGTCATTTACCTGGTTGGTTTTCAACTCAAAGAGTGGTGGCCTCACAGTTTTACAATAAAAAGAGAATGTTTTAATACTTATAACCATGAAGAAGATTTGTGTTATTGGAGCTGGAGTTATTGGATTATCTTCTGCTATCAGGATTCAAGACAGATACCCAAATATTGACATCACAATTATAGCTGATAGATTTTCTCCCAACACTACTTCGGACGGTGCAGGTGCCTTATTTGAAGTGTTCGCAGTCGGAGATACTCCATTCGAGTTGGTCCGGTAAGTACGGGTTGGATTTAGAAACAAGATTTATTTCCCTTTGTACCAACACCTAACACTGGAGAACATGTATCATACATAGGCTACAAGTAGGTTCGAATGCCTGATTTGCATGTCGCCTGTGTATGTAGTAACCTAACGCATAGGCGAGCGGGAGCTTTTCAAAGCTCGATCAATCCATGATACGATGTGTTACGATAGCATTAGTTGCTGTTGAGAGTCTGTTTTATTGCCTAGTAACCTATGTTTGGAAAGCGACTTGAAAGTTGAAAGTTAGTGTCATACTTTTAAGCAAATTATATTTAAAATGTAACAGCTGCTCCAATGAAAATAAAAGGATGTATATATATAAAGTAACCGGTCGATGATTTGAAATGTTGAATACAGTGTGGGCGTAGCTCACGAAACGGGACTTTAGGCATAATGTTAACGCACTGACTTGGATAATCATTAGTGTATAGATGGGTACATATCTGGAATGATCAGTAAAAGCCCTGACATAAAATCGTAGTTCAAACTGCTCAGGGTCATAGTGACAGTTGATTGTGCATGAGGTATAAAATCCCATGTGGGCACAAAACCCCTTTGTAGCTTACTCCCTCCACTTTAGTTATATAAGAATAAATACAATTTAGGCCTCATATTAAATGGGTATTGTCAAATATTTCAGTCCTCACGCAAACATAGTGATTGATTCCCCTTCTTTCCAGAAAATGGGCCAATGAAACCTGGCATCATTTGAAAAATGTGGCCTTCTCCGTTGAAGCAGACAGTGCTAGAGTTCAACATGTATCAGGATATTGGGTCACAGACGATCCCCCGAAGACTTCGGTAATATTACTATTTCTTGTTGGTCTGTCCACACTGTCTGGTCAACGGGGTTCATTTTGTGGGTAGTTTCCAGTGAGTTAGAATCCGAATAAAGATGCATCCGGTATTTTGAGCATTACCCCTAAAGTAGTTCCAGTCTTATAGTTCTTAACTGAACTATTAATTTCAAGCCTTATTCCCCCTGACATACAATCACTGGTAACAGCTGTTCGTCAATTATCCAGGCTTTGCAAGCTGATGATTTTGACAAAGATAATCCTTAGCAATTTTGTGCTTTTTGAAATAGCAGTAAATAGTAATGAGGTATTGGGAATATGACAGAAATTGGTTGCATGGGCTTCATCAATTACTCAAAGACACAATCTGATTAAGAATATATATCTATATTTCGTTTCGTTTTTACTTTTGATATTCCCATATGAAATTTTTTGACTGGTTGCAGTGGGAGGTCGCATCAGGGGTCATAAGAACGGCCTTTGAACATTTGACGTCAATCGTTTGATTAACCAATCAACGTATTATAATGTCTTAAGTGGCCATGGGTATTTGAAAATTCAACCTTTCCTTTGTCTTTGATGCGAATGTCTGCCCCAGTTCCGTGCACCACACACCCAAGAATTCCCCATAACATACTATTAGATTGGCTAATACCCCACACCAGCCAGAACGCAATTTGTATAACAAATCTTCCAGAACCTAGTGTAGTGAAGGCAGGTAACTTTAAAAAACGAAACGAAATAGGATCGGTATTTTAATCAGATTGTCATGGATATGAACCCTATGGAAATTGTAACCTGCATGAATTATTTACCATCTTGTAAATTTTTGGGGATTGTTGAAATTTATTTTTAATTTACTGGTATTCTTTGAGTAGTATGAATGGACGCGGGTTCAAGCATCAGTTACTTGTAGATGTAATGCCTTTCTCTTCAAAAACTTGACAGCCCCCCCCCCCTCCCCGGAAATAATTTTCAAGACCATTTGTAAGGATGGACTCTGCTGACCAAGATTAATTATTTCACATTTACTGTTCCATTAGTCAAAACTTTCTTGAAACATACAGTTGCTTTCTAATTATTTCCAATGTTACGCCTCTGTTGCCCTCTACGTGTTTTCATCTTACAACTTTCTAAGATTTTTCAAATTGAGAATATCCATAAAACTTTAATTCAAATATATAGATCAACTATATTCATAGATCGCGCGACGGGTGGTCGAATAAGATTGGCAACTTATATGCATTCCAGGAAACAAGCCCGGATGACGAAAGTACCAGCAGAAGATTGACAAGAGAAGAGAGGCAATTATTGTTTCCGCGCGCTAAGTAGGTCCACATGATATCTTTCCATTCTGATTACGTTTCATTTTATTTTTATGTTGTGCTTTATAAACATTTTATGATATATATCTTTGTAAACGTTATTCAAGCGAGCTCATTGTTTATGCAAATTATTCCGTTTTCTATAGGAGTTTCAAACCCATATTTACATGTACGTACATCTAATGCAGAAGATGTCGTGCTGTTCTGTGTTGTAATGGCTGTTTTTCCCAAATAATCCAATTAAAGGCTAATGACAAAGTTTTTTTTTCGGACAGTGGTGTTTCCACAAACTTCCAGAGCAGGCGCGCATCCAGAGGGGGGGGGGGGGTCCAGGGGGTCCGGACCCCCCCCCCCCCCCGCTCAGACTTGAAAATTTAAAACTTAAATCTATGCGATTTTATTGGCGATTTTTAGACCTGTAATTTTGGAATTTACCTTCCGGAAATACGTCAGAATGCACCAAATTGAATCTAATTTACCAAATTTTTCCCGTTAATTGGTTGAGCGCAATTAGTTAAGAAATTATCAAACCTAGACCCCCCCCCCCGCTGCAAAAAATCCTGGATCCGCGCCTGCAGAGACTCTTGTCAATCTGAAAGTGAACGTGGATCCTCGACCCTTCAGCATAGATGCTACTAACGAGAACAGTACCTGAATTCTCAAATAGATTCAGATATACAGTTAGGGAATTTGTTTTTGTTTCATTCGACAAATAGTTTGTGTATTTTGCAAATGTTGATTGTTAATGTAACAAACCCAACACTACACTTTATATGTTTTCTTCATTTACAGGTCGGGGAAGTTTTTCACATCATATTTAGTTGATTGCAATTCTTATCTACCGTGGTTGATGAAACAGTAAGCTGGATTTTATATGCTAATAATTTAATTGATAATGAATGAAATGTGATTTAATTGCACGCCAGCATCCGTATTGATTCACGATCTGGTACGTGTGGATACGCTCGGATACGATTCGATACGATCAACACGATTGCCACGACTGACCTCAATATATAATAGGACCTGATAGGATCAGCACGATGACTCAACGATTAAAACCACGATTTAAATCATAGCGGGAATCTTGAAAGTGGAAACTAAGCATTAAGAAAAACAAATATCACCTTTAATACAAAGTATAAAAAATATAACAATATTTTGTCCATGTATATTTTAAAATTAACATTGTTCTATAAAACAATTAAAATTTGTCTCTTTTAAAAAGTCTAGAAATACACTCGGCTCCCCCAATTATTAGTGACTGACAACTAGTATTCTGTTCTAATACGCTTGAGATGGTGGCTTTCAATCAAAATATTATTATGTTCTTGATTTAAGTTAGAAATGTTATTTAGCAAAGTAAGACCAATGCGAGAGCGACACAAAATAACTTCGTCCCTCCTGTTGGACCTATATGAGTTTGGCCAATGTTCTACGAGAGACGTAGTGTGATAAAGTTAATCAAGATACCAACGAATTGTGCTTTGAAATGGGGTTTAACGTCCTACTCTTCCGCACCTGACCTGGGCTAATGGAAGACGGGGAATTATGCTTTGATAATACCTTTCAGATCTATTGTACTATCTGTAATATTTTGAATGTTCCAACGAAAAAAGGTCACCTATCTGCTTGCAGTTTGTGTGTAAGTCTATGGAGTTTTCACAGTTTATTTTTCTATTTCCTCAGGTATATTGACAAGGGTGGGAAGATTATAGATAAGACTATCCAGTCTTTGGACGAGGTTAGTAAAACATCTCTCGTATATATTTTTAGTTATTAATAAAACTTCTTAATTTTTACTAAAAGACGCTTGGAAACCTTTGACCAAGTACAGCTATCCTAAGCTAGCTTTCCGAACAAATACGAACTGACAGTTTCCAGATATCAGAGTGTGTTAATTCCCTCGTAGTAATGTCTATATCCCTGTAGTACATTTGACGAATAAAGGTCTTGACAAAAACTTTTAATCCATGTTTATGTTGCAGCCGTGGCGATTATTTTATATCGGTTCAATGTTTTGATTTGAAATATTTATGCAGTGTAATAACCCATTTCCTCACTTTTTATGATTAAAACAACTTGTTATTACGATGCTCTGTAAAATCGGAGACCCCTCCTTTAAATCGTGACCCATGTGAACTGTGAAGGGCTAAGCCACAATTTCCTTTACGATGATGTAGCCATGTGCTGTTGTTTCTTTGTGAAACGCTGATGCATTATGTAGTAGACATTTATCACGAAATCTACATCTGATTTCGAATTCCCCGACCATCGTACCGAAATAATGTCTTTGAAGAGGGTATTGACCTGGAAATTTTCCGGAAGTATTATTCAGACAATACAATCAATCACGTTTATCTTCTTTTTTTCCTTTAATATTTTAGTTATACCCATTTTATGATATTGTCATCAATTGTTCTGGACTATATTCATATCAGTTACTGGATGATAAAGAGTTGTTTCCTGCTCGGGGAGAAACTATACGGGTTTGTAGTATCTACTTTAACCTATTCGAGTATACACAATCCGTGTTTGTAACATTATTAATATGTATTTTTAGACGTGTACAGCTCGAGGTGTTGGACGGGGTATGTGTTGTTAACGAAAACTCTTCCCAACATTTTTTCAGAATTTTAGCATGTAGCAATAATTTATCTTTTAAAAACAATAACAAAGTATTTACACTGGGACGTACACAAGTAATTTAAATTATATGTATTAGGTTTTGAACCTCTGTTGTTGGTAATTGTTACACCAGGGCAATTGTCAAGAGCGTCTCCTCAAAGCGAAACTTACGACCCACCCAGGCCCTTGTGTACCTGTCTACAATGATAATTGATATTCGGTGCATGTGTTTATTCTTGAAATTTAGGTTCATGCCCCGTGGATTAAACATTTCTATGTTCAAGATATTGGTGGCGAGTTCACTTACATCTTCCCAGGGTAATATACTATTTTACAGCAAATATCATTCTTTTTTTCTTAAAATTACATTGACCACTACGGAACTTTATCAAATGTGATTGGGTTGTTCGGGATGTGCCTAGACCACAATTACCCGAAGGTCTTTTTGAGTTTAAAACTAATTGTTTAACTTGATAAAGGAAAGTCGCGTATTTCTTTTGACGATTTCTGCGGATCAGTTTTAGAGTTATGCCCCTTGACGCCAGAAACCACAATCATCAGTAAATCTTTATGAAATTTTTATAATTTGTTTAGTTTAATTTTAAAAAAAACAAGGAGGACGATCTTTGACTTCCGTGGATCTTTGGGTATGATTTCAAGAGTTATGTTCTTCTAATTATGTCAGGATTCTAATCACACCACCTTAGTTGTCGGGACTGACAGAGCTTGACAGAATTAAATTCTGCGCCATTCGATTACAAGTCTGTTTATTCGGAACGTTCCTGGCTGACAATCGATCATTTGGTAAAAATGAAGATCCCTCCGCTTTTCTTATTCAGATCTAAAAATGTTGTATTAGGAGCCACATTTCAGAAGGGAAACTGGAACACAGAACCTAACCACAAAGACAGAACAGCTTTGTTTGAGAGATGTTGTCAAATACATCCCAGTTTAAAAGTAGGTTTATATATTGTGGGAAAAAATATTTTAAAGCCGCCGATCGTCGTTTTGTTTGAGAGATGTTGTCAAATACATCCCAGTTTAAAAGTAGGTTTATATATTAAACCTTTTTGTGGGAAAAAATATTTTTCATCTCTCGGGTAATATCTGATATTTTACGACTGAAATCTTCTCAAATTGAGTATTGTACATTTAAAGAAATCAAAATATCAACCAGCTTAGATTCAACTGGTTTAAAAAGAGGTCCACCAAACCATTCTAGCGAAGTTTAAATGTGACCCTGGTTAGTTTTGACCATATCCAGAGAATGTCTTAAAGTTGACAGATTATTTTTTCATATAATACTAAATGGAATATATCTATTTTTGGACGAATATTGTTTCAATTCACCATATCTATACTAAGTTGTGACTGCCGTTTGTGTGTTGACGGTGACACCATGGCTGTTCCGAGACTGCAATTCGGTGTCTAAGGGTAGCTCGGACCGGGGAGTAACATAGGCATGTGGCATTGGACTACCCTTCCGATTTCGGGGTAATACTACCTCAACCGGAATATTTTCTTTAGACATTCAAATTTCACTATATTGTAGTTGGTAAATTGTTCAAATTCTTCAAATCACAAACGGACACTTTCAATATAGATATCAAATTGTGACACCTTATGTGAAGGTTAAGAATTTGGCGTAATATCATCATAAACAGGGGCGCTTCTAGTAGAAATTAAAAGATATGATTCTTATGAAATTGTGTAGTTGCTAAACATCAGTTGCAACATGTTTATTTTGTTTTTATATCAAAGATGGCTACTGTAGATTACAGTTGGGTTGGTTTACGTCCATGTAGAAGTCGTGTAAGATTGGAGTTGGAACCCAGCAAATCACACACTAAATGTCGGGTAAGAAGAACTATATTTATATTGTCTAACATAATTATACAAGATGATGTGCGTTATTATTAACATCGGAAAAAACAAATGTTCAACATGCATGATGTCATAATCATAGATTTCAAAAGAATTGTAGCTAATGAAAAAATTCTAGTTAAAGGTGCTGTGCGGGAGGGGGTGGGGGCGGGTGGCCGAATGGTTAGCTGTATCATAGGGTCTGTCATTGAATCAACTGGCGTGGATTCGATTCCGCGGTTGTCTGTCCTGGGTTTCTATGGGTCTTCCGGTTTCCTCCTACTTCTAACCATGTGTTAGTCCTGAATGGTCTAGCTTGTGTCGAGTGGACGTTAAACCCCATTTCTTTCTTTCTGTTGATAATTGTTTTTGAGTCGAGGCCAGAATTCAGAATCGCTGACCCGTTAATGTGTAGGAATTTAGGAAACTGTACTAAAATAGGCACTGAATTTACGAAATGTGGTTGACGCCAATATTTATGAACGGAAAGTTATCTATACAGTCACAAAAATTCGGAATATTTTATTTTCGCATTTTATAATTCACAGGTTATACATAATTATGGTCATGGTGGAGCAGGGGTTACATTACACTGGGGATGTGCTCAAACAGTTGTTGATTTAATACAAGAAGTTATAAACAACACAACTATTAATTCTAAACTATAAACTAAATGATACTAGCTGTAAGCAATCACGGAAGTGTATAAGGGCCAAATAAATAATTGAAAAATGTGGTGATATATATAATCTACAAAATATTGGCTTTTGTTTCATAAGGTGGAATACCCTGAATAAATATTTTGTTATGTATGTAATTCCTTGTACTTTTTCCAAATTATCTAGTCCTAAGCGGAAAGTTGTGGACATTACCATCCTCGGTTACCCAGTGTACTCATTCCGTTCTGCTCCACTATACCCTGGGTTAATCCATAGGGTTTCCACGATTTCAAATTTTCTGCCCTGGCGGATTGTGATATTTTTATCGTCCAATCCCATAAAGCGTTACTTGGAAAGGTAATAGGCGAAGGGAAGTAACTCTCATTGTGTTCCAACAAAGAATACCCCAAACATGGCTACCTCAGTTCGTTCTTGCACACTTTGCAAATATGTCATTGGGAAAAATACCTACCGCATAGTAGAAAAATCAGTGTCAATTAAGAATTTCATGACAGAACTTTCCCTGCCATCTTTTTGTGTGCATGTCAATTCTTTTATATTAAATCTTTTACAAACTTTCTCATATCGATCAAACAAGCCGCCATATTTTTTGTAAACAATGTAGTTCTATGACGTAAAAAATGACGCTAAAGAGTCTACGTAAGACTGGTTTGTAAACTGTTTTTTGATTGGTTCGTACACTCTAACTACAATCAGATAGTTTGAAATCATGGAAACCCTATGGATTAACCCAGGGTATAGTAGAGTAGAACGGAATGAGTACACTGGGTAACCGAGGATGGGACATTACTTGCCTCTATAGTAAACATGAAAATACCATAATTGTGATGGTGTGGAATGTTGGGATTTTAATGATATGATAGGTTTTAATCAACAGCGTTTACTACAACAGCAGCTTAATAAATACCCTTTTTTTATAATACACAATTTCCCTCATAGCACACCACATGGTGTATGCCCGTCTTCGTTAGTCCATTTATTTCGTAATACTGGATGTTCAGCTTCTAGACAGATCTTTGTAGAGTATAATTGGTAAATAAACATATCTTTTAAGTTACATCAAAGTCGGATGCAAATTATGACCTCTGTCGTGGCCACAACCTTTGTCTTACAGACTTTTACACTGTTTGCATGCGAAATTCGTACTCAAACGTTATTATGGTGTAACAGTGATATAACCGAACGCGTTTTAAATCCGATAAAAATCGTGACATCTAGAGGGCCCATATAGCTAAAATCGTGCAATAGGGTACTTTAAATCAGGAAGTTGCGGTCCGATATGCGCCAGTATCGAAAGCAGTCGAGTTTTTTTGGATATAAACATACAAGTTTCATCAAAATCTAGAGTGTCCGCAAGCCAAAAATCTATTTTTCCTACAATCAGGGGACATAAAATTCCATGACGTTATGACTTGCCAATTTCAAAAGGAACCGAGGTCTTTGGGTCATAAACCTATATACAGTAGTTCTTGGTGAAATGAAAGAATTTGGTTTTTTTTTTATAAACAATATTTTATTCAGGTTGTTTGAATGGGATTGGGGAACAGGCTTAGCCTATGTAAAACCCCTCTCCCTAAGTAATTTGTATACATATTATTAATGAAAAATGGGTGTATATACATAGTTAAAATGGCAAACACATACATATCATATAAACATAATAAAATGGGTGAAAATGTACAGTATATATAGAAATTAATAAGTATACATATGCAAGCAAAGTGAGGATTATTTGATAATAAACAAAATTAGATAGACTAGCCAAGATTATACATTAAAATATTACTTGATCGAATTGAGTTTAGAATCTGTTTGACATGTTAATGAACTTATGGACCTGGTTAAAAATATTAGTATTAATTTCTAGACTGTAGGTTTTGGAACCGAATAAAAGACAGTTTATATTTTTAAAATCATATTGTAATCTGTCAATGGTTTCTGTTCGTGCATCTGAATGTAAGGAACATCGCAGAAGGTAATGATCAGGATCTTCAAATATGTGACCGCAGAGGCATGCGGGACTGTCGGCAATGTGTCGAAGAAATTTATGACCCTGCAGGTCAGAGCATCGAAGTCGTAATTTACAGTGAATTATTTGAGATTTCCGATGGCCATTATAATAAAACGAAGGAACTTTGATATCAGATTTGGATAGATGGTCGGAGAAAATTTTCAGAGATCTAGAATTCCTTGCATTTGGTTGAACTTAACACAGATAAAACTGTTTTCAAGCAAAATTATAATTATTAATTTAAAATGCTGATGAAATGGCAAACCCATAATAGAAATATTAAAGACGATATTTGTGCTGGAGTTTATAGACATTACAGAGTGGAATATAATATCAAATACAACAGTTAATGGGATGATGAATCTAATTTTCCTGCCATTGTCATCGGTCACTCTTTGGATAATTTCTTCCTGTACTTCGTGATTCTGTGAGGGAACTATACGATCAGTGATGGTTAACATCTTTCACAAACTCTGATTTTTTCAGATTGCGATGTCTCGACCATTGATTAGTTTTAACTGCCCA
The DNA here is from genome assembly GCA_963678685.1 of Patella ulyssiponensis. NCBI lineage: Eukaryota > Metazoa > Mollusca > Gastropoda > Patellidae > Patella > Patella ulyssiponensis. The sequence continues at coordinate 20,849,215 of OY783228.1, forward strand.
GAATTCGAATCCTTTCTAACACAAGATATATGTGTTCTTTCTTTGTAACAATATGATTGTTTACCCTGGAAACTCGAATTTATAAACACAAAAAAACATGGAATGTAACATGATATTGACATTTAATAGGGATTTGTGCAGCAACGTGTACCTCAAGATGGATGGAGGGGAGCTGATGTGAGTACGACTTCCTATGTACGATCTTATTAAGGACATTCAGCTCTCCTCAGTGCATTGAATTAATCATATTAAGGATATTCAGCATTCCTCGGTGTATTGAATTAAGCGTCGATTGAAAATTTATTGTCAATTCCAAAAATGTATGCTAAACTTTACAAATAAGTCGAACTACAGATAAAAGATAGTAATCATGAACCGAAGTTTGCTCCTGGAGTTCTACGTCCATTTCTACCAGGGTGATATTGTAAACGGACTCTTCTGTGGCAGCAATACCCAATGATATTACAAACGGTGATACGTGGTAAATTATAAAGAATGTTGTGTTTAGTCGACATAAACATTCTATATTGCTTGAACTGGCCTTAAACTCAGAGTGTTGGCCTGATAGTGTAACACTCGTCGATGCATAATAGTTTTACACTGATAAGAACATAACGTTGGCTTGGTGTACCAAATACGCTAGTCGTATCTTTAGCTATGATTCGTGTGGTGACCTAATAGTATTACACACATTTGGTAATAGTACATAATAAAACAACACAAAGTAGATGTTCTTCTAACCATGAAGACGATTTGTATTGTTGGAGCTGGTGTTATTGGATTATCTTCTGCTATTAGGATTCAAGACAGATTCCCAAATATTGACATTACAGTTATAGCTGATAAATATACTCCTAACACAACTTCGGACGGGGCTGGTGCCCTGTTTGAAGTGTACGCAGTCGGAGATACGCCATTAGAGTTGGTCCAGTAAGTACGAGATTGATTTAGAAATTGTAAGATGTATTCCCTTGTACGATTCTTCATTAAATAATAGTATTTGGTATGGTCGTCTGTGTACTCGGTGGACTAACATAGGCGTACGGGCTCGATGGGAATTGGGGGGGGGGGGTAGAACCCGAAATGCTCAAGAAAATTTTTGAATATTCGACGACCGCAAATACGTTTTCTGCCCATGAACAAAGCAACCTAAAATGGTCAAATTATGGCGGATGACTCGAATTCCAATCAACCAATCAATCGTTTACAGTCCACGAAGACGGGACCGAAAGGGGTTTGCTTGCGAATACAGACGTAACGTGCAGAAGAACAGGCGCTTTTCCACCCGTATAAATCCAGATTATATGTTAACCATAACTGAAATATGTTCGCTGAATTCGAGTAGGAAATGACTACACTGATTAAGTAAAGCCATGGACCCGCCTCACACCTCGTTTGTACCAGTCAAACTAAACGATGGTACTGGATCCGTTACAGTAGCCTATTGTATTTATAATACTACTGGGGGTCATGGTTTTCGAGCGGTCAGAGCACTAGAATGATCCCCCTTCACTGTCAAATCATTTGTGTCAAATGCACTATTCACCTCCTCCGCCTCTGCCTCAGTTCCGCTTAGGTTAAATATCTGTAATTGTCTTCTTTTTCATAGGCACAAATTTTAATATTTGTCCCCCTTCTCTTCTTTCCAGAAAATGGGGCAACGAAACCTGGGATCATTTGAAAAAATTGACTTTCTCAGTTGAAGCAGGTAGTGCTAGAGTTCAACAAGTATCAGGATATTGGGTCACTAGCGACCCTCAAGTGATTTTGGTAAATACTACTATTTCCTACACTGAACTATTTGAGCGACGACAGACTAAGCCAAACTCGCACATGTAAATGTGACATTGTAGTTGGGGTGTCCATGGCCGGATTGAGATTGCGTGGGGACCCTGGCTGAAAATGTAATTGGGGCAATTGTATCAACAGAAATGAAATGAAATGGGGTTTAACGTTCTACTGTTCAGCTCCGACTGGGCTAATGAAGATTGGCATACGCCATACAGAATGCTATGAGTGAAATTATGCCCAGCTTAATCTTATTTTGATATTGATATTACGTGCAACCCAATATGTACACGGGACCTCGGTTTTCGTCCCATCCCATCGACTAGACACCTCTCCTTGTCATGCACCATTGACATGGGGAAACCACGCCTGAAAATTCTGATAAAGTTTCTCGGCGTGAAAAGGGTGCATATTCGGGCTGTGTACCAGGATGGACCTTGTTAAACTCTACCGTATGACATACTTACTTATTTGATATGGAACAAACAATTTTTATTACTAATTTCATGGCTTAGATTAAAGATGCATTACGTGAGAACCAAACATACCTATTGTACTTGTAGGCCTATGTTTTGACTTCATATGTTATGTTAACTATTCCCTTTTTATTTACATGCCAAGCCTATAATCACTTCCCCAGACCATCGGATGGTTGATATTGAAATGGATTTAATGATTTAATTTACAAATGGCAAATCCAGGCTAACATCTTGTCAAAATGTCAAACAGTGATAACTTAATTAGCTAATCATTAAGTAATTAGAATGACATTTTCAATAACGTCATTGTGCAGTGTCTGTTTTAGACTATTCTAGCAAGAACGACCAATTCTCTATCTAAATGTTACATAATGCATCTTTAATTACCTTCTTATAGACATGAATCCTACATAAATTCATGTCATATATGAATTGTAAACATAACAGATGCTACGGTGTTTCGAGATTGATTTGATACGGTGGGGCTGTAATGTTCTAATATCAATCTGATTAAAATACAGATCTATATTTTGTTTTGTTTTTTTTCATACTTCCGATGGCCAGCACTATATGAAGATCTGTCAACTTGTACTGGAAGGTCGTGTCAGGGGTCGTTTGAGCGACCATTGACCCTATAACCTCAGACATCGATTAATCAATCAGCGTTCACGTTTCTAGTGACGCCAAGAACTCACCACAATAGACCGTTTCATTGTCTAATCCCTCACTTCGGCCAAAACGCCGGTAAAATAGCAAATCTTCTAGATCCTAGAAATACAAGTAAAATGAAATTTTGATCTATAAAAGGTGAAACGCAATAGATTTGTGTTTTAATCAGATTGTTCTAATAGTTACTTGCAGTGTTAATGTCTTTGCCATCGCTTTCTATGAGTTGGCTTTTGAGTTTCAATTTGTTTTTTCTATCTCAAATTTATTTTTTTGTTCTATAAATCAAAACTGTATTGAAATGTAGAGTTGCGTGTTAGATTTACTGTGTTTACGCCCCTGCTTTGACGTCTGCTTGTTCCAAATTTATTTTTAAAACGTGTAGAGATTATTGAAATATTTGTAAATCGGGACCACCTTTCATACCCTTTCAACTGATTAGTTGTTTGTGGGCCTATGTTTTTTGATTGACAACTTATGTTTATTTCAAGAAAACAAACCCGGATGGAGAAAATGCCAGCCGAAGATTAACCAGAGAAGAGATGCAATTATTTCCGCAGGCCAAGTAGGTTTATAGCTTTCCATTCTGATAACGCTTCATTTCATTTGATATTTGCCATGAACCGGATAGTATAATTCCAAAAGCAGGAAGTCGTAGGTCATCGCCACTGTTACACCTATAACCCAATGTCCAACTTTGGGACGCCCTGGACAGGCAGCTAAAAATTATTAGTATAAATGTGTTTCGTTAACATGAACTATTTTCTTAGTTCACATGATTTTACTCACGGAATTAGAATAGTAACGAGATTACCCACTGCGCGTGTCTACGAATTTAGTAAATAAAATTATGTTGCTTGTACTATGTGAAGGTAAAACCCCACATATATAATAATGGATGGACGTAGCTTTCTTACAATACTATAATGACTACTGACTGACCTCCTTCCCCACCACCACCCACCCTCATCTATTCAATTCTCACAGAATGAAAGACTAAACGGGCAGGGGTGGGGTGGATGGGCGAATGGTTAGCGTGTGCGCACTGTATCATACGACCTGCTATTGAGTCAACTGGCGTGGTTTCAAATCCCCGGTTGTACGTGGCAAGGAGAAGGGTCGCCTTTCCGGGTACTCTGGTTTCCTCCCACTGCTAAAGACCCCGAAATGACCCAGTTTATGTCGAGTGGACGTTAAACCCCATTTCTCTCTCGCTAAACGGGCATACACTTCGGCTGTCGGATTGGAAAAAAGTGTCTGGAGACAGTTGAGGGATTTTGGATTTTATTCGGAAAATATTCATTGTACTCTGAAATCTCGACCTTTTTTAAAACGAGAAATCAAATATTTTTCTAAAACTGTTTTTTTTTACATACAGGTCGGGACAATTTTATACGTCCTATTTAGTTGATTGTACGTCTTACCTACCATGGTTAATGAAACAGTAAGTAGGATTTGATATATAATAATTATTATAATATTTATATATATACGCCCATATCAAAATGCCCATCCATCGTCAATGATTTTATGTGAACACTGTTTAAACACTGTTAATATTTGCATCGTTTTTATTAGTCAGACGATAAATTCTGTTGAATTTTTATATTGTTAATAACCTGCAGGGCTGCCGCTGTGTTTCACCAATTTAAAGTTCAACATATTCTTGAAGCAACGGCGTCAAGACATCCCCCCGAAAAATAGGTATTTGACGGCAATAGCCCTAAAAACCTCTCCGAAACTTAGGCATTTGATTTGGTTTTTCACTGAATGTGTCAATTTTTATCGTCCAATCCATTGCTGAAAGTTTGATTCTATTCAGTTTGTTGAAACGACTGATACATACGTTACATGGCAGTCTGTTTCTTTAATTAAATGTATACTGGTTGGTCCAAAATATTCTACATGATAACATTTACGTTTGCTTTGCAGCGGTTTTCTGCAGTTTTCTGCTATTTTCTGCTATTTTCTGGTTCATCGCGCGCTGTGCCTTAATATAACCGTGACTGTCATTATACACTTTTACGTTAATATATTTAGAACCCTGGTTAATCCCGAATAATTGTTACATTGTAATAGATCTGTTGTTATCTTCGCCAGTTATCCCGACATTTCACCAGTTATCCCGACATCCGACATTTCACCAGTTATTCCAACATTTCACCAATCATAATTTGGGACATGAATTATCCATCAATCACACAGTGGTTTAATGGGATTAGGTACAGAATGAAACACTGTGAGAATATGCAGGTTCAAATAAGTTTGCTGTCCTTGCTTACTTTGTAGATTATAAATTTATCAATTATTGTGTCGAAAAAGTTCTACGAATTATAACTCTTTCCAATAAATATTATTTATCAATTATTGTGTCGATAAATACTTTTTATAGAGTTATTGCCCTTGATTTTTTTCCGGTGCCACGCTTCTAATGCGGCAAGATTGGTGCATTACACGGTCGAATCAGTTGTCTTGAAACCTGTATGTAACTATAGTAATTGTAGCAAATTTTTATTCGTTACATTTGGTATAGTTACATTTTAAAATCGGACATAAAGGGTTATGTTAAAATGTGTGTATTTTGTACATATTTTTTTCTGTTTTCTCAGGTATATTGACAAGGGTGGCAAGATTATAAACAAGACTATCCAGTCTTTAGACGAGGTTAGTATTATATCTCCATTTTGGTTCATTCGAGATGAAAGCCTTGGAAAACATTAATTATCTCATAGTCCACTGATTCTTAATTCGTTTCGTTGAGCAGTTAAGGCCCGTTCTCACGGTGCGACTTGTAGTAACTACTGGTAGTATCTACGTGTAGTATCTACATGTAGATTACAAAATCGTATGTAAATGAGTTGATACGACTTGGAATCTCGCGATAATCTCGTCATGTCTTAGCATAATGACGCCATCAAAGCGACGAAGAGACACTGGCCTATGAAATGCAAAGATGATTAAATCTGGTAGCTACATAGTGTATACACTTGCATAGACATATGAAATCGGGATTCAGGAAATAAAATCGCATGAATGAAGGTACAGTAGGCTAGTTAAAAGTTCATAAACTAAATTTAGTCTAGTCTGTCGTCTGCTATAGGCCCACTCACCTGTCATAGCTCGGTCGCAGCTCCCCTGCATCTGCATGGCGATCATCGCCAATGCAGCCTGCCGCACGTCTCTCCTGGAATAAGTCTTATGACTCACATCGCATAATCAAGGTTGTGCGAGGTAAAAATTGACAAAATTCTGTCCCAGTTTTGCCGAATGGTTCTTGAAGGGCGCGCTTCGCGTCCATGTTTACAAACAACAAGGGGAGAGAACTCGTGTTTGTACTAATACTCGACGTCTCTGATTGGTCAATTTCATACGATCTGTTGACTGAAATAGGGAAGTTTCTATTTCACCCAACTCGCTTTCAACTGGTTGGGAGCTTGTAAAAGTTGGTACGACTAGGGCGTTCTCACGCTGCAACTCGGGTCGATACTACAAGTAGTTACTACAAGTCGTACCGTGAGAATGGGCCTTTATGCCTATTGTCGGCGATGTTTTCATCTGTATGTTATTTTAATTCCCGATCAATGTACCGGAATACTTGTGATGATGAGAATGTGGAAGACATCTTTCCCCATGCCCCATGCCAATATTCATTGTTTTACGGAATTAACTATCTATATATTTCCATAGTATTTCTTCATATTATTATAGTTGTATCCATTTTATGATATTATCATCAATTGTTGTGGACTACAATCATACCAGTTACTGGATGATAAAGAGTTGTTTCCTGCTCGGGGAGAAACAATACGGGTTTGTAGCATCTATTTTAACCTATTCGTGTAAACACAATCCGTGTTTGTAATATTACATATTTGAGTTTTTAGCTTAGGAAAGTGTTGGATAAAATCGTTGTATCCACTAATGCTATGTTGTTTTTTGTTTTTGTTTTTTTATTTTTTTTTTAAAAAAAACGGCTTTTTATACACTTGGACGCGCAAGACCATAAAAAGCAGATGTTATTATAAATCTGATGTTAGTCACACAAGTCCTTTGCGATATAAGGAAGCTTGCGACACTTCTCAGACCTTTGTTTTGCAGTCTTTACTTTGTAAAAGCATCAGTATTCTTTAATTTTTCCATCTTATACTAGATGTGAACTGAACATGAGTACATTGGGTTTTTTCTTGAAATTTAGGTTATTGCCCCGTGGATTAAACAGTTCTATATTCAAGAGATTGGTGAAGAGATTACTTACATACTTCCAGGGTAATGTACTTATTAATGTACTGTAAATACGGGGATTATTTCCGTCTTCATTTACCCAGTCAGAGCCGAGCCATAGGACGTTTAATACCGTAAATGACCACAATACTGTCATTGGATTTTTCTTATTTTGATTACGAAACCTTCGGACAGCAATTTCAACAATTCCTTTTATTGCCCATATTCCAATACTGTATTGGGTACAAAATTATGCATAATGATAATACATATATGTAGTACTGTTTAATCGTTACCATTTATATAATAATTCTGTATCTGTAAATGATGTATTTTATTTGCAAATTCTGTAAAGATATAAATTGTGCAACCTGATTTAAACACAAATCCTATTTCGTTTCGTTTTCTTTTCCTTCAAAATTTCGTTTAGCTTGTCTTTATCACACTAGGATCCGGATGAGTTGTTATCATTGACGCGTCGTGAATGGTGTGAGGGATTAGCTAATGAAACTGTATATTACGGCAAGCTTTAGGCGTGTTTTGCACGGAACTGTGGGTAATCCACTAGAAACCGCAATGCCGATTGGTTAATCAATATGTCTGGCGTCATAGGGCGAAGGCCACTCGTATGAGCTCTTGCGCGACCTGTCGCTACATCCGGTGAGATCTTCCTGTAGTGTAGGCCATCGAAAGTATAAAAAACGAAACGAAATATAGATCTGTATTTTAATCAGATTGTAAATTGTGTTTTCTTATGCAGATCTAAAAATGTTGTATTAGGAGGAACATATCAGAAAGGTAACTGGAACAAGGAATATAATCAAACAGACAGATCAACTTTGTTTGAAAGATGCTGCCAAATACTTCCTAGTTTAAAAGTAGGTTTATAATAATATAAATGTTTGTCATTTGCATTTTCGGACATTATCGAATACACCACCGCGTAATCTACACCACGTTGTACTTAAATTGATTCTTTAGCAAAGAAAATAAATTTAAAGTATCAGCAGAAGATAATCTCCCAACTTGGGTTAAAACTGGACCAATCAAAATATACTTTAACAAAGATTATAGGTGGGTCTGGCTGGTTTTCATCATACCCCGTCCTGCAGACCTCGTCGAAAGGTATGTCTTTGTTAATAATGAACGAAACCGTATAAGTGTTTGACTGGTATACCTTTTAGAGATTCAAATCTCGCAATATTTAGTTTACAAGGGGTTAAAATTCCCAAATCAGAAACTTGAAACATAGAAACGGAATGCAGAGTCTTATATAAAAGATAAGAGGTGTTTGAGGGGTGGGGGCGTAATATAACATTCTTGTTATTAAAAGGGGTGCATTAAGCTGAAAGTCAGGTTTGAGATACGTTTACTCGGTACTGCACGTGCAGAGTATTCCCGCGTTTTCTAACTTGAGTTTCGCCAAGTGGCACCCCATCCGGCCGAATTAATTCCACGACTCGGGGTGCTCTTATTATATCCCAAATATAACCAATACCGAACAGAAAAACGGTAGACCAAACATAGATATCAATGATAAATTAATCGCATGTTTATTTTGTTTTTATATCAAAGATGGCTACTGTAGATTACAGTTGGGTTGGTTTACGTCCATGTAGAAGTCGTGTAAGATTAGAGTTGGAACCCCGCTCAGCAAACACTAGATGTCGGGTACGAAGAACTATATTTGTCTAAATTGTTGGCAATGGCACTAACATACTGTTAACATGAAATAAGATTCTGTAACCATTTATTCTAAAGATAGATATTTATAGGGTTTTTTTTATTATTTCCAATCATAGTATGGCATATTTTGTATATATGGAAATGCATTCCCAGTAGATTCCGCCATTAGACGGCGGAAAATGAAGTTGACAGAGATTAATCCAGGAATTTACTTAGGCTTCGAAATTTGTTGTACACGCACAGAGACAAATGTTGGAAGTCACATGACAAATACGGGGGCTTAAAATAAATTTTTGTGGCATTGGGTAGTTTTCTTGCAGTAAAAGTAAAGAGATATTTCAAACAAATTTGTCAATATGTTTTTGTCCCCCCCATCCCATATGAAGAGTCCAGGGGAAGAACGGTCTAAGTTGCATTTTTGTCTTTTCGCGTAAAAGGCAAATCAAACTTTTGGACGAGAATGCCTGACGCGAACAAAACAACAAGTAGGTTTAATTACAACTTCAAAATGATGTTTAATATGAATCATAATACAAGTACAACAACTGACTTCCACATTTCAGCCCAATTAAGGTCAAATAAAGGGTACGATGGACGTATTTGTCCGGGAGGTCATTACAAGAAGGGCCTGGGTTCCATGTGACTCAAATTGTTTTTAACTGAAATTGATTGTTCCACTGAAAGCTTATACAATTTGGTACCAGATGGCGCCATTAACTGGGGTTCGTTGAAAAAGTGACTTAGATCGTTTTTCCCCTGTGCTCTTCATATATCATCTGATCATCCGTGTCGTACGCAGGAGGACATCTTTAAACGATGTCCAACTAAAGATGTCTAAGTTAGAATTTGTTCAAAAATCTGCATTCCAAATATGTGCCAGATTGTTGTTTCGGCGGCAAGAATAGGATTCCAAATCCCAGAATTCGTTAATGGGTTGGAAAGTTACCCAAGGCAGCAACTAATGTTTCTGGGTGTACATGTAGTTTCTGTTGACAGTTGTATACAGAAAATAATTCGGATTATTAAATTATGTCTCTTTTTTATTCACAGGTTATACATAATTATGGTCATGGAGGAGCAGGTATTACATTACACTGGGGATGTGCTCAAACAGTTGTTGATTTAATACAAGAAGTTATAAACAACACAACTATTAATTCTAAACTATAAATTTAATGACACTTGCTGTAAGCAATCACGAAAGTGTATAAAGTCCAAATAATTAGGAGATACTATTTGCTAATTAGGATATAGTAACTTCAATACCTCATCGTGATCACATAATAATCTGTCTGTTAATTTCAAGATATGTTTACATTTGTAAGTTCGAATTATATGGATGGGTTCAGTTTTGTTCCTCTGAATGACCATTTGTTATGCATGTGTGTTCCTTTTAATTTTGCCAGTGTATCTATATTTGTCGTAAAGGAAATGTTGTGGGCGTCACTTTGGAGTCGCACCAATCTATATTGTAAAACACAAAAGTATCATGATATGGTTTATTGTTTTGCTGGAACAAACACCTGCAGTTTAATTCTTGGTGAAGTAAAATAATCAGATTCTAAGTCATGTAAATAACAAATAGTTGTGTTTTGGCGCTTTCTTGTTTTCGGCAGATTACGAATTACTGTGGGAGCCGTCCGTCATGAATTTCCGAAATGAGATGCCTGTAAGGAGAGGTGGGCCTAGGTTGTTTCCATTATATTCAAATAATAACATGTGCTTGTTTTCCCCGATGACAAGCTATTGTCTTTACATGGAACTTCCCATTATTTCGAATTGGTGACTGATAACTAAAATGAATTTAGTTTTGTGTTGAGGCGTATAGACAAAGATAGAGAAACGGGGTTTAACTTCCACTCGACATAAACTAGGTCATTTCAGGACTAAAAAAATAAATAAATATTGTGTATACGGACTTTTATGTCGAGTTGCAGCACTTAATGGCGTCAAAGCGTCATGTTACTAACAGTAACGACAAGTCCGTACAAAACCGGAGAAATCGTCAAAAAATATAACGTAATATGCCCAATCAATTATTGAATTTTACATTTCTATAAGTTTTTTTATGGTTTGTCCCCCTTTAAGGGGCTCTATAACTTTACTCTTTGCGACCTTGAACTTAGTACACTACTATATCAGCTGGGACAGTGATAAACTCCAGCGTGTACTTTCATGTCTATGAATATCAAGCCAAGATGAAGATTTGTGTTATTGGAGCTGGGGTTATTGGAATGTCTTCCGCTATCAGGGTTCAAGATAGATACCCAAGTGCTAACATCACAATTATTGCTGATAAGTTTTCGCCGAATACCACATCGGACGGCGCTGGTGCTATCTTTGAAGTGTATGCTGTAGGTAATACGCCAGTAGATTTGCTGGAGTAAGTAAAATTTTGGTTTATACAGTTAAGATTTGGGTTAATAACCTCAAGAATGACATGGCATAATAGAACTTTATCACTCAATAACACATATGACAGTAGGTGTCGCTTGTGTGATAAAATTACATAATCTACTGCGATATCTCCTCATTAGATATCGCTTTACCCGAATTTGTTGATTAGTCAATCAAAAAGGATCTACTTTCTTTTATTTTAAAGAAACCGGGGGGTTGGGATGGCCTAGTGGTCTAGAGTGCCGCGCTTCAACCTCTAGCTGGCCGGTCACCTCTGGCTTGCGGCTGTGGTTTCGAGCCCTGGTGTGAGCGTATGTGGCATATGGAGATAGGGGCGCCTTCTCAACCTCGTGGGTTTCCTCCGGGCACTCCGGTTTCCTCCCACTGCTAAAGACCCCTACGCGCAAGCGAATTATTGAAATAAAATTAAACCATATGTTAGTCCCGAAATGACCTAGTTGTGTCGAGTGGACGTTAAACCCCATTTCTCTCTCTCTCTCTCTCTCTTTAAAGAAACCACTTATTTTAAATAAATAGTAATTCCTTTTTTGTTAAAAAGAAACTGTTTTTATTTATTTGACCTTGAAGGAAATACTGAGTCAATATATAGGACTTAGCAATAGGTAAACTGCTGTTAAGCGTGTCTTTTATAAGTAACCCACCACACAAACTGTCTGGCAGTGGTCATTCATGATTCCTGTGGTTGTACTGAACAACCCCAAAGCTGTTTTAGGTGGCACAGATTTCAGCCAATCTAGCCTAGCTGTGGCCTGGAAATTAGATAGCTCTTGTCAAGGATACTGCACCACTACAAATGTCTGGCAATTACATAGCTCTGTCAGGAGTACCCCACCACTACGAATGTCTGTCAGCGTGTTTCTGAAGATGTACAGTACACTACTGTGCGATTTTCATGCGGTACACTTTTGTGCTAATCTAGACTAGTTGGGGTGCATTGCATTTTGGGCGTGGAATTCCACACCCACCACCAGAAACCCGACAGACTTACATTCTCATGATGCCAGATATACATGCATTGATACCATACATGAGAAAGTTGGTACACTTTTCCGGTAGGTTGACCCCCTGTACTCCTGGCCCCGAGTTCAAAAAGCATTCTCAGATTTAAGTTGAGAATTTACTCAACATGCAATCCCTGTTTATGGGAAATGTTTTTGTTCCAGAAACACAACACTTTGTACATAGTTTCTTATTGATATATTTGATACATTAAAACAACAAATGTTTTATAAAGGGCTATATTTTAGTTAGAATAAAGCAAACAATTTTGAGTAAATTCTTAACTTAAGTCTGAGATGTTGTGTGAACTCGGGGCCTGGTCTAGCTTAAAATATACAATTAGGCGAATCTATATATTCATAACACGTCAATATGTCTATTTAACAGAAATGGGCAGAAAAGTATAATAATTGTGTCTTATTTTAGGTTACGAAGTATATATACATGTAGTGTGTGTATAAATAGGAATTTGCAGTTTACGTCTCATGTTTGTTGTAGTTTTCTCAGATTTGATTCGTATATGGTCCATTAAATTTTATATTTCCAGAAAATGGGGCAAAGAAACCTGGGATCATTTGAAAAATTTGACTTTATCCGTTGAGGCTGCTAGTGCTAGAGTTCAACTATTATCGGGGTATTGGGCCACTGACTGTCTAGATGAGTATTCGGTGATTTTTATAGGCCTACACTTTCATGCACACCTATTATATTTTGCTGCCGCCCCTGTCCGTCCGTTCACATTATGGTTGTGGACAGTTTACAGTTGACGATATTTATCTGATTTTAACGACATCAACAGGCATGTATATATGCAAACGATCTCGGACGAGCTCAATTTTGGCACGTATCGGACCGTAACTTCATGGATTATTTCCCCTGACTGTGCGAAAAATCAAGTTTTTAGCATGTGAAACCTAAAATATATATTTATATCCCCAAGATCTCGGATGAGATCGATTTGGGTATCGGAGGCCGAACCCAATACATATTCAACGATCCGTGATATTTCATTCTGAAGTTAGACCCATTTTACCGAAAACCATTCGAATGAGATAGAGGCTACAGTTTTTAATAGATTTGTTTTTCTAATTTGATGTAAGACATTGGAACAATGAGGGGTGGGTCTTATTGATTTTCCCTGTTCCCCCTCCATCTATTGATATACGTTTGTGTATCTTGATGACCATTTAGGATGCAATCGTGTAAATCCTTCTCCGATATACTCTGTAATAATAGCGGCTGTTAAGACGATTTCTAAATTTCTAAATCGAACTTATCTTCTTCTGATTGATAGCTTTAGTGTATAAAGTTACATTCCAAATTCGGCAAATGTATCGAGGGTGATTGCAAAGGAGACGCGGCAATAATTATCGTGCTTTAATTTGAGTTTATTTTACAGCAAGTAAATATACATGGAGATGTGTCCAGTAGAGTTTTAACAAAAGAAGAGATGAAATTATTTCCCCAGGCCAGGTAGATGCATTGCATAGCTTTCTAACCAAAGTTGTATAAACACAAGGAATCGGTTTGGCAATACATGTACTGAAATGATAGGCAATCCTTCATCAGATTGTGAAATATTTCTTTTTGTGAATGGCGCTATTAGATATTTCCACTTGCGGTCCTAATTTTTGCACTTACTAAAATAAATAAACATTTTTGATAATAAAGATACTTCATCTCAAAACCAATGTGTTAAATATGTATTTTGAGAATGATTTATTTATCTTGTAGATGGGGTCAATTTTTCACATCGTATTTAGTCGATTGTACTTCTTACCTACCCTGGTTAATGAAACGGTAGGAACTATTTTTGCTTTGTATACCGTCGACTCTGTCAAACTTCCGACATCGTACGGGATCGATACAATATGCCGGATTATTTTTGTAATACTGTTATATTTAGCAAATACGTCCAGTTATGTTCTCCCATGTGCTAATGATATCAGCATTTGTTCGGCAGTATTTTGTTGCGTCATATTCTCCAATTCATTATATAAAATGTTGCTTTTCTTTCTGTAGTTATGGGATCACGTGGCTAAGTGGTGGGACGCTGGCTCGCTAGCCCAGAGGTCGAATGTTTGACCCATTGCCCGAGAAAGTTCATCCAGATTTTCCGGTGTACTTCTCCTTGTCAGTGATGCAGGATGGGTGGCCTGACAAGGACGGTTGTATAGTTGTTCGGATGGGACGAAAAACCGAGGTCCCGTGTACACATTGGCGTGCACGTGATATCCCTTGGCAGTTGGAGGAGTAGCAAAATTGCCGTCATAGCACACTGTATGCCATATATCCGTCTTCATTAGCTAGGAGCAGAACAGTAGGACGTTAAACCTCATTTCATTTCATGTCATTTTTTCTTTAGATACACAGATAGAGGTGGGAAGATTATAAATAGAACTATTCAATCGTTAGATGAGGTTAGTCTTAAAGTAGCTAAGTCTCTAACTCAATATCACCCAAAGTCTTAAATCAACATTGATGCTGTGATCTCACCGGGAGAAGTTGGGCTTCTGATACCCAATATTTAAGACAATATAAACATTTTCCCATTGGTACACGAATCGTGTATATACCATAATGCGTTTCAGCGCCATTAGTAACAAGTGACTCGAACAACAAGGCTAGACATTGGTACACGAATCGTGTATATATACCATAATGCGTTTCAGCGCCATTAGTGACTCGAACAACGAGGCTAGACATATCCCACAAGTCATGTCAAATGGTGACCTCATATTCTTATCTGGAGAGCATACGTAATAAATACTACTAGTGTATACTGGAATATCTCGCCGAACAGAACTGATTTGAAATTGGAGTAAAAACGGAAACGAGTGGAAGTAAACCAGTTTATATACATTCATATTACATTATTATTGCTGCGACCCCTTGCTGCAACACCTTCGTATCAAATTGGAGAATAGAATTTTATAAATTTTGATATGTAATATGTTATGTAATGTCCATTATTTATTATTGCTGTAAACCGTTTTATTATTCATCATACGCTAACCAGAGCGTAAGTATTTTCATAAATGTATAACTATTTCTTTTGGATCAAACTACGGTAGAATGTATTCTCTTGTGATCAAGTTCCATTGAAAACTGATAGTATAATCGCTTGGCCAGTGTAAGCTGGACCGGGTTATCCCTACATCAGAGAGTCCATGCCCTGCTATTTGACAGTACCGAAAGCTTGTACCTGGAACTGGTCCAATCACTGATGGGTACCGGCTAAGTACCTACTCTAACTAAACTAGTACGACAGTTTTCGTGTAGCGGCTGTGTGTACATCCTTTATAGACTTTAGAAAGGTTTCCCTATCCTTTTACCAATCGTTCAGTACGTCGTGGCTTGAGTACCGACGCAAAAGAAGAATTTGTAATTATATCCAACAGCTATTGCAGATCTTAATCTCATCAGCTATTACATGTTACATCTGCTTTGTTTCTTCTTTCATTTTGTGTTGACTTGATTCATATTAAAGTATCTAAACTCTAGACCAAAAATCTGTGTTGTTCTGTTCAGGAAGTGTTACCTTTTGGCTGACACCTTGTCTTCGTCTTTCGAACATGATTGCGGTATCCCGTATTTTTGTTAGCGGAAAGGGGTTGCGTACTAAGTTAATAAAAGCCCTTGGGTACGCTACATACGAATTAGAAAAAAGAGCTGAGCGTTCTTGCTATCATGGTCCAAAATAGATAATTACTGTATTAAAAAGTTCAGCTGAATTACTTTACTCAGTGCGAAGTTATGAGAGTTTTGACAAAATGTAACGTAGATTGTTTATTGTCTCGATTATCTAGTTTATAGTAAAATTCTTAATTGGTTAAGGTGTTCTAATCTCCATAAAACCCCAGCGAGATGATTATGGGCTTGCCTGGATAATAAATGTTTAAATAATAATTTATATAAGATTTTTAATCAGAAAAAAACCCTGAAATAGGCGAAGGTTTCGGTTAAGCAATTTAGGGTAGCAACGAAAACGCGAAACGCGATCGGTAATTTAAAAAAGAAAGTAGTCACAACAAGCAGGTCCCAGCTTGATCAAAATCCAAGACATGGTAACGACAATGGGTTTATCTTTTCCTTCATGGACTGTCGTCACCCATCCGCCATACACATTCGTCGAATGTCCTATACATAATTTTGAGTGTAAAGACTTCTTTTGAGCTACAGAATCCAGACGTGGGATACCCGCTCGGAAATAGCATTTTATTGAAATAAATTCAACAATGTTTTCTATAAGTTTTATTTTATTTCTATCTTATATTTCAGCTATATCCGTTGTATGACATTATCATCAATTGTTCTGGACTACGTTCATATCAGTTACTGGATGATAAAGATGTGTTTCCTATCCGCGGGGAAACTATACGGGTTTGTAAAAAAAAATAACTTATTGATAATGTTGCAACTTAACGTACTGTTTCTTTGGGTTTCCTTTATTAAACGTATAGTCCAATATAGTCAAAGACTACCATTTTATGGTAAAGGCATTTGTTATTATGTGATCTTACCACATATGAGTATAAAATAACTTTCACGAGAAACTGAAATGAAATGCAATGGGATTTAATGTTCTACAGTACAGCTCCAACTTGCCGAGTGTAGTAATGAAGATGGGTATACACCATACAGTGTGCTTATAGGGGAAAGTTTGCCCGGGCAGCGGCAATATGACCTACTCTTATATGAAATTCCAACTGCCAAGGGATCATTTACGTGCACGCCAATCTACACATGGGACATCGGTTTACGTCCCATCCGAATGACTAGACAACTGTCCTTGTCACAACCCCTACCTCCTGCACTTTTTCGTCCTTCATGAAGAAATTATTATACATATATTTTTAATCTAAGAGAAATAAACATTTCGATGTACAATCAAATGTTAACAACAAAAAAGTCTTACCTCAAGTTGGAATTATTCGATTTAAATGTTTTTTTGGAGAAAATGTTGTATAATAAAAGTATACATACTTTTGATTCTATTTGAAACAGCGTTTAATCTTTTTAATGAGTGGACGTTAAACTATTTAAATGCTATTTACATTTCAGGTTCATGCACCATGGATTAAACATTTTTATTCTCAAGAGATTGGTGACGAGGTTACTTATATTTTACCAGGGTAATAAATAAGCTAAACATCTGTGCAGGGGAAATAACTCCATTTGGGCTCTTGGATGGGGATTGGTAACAAAAATTTAATGATTTTTTTACTCCGTCAGGGTTAATGTAGAAGGGCATTATTCACCATGCAGTGTACCACGAGGAAATGTTTGCCCGGGCAGCGGCGCAAAAATTGTATGTCAACTGTCAAGGGTTACTAAACGTACACGCTATCGTGTACGAGGGACCCCGTTTGTCGTCGCATCCGAACTGCATGGGCGATGTTCCATGCCAGGCCCTCTGTCCTGCGTAATTGACAAAGGGAAACCACGACAGAAAATCCCGACGATCTATCTTGTTGACTGAAATCCTTTTCATACACATTGGCTTTTTTTTCTGTAAACCTTGCGAATTATAAGAATATGCATTTTAAAATGATTTGGTGAAGGGTGATTATTCTTGATTTCTATGGCAGATCTAAAAATGTTGTATTGGGAGGAACATACCAGATAGGTAACTGGAATAAAGACTCTCACCGGAAAGACAGATTAGCTTTGTTTGAGAGATGCTGTCAGATAGTACCAAGTTTAAAAGTAAGTTTTCTCACTGTAGGTATATTTTAAACGAGTAATAAGGACAGGCATTCGCCACGCAGTCTTAACCCGGGCACGGGGCAGCAGCAAAGGGTTATCCTGATGTCCCATCCAAATTGCTAGACGTCATTCCTTTCTCGGAAGTCTCTTGGTCGAACCCGAGACCCCCTGTTTGGTTCATGCGCACATTAATCATATTATCTCGTAGTCTAATACATGATCAATTTAAAGTTTAGATAATGGAATGATGTCTTTAAAATCAAGATTTTATATTTTTGTCACCAAAGATGGCGACAGTGGATCACAGTTGGGTTGGTTTACGTCCAGGTAGAAATAGTATTAGATTAGAGTTGGAACCTGCCTCACAACAAACCAAATGCCGAGTAAGAACTGTTTCAATTCCTAAAAGAAAATGTAGATATTAGTATACAGTAAAATGAAATCGTTTTTTCTCACTTCCACTATGTTCAGCTTTAAAATGACATGGCGCGTGTTTTAACATTAAAATGTTATTTCAGTGGAGGGGATGAAACGAAAACAATGTGGGCCTCCATGCTGTAAAGAAAAAAAAAGGCTCACTTATGACTTCATTTACGTGGGATTCCCCTATATAATCAGCGATTTTTGGTATATAGGCCGGCATAGAAATACAAAAATTCCCCGGCGACATAAGATAATGGTTTTACTGGGATAATGCATGTTTTAGTGTCTTTGTTGTTTAATAAGCACCTACCCCAATCCATCGGGCCCTATGTACGCCCACAAATCATGTAAACCCTCTACAGGAAGTTTTGATGATATTTCTTTCAAACTCGTTAAATAGCCATTGTGCACTGGTCTCGAAACCTTGTAAACGCTCTATAACAGAACTTCAGTATTCGGATTTTTTCAAAACTTGCTTTAATCATTCGACTGGTGGTTTCGGAGTTCAGACCATATCACGAAAATGGAGAAAGCTTCGCAGCGGTGAGAGTTTTGTAATACTGGGCCCTGTTTCACGAAATTTTAACTAAAGATAAAATCCAAATTTTAGCAGATACTTCAATTTTGATTGGCTAAGAACTAAAATCAGTCTAATATTGCCCAATCAAATAACTAAAATTCAGATCTTATCTTAGTTAAAATTTTGTGAAATAGGCCCCTGGTACACAATAGCAAGAGCATGTCTGTCACACAGTGATTGTTCGCAGAGTATATGCCCGTGTTGTTGAAATTTCCTTGTTAATGGAATATCTGCGCCTTTGAATTACAGCTGGTGGTGGGCAGTATATAAGTAGCCTGGCAACTCGATTTATTTTACAGGTTATACATAATTATGGTCATGGAGGAGCAGGTATTACATTACACTGGGGATGTGCTCAAACAGTTGTTGATTTAATACAAGATATTACAAACAGTACAGCAGTTAATTCTAAACTATAAACTTACTGGTGTTACGTGGCAGCCGTTGCACTGGTGGTTGTCTCATATAGTTTAGATTTTGTCAGAAGATTACAGAGAGGTCTGGAAAGGTTCAGTCAAGAGTAAAAAGGTGTATAGTCTAGAATGCATCAAGCATTAATTGTCAATTTCATAATCAAATGCTATACAAAATACAAAATAAATAGCACTATTACATTTAATCGTGTGGTTTAATATATATAGTACATTTACTTATTTAATTCATACATAGATCTACTCGTATACCAATCTTGTTCAAATCTGACAATTATTCTTTCTTCTCTCTTTTTGTGTTATATTCTTTTACCCAATATCATTTGATTAACGCATGCGTTTTAGATCATCAGGTCTGCCATTGAGTCAAGTGGTGTGGTAAGTCTCGATCCCAACTCTACGCCTCTCAGGGGGTAGGGTTGCCTGCCCAACCCCGTGGGGTTTCTGTCGGTCTTCCTGTTTCCTCCCACTGCAGATGAGCCCTAGCTACGCGCTGCACCTTTGTAGTCCCGAAATAACTTGGTTTGTTTCGAATGAGCGTTAAAACTCCCTCTCTTAGTGATCATTGATTTCTCGTTTTTCTTAATTGTGTGCGAAAGGGATCCAGGTTTTGTTTCTATGACCTCAAAGTACTCTATAATGTTAAAATGGAAAGTGTAGATCATTAATTTGAAAGGTAATATGTGGTTGAATATCAGAAGATAATCACTTGGAGATGGCAATGAAAGATGACATTTTCCCCATGGCTGAGACTCATAGATACTCACTTTAGAAAGGGAGATCTTTACAAACATTTGACTATAATCAATATAACCAAGATCTTATTCTCTATGTGTCCGAGAACTTTCCATTCAATCGTAACTATAGCTAACCCGAAAATATGTCCTTGTAATGAATGAAGTTTGTTCGAATGCTTTGAAGGGGGTTATCTTTATATGAATTTAAATAACCGTTTAATCTTAACTACTTAAAACTAAAAATAGTCCTGTACATGAATCACGCAGATGAATGTGAAGGTGGTTCGAGAGTTTAGAAAGGGATTATCTTCATAGTAATATAAATAGCCATGAGTTAATTTCGTGGTAATGAATGGTAGGTAAGTCGATCTCGATGTTTTGCACATTTGCTTCAAATCGACACTGCATCGTTATACTATTCGTTACACGTCTGCAACCAAATCCCGCTTTGACCATTTCAGCATTCAATAAATTTCAATAAAATATTTTGGATTGGTTCATGCCTATCTAAAGAAATATCAAATATGTGTATACTGCTTTCAAATTAATTGATATCATATATTAAAGTAGTTCAGCTCTGAACGTCGGTCTCATTACACTCACCCTGAACGTTCAGGGACTGTCCCATTCAATCAATGTCGAAAATAATTGGAGCCCTAGTCAATTTTACTGGGCAACTTTTCACTGCTAAACGATGTGATGACAATCCGCGTGGACGCCTGTACAATGTAAACGAACATCTTAGTGAGAAAATAAGACCTTGCTTACTTCGCTAGAGTCAGTATGAGCGACACAACACGCTGTTAAAAATACGTCCCTTCCTATCAAGTTACATTGTCGCCGCCATGACACTCTTACTGTAGGTCAACGTCCACATTCAGGAATTTGGTCATACGAGACGAAACAAAATGTACAGGTTTAACACTGTACAGACTTTCACACGGATTGACAACCCGTCGTTTAGCAGTGAAAAGTTGTCCAGTAAAATTGACTGTTCTCCAATTATTTTCGACATTGATTGAATGGGACAGTCCCTGAACGTTCAGGGTTAGTGTAATGAGACCAACGTTCAGAGCTGAACTAATATTAAAGCCCCAATATGCAAGAGTTTAAAGGTCCAACAAGCCAGATCATTTACATACGTCTTAAAAGTAAGCATAGTATAATAATATGTACTATGTTAAAAATGCATGATATAAGAATTAGATGAAGAGCTGGGACAGACTTACCTATAATCGTTTACGAATACATGTAGATAATGGAAAAGGAACATATTGAAAATTTCAGTCAAATTAATTGTTCTATGAGCGAATATATCAAGAATAACGTAATTTCAATTTTCATTGCTATAATATTGTTACTATGATAACGTCTCGATTATCCATTTTTAAATTAGTCTAGAGAGTTGATTATGGGATTGGTATGTGAATAAATGTCTAATTAATAATGTATATAACACTTGAAGCCAAACGAAAGATTTGTAATAGGCAAATTTAGCATTTACATAATGCATCTTTAAAGAAAAGGCTGTTATTATTATGCCATTAACCACATCCAAATATTTAAAAACCCTCATGACGAAAGAGATAGCAAAATTATTATTACCTAAGACCAATAAAGGTGACTATATGAACACATAATCAATGTATCTAAAGTCCGAATTAAATGATTTGAATAAATTTTTGATTGTTATGGTGGTGCTTTAAGGCGATACACAATCAAGTGTGTTTTGGCACTAATGGGTTGATCGTGGTCCAAACCATCTTCTTATAAGAGGTTGATCTCGCTTCAACTCCATACATATTAAAACTCGCTGTCGTTGCTTCTGGAAGATGGGCTCGAACAGATTATTCCCTAGATGACTTATGGGGGCAAAACTCTACGTTAGTTCATAAATCATTTACGCACATCGGTATCTGACGTTTAACAAATACTCGTATTATTTAATCTGCTGGTTAGACCTAATTTCCAAAACAGATCGATTTTTACAGCAAAGGAAATGCAATGAATTGGAGTTTAACGTTCTACTGTTCTGATTACAGCAAAAAAACAAATTATAATATAAATGAATTGACAAGGACATATTATACTTCAAATAGTCAGAAAATATTATTTGGCAACAAATGTGTCAAAAGTCAACATCTAGCATATTCTGGTATAGGGGACTTTAATGGTGAGTTTTAAACAACGAATTTAATACCACCGGTTTTCTTCTACATTACCGTCTACTTTACGATCTTCTACAATGCAACGGGTATTTTTTTTATTAATTTATACCAACAATTTTTTTAAAAAAAAACCAACAAAATATCCCCACATTACTCCGCATACCTCTGAGTGCCTCTAGTCTATGTGGCGGGAAGTAAAAATGGAAACAGTTGGGGTTTTGTTTTTAAAAAAAAGATTTATAAATGGGTTTATTTGGTGTAGTGTATAGTTCCTTAATTCATTCTCGACTACCAGCGTAATTCTGAGTTTCTTTTATGTGCTCTCACAATTAGAAGACCCCTGGACAGGCATTTTTTGAAGGACTTGGTTTTTTTTCACAAATACAATATTCATTTGTAGGGCACGTGATATCCAACGCAATTAACGTGCTGGCTACAATTTCAGCAAACAATGCACTACTCTACGCTACGGAAATAATTAGACACGCAAACAAATTCACGTCTTCGTGTGTGTTTCAGTTTGTTCAAGAATTAAAAAATAAACAAGGGTGATTTTTCGTGAGCCCACCAGGAAGAATAGGTGTCATGCTGCGTTGTCTAAAATCAAAAATAATTTTCGGATATTTAAAATTTTTTAAAATCTAACCCGACTGCACTTGTATAGGTTACTGTTACTCTAATTTCCATAAAGTCTGTAGTTTATTCCATCTCTTACATATATTTTTTCTGATACAGCTGTGTGGAAAGCCGGCAAAAATAAATAATGTACACCGATTGACTCGTCTTTTTACTTTCACTCGGCGTGCTGAGTCGGTTTCTCAGTTTAGAATCTGACAAGTAATATGGTCGTGTTGTTGTGCAGAGGTTATATTAACTTGACTATCACCTTTTTCACTTGTGGAAGATGTAAATGGAATTCAAGATAGCCACAGAATGTTGCCAACTGAACCAAATCAGGTGTATAATAATATGGTTAAAGAGAAACTAAAATCTATAAGAACATACGATGAAGACGGTTTTCGGAAGCGGGCCGCATGTTTATGTTTTCGTGATGATACAGAAAGAGAGGTGAGTGTTTTAGAAAAACTGGCTGTTATTTCAGGTTTCAGTTATTATGTCTTTACCAAGTACAAAAGGTTGTCGAGTGCCTATGCTACACATGTAATCGTTGCCTGATAATATTTTACAGACGAAAAATTCACAAGCGACAGTTACATTACACAGAGCCATTCGGAGCCATTCATGTATTTCAGTTTACTACGTAGTCTACTAGTACTAGGCCTATCACTGGCACATGTGACAAATACGCATGTACGTGCATGTAATAAAAAGAAATGAAAAACATTGTAAGTCAAGATGGTTAAAGTGTTCAATAATCTTACTAATCTAGAAATATGTTATTAAAAGATATTACTGTAATTGTGTCGGACAAGACTGTTTATTAAAGTCGACTCATCCCCCCCCCCCCTTCTTACTGACTGATGTTCAGTCGCTCGGATGGGACATAAAACCTGAAATCCTTTATACACATTTGCGTTCATGTAACAGTTAGAATTCGATGTACAGGTAAGAGTGGGACATACTAGTAGGCTACTACTAGGTCGTAGCCCTGCTATCGGGGCAAAAATTTCCGTATCATAGTCATAGATTACTGTATGGTATGCCCGTTTTTATTACCCCATGGGAACTGGACTGTAGGAAGTTAAATTCCATTTCATTTCGTTTCCGTTGACTCATTGCAATAGAATAGAATTTTATTGAATTGAAACCCCGGTTTGAGGGCTGCAAAAGAAATACCGGTATGAAATAAAGTAGGCTACAAACATTATACAAAGACATATGAATATGACTATTGTAAGGTTGTCTGGTCATGTTCACTTTCTATGTATAAAGTGTCAATTATGAAAAAATATAATTCTCTTGAATGACTATGTCACACTGAATGCTAAACAACTAGGGTTGCAAAATTCCAGGGAATTTTCAAACAGGGTAAATTTCCTGGGAATTTTCAATTTGGTGTCATAATGTTTTAATAACTAAAAGATACAAAACATATTATCTGATATGTCTATATACTAAAATCTAACTAATGATGAGATAGTTCTGTTAAATTGTTCATACACAGGTTACACACTGTATAATTAATGCTCAAAGTTAGGTAACTCTGCCATTTCATCATCTTCAAAATCATTATCTACATCATCATCGGTGAATAAAAGGGAGATTTCAGGTTCAAATGAATCCTCATGAATATCTGAAATTTCTGTGTTGAAAGGATCGTTGTTAGCTTCGAAGAGTTTCAAATTAGATCTTGTATTTTTTTGTATACCTTTGAGAGCAGAATTTACATAAATTTATCTCTTAAGTTTTACCATTTGGAACACAATTAACATGGTTAAATAAGTTTTAATAGTTTATATAGATGAAAGTAAAAGAGAAAAAGAAAATTCCAGTAAATAATTGTAATTTTAGTATTTTTCAGTTCTAAAAATAGATTTGAAAATTCCCAACACTGAAAATTCCCGGAAAGTTTCCCTCGAAACTTTCCACAATGCCCGGAAAGTTTCCGACCCTTTGCAACCCTATAAACAACCTAATTGGTTAATGGAGAGAAGCGACTTACAACTCGACTCCATAATTCTAATTCTAGCCCAGATTTCGAAGATATAAAGGGGCTGTATTATTAGTAAGCTTATCATGTAATGATATGAATACATATATTATATATACATATGTAAGTTCTATATATATATGTATGGTCCATGGTGTTTGGGGGGGTTGGATGACAGAATGGTTAGCACGTGCATGCTGTATCATAAAGCCTGGCGTGGTTTCGAATCCCCAGTTGTACATGACAAGGAGTAGGGTCACCTGTCCAACCTCGTGGTTTTTCTCTGGGTCCTCCGGTTTCCACCAACTGCTGGAGACGACTACGTGCAATCTAAGTACGGAAATAAAATTAAACCATATGTTAGTCCCAAAATGACCTAGTTTGTGTTGAGTGTACATTAAGGCCCATTTCCCTTTCTCTCCATGGTGTTTGTCTTTTTTGTTTTTATTTGGTTGTTACATTAACTGTGGTGTACAGTTATATTTCAAATACATGTACCCATACCGGTATTAGAAATGTACAGTAATTATTTTTATAGTTTAAAGGCTCTTGTCTATTGCATGATATTAATGATGTCTAATCACTTTGATGACATTTTGCTGGTACAAGTACATGTCGCTAGACTAACTGCTCTGTTTCTGACATAAAGACACTGTGACATTCAGCTGGTAGACTAGGTTACTGCTCTGGTGATTCTAGGATCTTATGTGTTAGAAAAGACCAACTCATTCACCAATGAATGTGAAAAAGCAAGGGAGGCAGTTGCCTGCCCTGGAACAAATCACAGACACCTACAATGTAATGGGTGCCTTTACCCAATAGTGAAAGAATTGGTTGCCCCAATGGGCACCTTTCTTTGCAATCTGTTTCACAGAGAATTACTTACGAATTATCTCTGTCACAGATGACTGAGTTTAACACGTGCATTGACTTCACGCGGCGTCAGTCATTGGCTCAATGGCTGTAACTGCTCCAGGCAAAATGATGCCTTTTACTCATTTTAATATCCATTTACACTAAATATGAAAGATACTTCAAACTTCTTTATTTATTTTTCTTATACTTGAAAAAAATATTTTAGAATTTAGTTTGTCGAAGGAAAAAAGTTAATACCGGGGACTCATTAAGTCGCGTCGATGTCCTTATCAGTGATTGTAGCAGCCTGGCGAATATTGACTGCTGATCAGTGTGCTGTCTTTGGTGCCCTTCCCATTGATCACAATACCAAACAAGAAACCAAAGACCATTGTGACCATCCCCCCACCTAGCTATGGGTCTGACATCTGAGTTAGTTGTCTGTGATTGTTTGAAATATATAATTTTTAAGTGTTTTTCAATGTTTACTCTAGCATCACATGCATTATATATAATAGGTTTGACTAATGAACCGACCAGGTATGTAATGTGAGATGAAGCGTTAACGTGAGTAAAAGCTTTCAGGATCTTGAGAAACAGAATTACTGCTGATGTGGGCACTGGAACTGCTGAATATACATTCCACGAGCTGGCTACTGAGGCATACTATCCATTATAGGATGTGAAGATCTGCACTGGTTTTGTGCACTACCTGTATAAAATCAATTTTAGAACATTTTAATGTGGATTAAACATACATTATGCAAGAGCTAAATCTGATTATTGCAAGTCTTTATTTAGACTTCAGATGTCATAGAAATTATAAATTAGATCTTTTTTTAAACAACAAGCATAAATTCTTTTTTTTTTGTAAACAATATTTTATTTCATTTGAAAATGGATTGGAGAACAGGCTGGGCCTATGTTGACTCCTTTCCTATGTTGAGCTTGGATTTAAACAGGATTTCATTGATTGATTTAATTATAAATGGCGTCATGAGAGGAGATTAACAGTTACGTTGACGTCATACTCCTAGATCGAGGCTATTAATGATAGAGTGTACGAAGCAAACATTATTTGACTATCATCAGCAGCTTTAACAATGTTGATTGGGTTATTGAATGATGATGAGCGACTTTAAATTTTCATTGTTGTTAAATGATGAGCTTTAAAGGTATTACCCGTCTTCATTAGCCCAGTTTGGGGCAGAAAAGTAGGACGATAAACCCCATTTCATTTCTTAACGTTATTAAAAGAAGTTAAAAAAATTGTCCATTAACATGCATTGAAGGGTTTTACAAGTGAAATTTACAGTGATGTTAAAACTGGAACATGAGTGATGCATGTGATATAGGTAAACTACCACACCTGCAAGTTCATATACAAGTATGATACCTGTAAGATTGTGGCTATTACTTAAAATGATATTAAAATAATGTCAAACTTAAAGGACCTACACCTTTAATTAATATTTCTCATTGTATTCATAATATTCAAAATTGAAATGAAATGGGGTTTAACGTTCTACTCTTCTGCACCTAACCTGGGCTAATGGAAAACGGGCATACACCATACAGTGTGCTATGAGGGAAATTTTGCCCAGACAGCGGCGCTACGGCCTACTCTATATTGAATTCCAACTGCCAAGGGATCTTTTACGTGCATGCCAATATGTACACAGGACCTCGGTTTTTCGTCCCATCCGAATGACTAGACAACTGTCCTTGTCAGGCCCTCAGTTCGGCATTACTGACAAGGAGAAACCACACCGGAAAATTGAGATGAACTTTCTCGGCCAATGCACGGATCAAACACGCGACCTCCAGGCTAGCGAGCCAGCGCCTTACCCACTTAGCCACATTCAAAATTGAAAACACAAATTAGATTTCAATATTGGCCCTAGAACCAACCAGCTGATGTAGTGTGCTATCTGAGAATTTTTGTACAGACATTACTGCTGCAACCTACTCTTCGTTCAGATTCTAAGTTTGAGGTGTTCTTTACCTTTCACCCGAACAATATTTCTTGCCAGACCCTCTATCCTGCACCACTGTCACCCAACGTAACTGAGTCCCTGACCACACTGGCTCCTTAGAGCAGTTGGAGAGTTAACTTAGTCAAAAATAAGTGGTACAGTAGGATCAAATATCATGAACTGGTCGATATCTGCTTTATTTCAGTCCCCCAAATTGAATTGAACTAGTCGGTACATGTATCAGCCTTTATTCAGCCAAGTAAAATTGTTGTGAGGTAGTAGGTATCTGCTTTAGTTCAGCAAGATAAGTAAATTGGAAGGAGAAGTAATCTTAAGTTTTATATTGAATTCTCGTAAAAGTCTGAGTGGATAGTGAAGATTAGAAGAAAGGCCATGAGAATTTATTATCAATAGATAGTCAGATGAAAAATAGCATCCTTGACCGTAAATTATATATACAGTATAAAACTTGGTCATATTTGTTTGTGGTAATTCATAAAATATTGTATTAACAAATTTTTACTATATAAATGATTTATAGGTGATATTCATCGAACCTTATCATAAATGAAATGTTAGATTTGATTTAAAGGGTTGTAGTTGGTTTAAGTATCATACGCCATGATAGTGAAACCATTTTTATAGGCCCAAATTGAAATGTGGTCGTATATTGTCGTCGATCCGTCCGTCGGTCCGGCGTCCACAATTGCTTGTGGACGCTCTAGAGGCTAAAGTTAATATCTGATTGACTTTAATTTTATACACAGTGTTTAAGGGCATGAGACGAAGAAGCATATTGTTTTTCAGTAATTTCCAATAATAACTACTAGAGTTATGGCCCTTGATCACTTCAAATAATCTTGTGGATGCTCTAGAGGCCAAAGTTAATATCCGATCGACTTTGAATTTATACACAGTGTTTAAGGTCATAAGACGAAGAAGCCTATTGATTTTCAGCGATTTCCGATAATTAGTGCCAGAGTTATGGCCCTTGATCACTTCAAAAAATCTTTAGGACGCTCTAGAGGCCCAAGTTAATATCTGATTGACTTTCAATTTATATACAGTATTTAAGGTCATGAGAGGAAGAACCCTATTGATTTTCAGCGATTTCCGATAATTAGTGCCAGTGTTATGGCCCTTGATCACTTCAAAAAATCTTGTGGAAGCTCTAGAAGACAAAGTTAATATCCGATTGACTTCAAATTTATACACAGTGTTTACAGTCATGAGACGAAGACGTCTATTGATTTTCAGCGATTTCCAATAATTACTGCCCTTGATCACTTCGAAAAATCCTGTGGACGCTCTAGAGGCCAAAATTAATATCCAATTGAATTTAAATTTACACTCAATTTGTAAGGTTATGAGACGAAGAAGCCTATCGATTTACAGCGATTTCAAAAAATTACTGCAAGAGATATGGCCCTTGATAACTTCAAAAAATCTTGTGACGCTATAGAGGCCAAACTTATCATCCGATTGACTTCAGATTGGTTGAAACGAACAAGTAGTTTGATTTTCAATGAAATAACTGAACAGCTAAATCCGTGATATTAAATGTTTCGTATACTAATTGTTAGCGTGGGGCAAAACTTTATAAAAAGCAAACAAATTCTAATGATTTTCTGTTAATTACATAATGAGTTGTTACTCTTAAATCAGATTTTTGTGTATTACAATTGTTTCATTACCGAAAAAAGTAAAAATATGCGACAACCCTTGTTAATGGCCCGGACGATTTAGCTGCTGTGGGCGTATGTTTCGTTGCCTGGCAACCTATCTTTATAAGAAGGGTTACAGTGCCGGTAAGGGAAAAGGTGCCTAAACCAGTGGGCCGACCAGAATGAACATAACTATTCCTTTTAACGACAGATTGTGAATGGCAGGGCCGTCTGAATGAAATTCATATTGGATTGAATGCTGTTAGCTCTGAATGGCAAAGGTACATGTACATGATACTCTGGCGCTTATGTGAATTGTTGGCTGGCGTGGTACAGTAGTACAATGGGGTTTGCGCCCACTTGCTCTTATTTGTTATTCTAGATGATGACAAAGCCGTTGAAACCATCATACATGTAAGATACTATAAAGAAGATTAACAAATTGAATAGACAGTATATTTACACAGCAACATGAGACATGTGATATTTCTATGGTTCATGTACAATAAAGTCTGAAATATGACAAGAATAAGATGTCTGGCCTTCATAAAAGTTTTACAGGAGCGTGCTAATATCAAAAATCCTTCTTTATTTTCCTGACAAAATTTACTAATTCCCTCCAAAATATCTACCCATAGTAATAAAATAATTGGATATTAGCGATGTAAACACTCATAGTACAGTAGTAGATCCATGCAAGATTGTCATTCTGTTTATCCCCATCAATATTTTCACAAGCATGCGTACATGGTTGCAAAATAGATTTTTAACATTTGATTTATGAAGACTGTATAAAAATATCAACAGTGGATAATCACCAGGTTTGAATTCAATCTGATTAAAATTAGGCCCATCAAAAGAATTTAGCAGTGATTATAGGTGCCACTGTCTTGATTTTAAGCCATATATTTGTTATACGTGTACATGTATTATATTTATATTGCATGCAAAGGATGTCAACAGCTGAGAAATTTTCAGTTCATCATATCACTAAAAATACTGAACTAGTTTGGTAGGGATTCAAAATTCCATAAAGCCCTTACCAACTAAGAGAAATGAGTGAGAGCCCCATATGTGTACATGATGTAAACACACTACTGATGAACATCACTAGATGTTGTTTATTTGATTTTAAAGGATATTTTATAATCTGTCTTTGAGATACAATGGTTATTGTGAATTATTATAGGGTGTACCTTTTATATTGTTCAATGGTTCCTTATTTTAAATAATTAAATTTATATTTTGGATCAACATTGTTGTCATTTGATAATTCTGGCAAAACTTAAAATCATTATTACTGGACACTCGTACTGAGGAGAATGTTCACTAATCCACAGGTTCACTTGTCTGTGGGTTCATTAGTGCACCACTATCTCTTATTAGGGTTGGGTTAGGGTTAGGTTTATTGATACCCATATTTTTAGTGTTTCTTATAGCGGTGGACTAGTGCACCAGCAGACTAGTGAACCTATGTCGATACAGAAGTGAGTATGATTTATTTCATCCATATGGTCGAAACCTTCTCATCAACTTTTGAATGATACAGACCTTATTCTATAAGACATGATTGTTGTGCATTGGAATTGGCAGATTAGATATGAATGATTGCAAACATAAAGTTGCTTTTAGTTTCTAAACATTGTCTGTGAATACTACAATAAAAATATGTCCTGGGGAATTGGGCAATTTTGATATCTCGATATGGGATAATTTTTTCCAGAATACATGTATAATTCATTTTTTATGTTCTTTTTTTCTTTGTGGTAAATTTTGTCATCAGTTGGTATGGTTATCATTTGCAGACAGTACAGCCAATAAAATTGTGTGTTTTGTTAATGTACATTTGTATGTGCAGTTTCTATCATGATATAAGTTAATAGTATTGGACTGTTTTCAACAATGCATGTCTACAAGTCCTGAAATGTCAATCCTACATTCATTTACTATATTAATGTAACCTGCACCTTCTCCCACTTATTTCTCTGAATTAGCAAAACTAACATTTAGCACGTTCAAGTATAATTAGGAAAATCTATTCGATCGTCAAACCCTTTTTTCCTGCCAAAAGGTTTGTAGTGTTCCACACACTGGACCTGTGTCGCCAAAAGTTTACCTTTGGTACTATTCTAGATAATGCATATCATTGATGAATTTAATACAAATCAGATGATGTGCTGAGCATGCATAATAAATATCATTAAAACCCCAGAAAATAAACAAATCTTTACCGGACAAAACAACAGGCACCAGAAGGGTCGTGCCTGAAAATATCCAAGACATTTGCCTTATCTTCAGGTTTTTATATCTTTGAATTAAATGATTTCATTTTTTTCAACACTCTTCAATAGAGTTCCTGCACTTCAATTTCCATTTAATTATATTATTGACAGAGTAGGTTACAGTGATATATCTATAGCTCCAAGATTGATACATGTTGTTCATGATAACAGATGTTGGTAACATTATTGTAATGAAGCTACATGTATGTTAAACCCAGATAACATATGTCAGGAGAATCAGACAATAGGTTTAAAGGAACATAGCTTCATGGTCTTGGTAAGTCGAAGCGTTGAAATTATTTGATCAGAGGTATGTCAAAGTGTTATAATAATTTGATCAGAGGTAATATTTCAGTTTTTGTACACCCACATTAAAATGCTTGTATATATTGCCTCCATCGACTACAATTTCTTGTATACAGCCTATTGAACTTCACCAATTTCTGTTGAACACTCGAACAGCTAATGTAATCATCCAATTTGAATTAAATTTGTATGCATTATTTACTTTAGTAAAACGAAGAAACCTTTTATGGCCCTTGTTTCACTTTGTTGCTAGCCTTGTGAATGCTATAAGGGCGAAAATTGTCATCTGATCTGTATTAAATTCATCAATCATGTGCATTATTTAGATAAAAGAATCAAAGAAACCTATTAAATTTCAAGAATTTCTGAATTTAAAATCTAAGGTTATGACCATTGTTTCACTTTGTTGAACCTTGTGAATGCTCTGTCAACAAACGTTATCATGATTTGTATGAATTTGATATCAGTGTCTTGTAATTGCACCAATTTCCTTCCAAAGAATAAATATGTGAAAACCCTTGTAGACGTAAATGCACCAATTTCCTTCAAAAGAATAAATATGTGACAACCCTTGTAGACGGCTCGGACGAAATAGCTGCTGTAGGCATATGTTACCTGGCAACCGATCTGATGAGGACCCAGATAGCCTGTCTGGTCCAGATCTCTGGTTTCCTTCCATAGCCAAAGACCTACTAAGAAAACAATTAAAATACATGTAAACATAAATTACAAATTTTGTATGAAGTTGACATTAAAGTTAAACCCTATCAGTCTGTAGAAAATTTGTTTTGGCCTGTTGAAATAAAAACTGGCTTGGTTTAATCTACATGTATCATAGATTCTGTGATTATGAAATTTTTAATATAGGATCCATCTTGTAAATTGATATATTAACTTGGAGAACATCTACACTTCACCCTAATCAAAGTGGTCATGACCTTTGAACCAAGAACTTTAAGATAAAGAGATCAGTACTTGTAAAATTTACCAAACAGATGGCCATCCAGATAGCAATGCTTTCTATTCCTTGGTGGTATACGTGTCATAATTAATTAACTTTGCTTATTCAATTGTACTCCTTTCTGAAGTACAGTTGTTCGTATTGATACACATACATGTATTGTAATGCTAATGCAGTGTATGCATTTTATCTCTAGTTTGCTTTATGTGAATATATGAATTGAACAATCTGATATATAGAGCCTTAATAAGGCTCTATATATCAGATTGTTCAATTCATATATTCACACAAGTCAAGAATGTTTAAGGGAGAAATACAGAAATCACACATTTATGTGAATCTGGTGGCTTTTATAACCCTGTTTTTATATCCATTTGTTTATTGTTGTTATTGTCCAGGGATTAATGCTGTGTTTTAATTAGATGGTGAATAAGTTTACACACCATATCAAATGGTCATGTTTATCATGCACCTCAATATAATCCCTTTAATTGGTTTTGGTAATCAGGGAGTCGTAGTGGTTCTCGGAGTAAGACTATTACCCCGTTCAGACGCTTATAACTAAACTGGTTTAACTTATCCGGCGATTTTTATCCGGCAATTTTTGCGTTCATACGTGTTTTAAGAAACTGGCACTATACTAGATTAACATTCCTGACCATGTTCCTGACCTCGTCGGTCAAGGGTCAGAGGTAAACGCGCATGAGCACTGCAAAGAACAAGAAGCCGCCATTTTTCTAAGATTGTTATTTACTGCGCACTGCGCATGTCCAGAGTGAAAATATCCGGATATTTTAATCCTACCCGTTCAGACGCCGAAAGTTAAACCAGATAAAAAAAAAGCTGAATTCAATTCACCTACGGAGGTGGATATTTTAAACTAGTTTAAAATCTCCACATATGCGTTCAGACTACGAAAATTGCTGAATTAACTATCGCCGGATAAGTTAAACTAGTTTAACTTGCGCGTCTGAACGGGGTAATAGGCTTGCTCACCTGGAGGTCAAGTTCCCCCCTGTGTCCGTCAAGAAAGTTCATCAGGATTTTCTTGTGTGGTTCCCGCTTGTCAGTGGTGTAGGACAGAAGTTCTTGAAAGGGACAGTGTTTGGATGAGACAAAAAACCAAAGTCCTGTGTACACATAAAATAATCCTTAGTCAGTTAGCTGTAGTGCCGCTGTCCACAAAAATGTTCTCATGATATATGCAAGTCTTCTTTAGCCCAGATGGAGCAAAACAGGAGAACATTAAACTCCATTGCATTTCATTTGTTTTGGAAATCCAAACGGCCCATATATTTTGAACTAATTTGTATGCTGATTCAGGACTTGGCAGCAATGGCAAGAACATCAGTTTTAAATCTAATATAGAATATTTGCATTGGTAATGTATTGAAATTAGATTAAACAAGATATGGTCTAGAAATTGATACTTCACAATGTACAATACATGAAAGTAGAAAACAGTTGGGATTCTATACCAGAACTTGTGTTATACGTACTTGTTGCTACTTATTATACTGTTGATATTACATGGAAGTATGTTGTATCGTCATCTAGAATATGCAGTTACCAGAATAACTGACATTATTTCTGGAAGCATCTTCTAACAAGTGATGTTATGCCAGTCCAGAGTATCTCATTCCTACATTTTATCAACTGCCGACCACCTGCTTACATTATTCTGCTACGTCAGTTTTATAGACAATAGTTGTCTATCTACGTCAACAAATCACCTGGTGTATATATATGATATGTTACAGGGTTCATAGGTCAATCTTAGCATCTTCATCATTTCCTTAAAACAACAATATCACATCTGTATTGTATTAAATACTGTCTGGTAATACCTGTATGTATAACATAATTGGTTCAAGGCCAATATCAAACTTAAAATTATGTTGGATATAGAAAATGTTTGTATACTGTTTGAAAGTTTATATTTAATGTGTGTCTTGTATGGGAAATATTAGTTATTGATGAAGAAAATGAGACCAATTTTTATACCAATGTCATACCCTGTCTGTCCATTCGTCCATTTTTCCATCAAGATGTCCATTTGGTGGTTGATCTGTTGTGTAAACTTTTTGTTAATACACTAGCGGCTACACAGTTATGTCGTTTGTCCCCCTCTTTTCATAGAGTGCTGGGGACTATTAAAATAGGTACATCTGTCTGTTTTGTATGTCTGCAACATTTTTTGGGACTTATATAATTCTGCTTAACTAATGTTCAGATGTTCGTGCAGATGTCGGTGAGTTGAAGTTCATTGGCTATATGTAAGTTCATTGATCAGCATTTTGTGGTTTTGTGGATAGATATAGATATAAACATTTTGATTGATCGATGGTTGGAATGTGATATCTTTGATTCTACATCTAATTGAGCAAGAGTAATGAAACTTTGAAATAACTCTGCTGAGGCTAAGCATAGATTAGCAGTTTGATTTGTCGATTCTGTTGAATAAAATAGCTGAATATATGATAATATATTTTTGCCTGGCAACCTATGGTGTTGGTTTTTGTATGGTGCTCACAAAGCGTTCGTTGACCCAACATTCTTTGAGCTTTTATTTTGAAGTCAAAAAGTTTGGAAAGATACTTCACAGATGAGAGATGTCAATACAATAAAATGTCTGGCAAACTGTTTGCACTTTTTCGGATGTGCAACCCTCAAATATAATAATTCTGGCTATACTTTATCTAGCAACATCATATTTCTAATTTGGAGATATTTGGCGATCAATTAAAGACTAATTTTACATTTACCATGATTTTCCTATACAGTGTTCAAATTAGTTTGCGCTAGTGATCCACTTCTTGGATTTTTGAGCCAAGAGTTAATTTGTCTACGATATAATGTGAAATAAATCGCATTTATTTTCTTGTTAACTGTCCTGATGCCTCTTTAAGACATGACTTTCAGATTATATTTGCATGTTACAGTTTGTATTTCTGTACTATTACATGTAGATTAAACAAGAAGATATTAGCTGTTTTCATGGCCGTTACGCTTTTATGAAAAAAGAAAGGAATGTTATTAAACACTCAGACAAAATCAATATTCTGATACCTCGAAATACGAGAAAACCTCATTACATCTGATCTACCATTGATCTAATCAAATAATTTGGCACCATTCTGGGAAACCGTTCATGTCGCCCTTTCCATTTCCATTGTAGGTGTGAAAGTTGCCATTATATGATACCATTTGTTGGTATTGTGTTATTACTACGATCAGTAGTCATTAGCGTGTAAAATATGACATGTAAACAGAGTAACAATTGATTGATTAGATGGGAATATTGTATTACTCTCCAATGTGATATAGATACTGCTTTAATATAAATCATTCCACTGGTATTTAAAGGGGAAATTGTAGGATATTAGATAGTGAGTTGACAGCTCCTGCTAGTCACTACAAAGTTAAAAAATTGATAACGTAAATAGAATATTCTGAAAATTTCTGTCAGATTGCTCCACTCTGAACCAAGGTATTAGCTTTAGAATTTTAGGCTAAATTTGATCATCAGTAAATTTAATTAGTTTGATTTTTTGTACCATTCAAAATACAGGCCTGTCATTTAGTCAAAGGAATGGTTTTGATGCCCTGCTTGTACATGACAAGGAGTAGGGTCGCCTCTCCAGCCTTGTAGGTTTTCTCCAGGTCCTCCTGTTTCCTTTCACAGCTAAAGACCCTATGTGCAATTAATGAAGTAAGATAGAACATTAGGTTAGTCACGAAATGACCTAGTTTGTGTTGAGTGGACATTAAACCCCATTTCTTTGTCAATACAGTGTTGATTTACAGTTCTCTCTATCATACTTGCAGTGTTCACTCTGTGTGGGCAAGATTACTGATAGTGGCTTTGTTTTTTTTATAAGCTGCTTATAAATTGCACCAATAACACATAGAAACATTTTTCTTCTCCATATGTTTTATGATGATATGTAAACTACATGTATTGATAACTTGTATCTATTTTCATCTATCATTATTACATTAATCACACTTCCATATACAATAATGGAAAATATTTTTTGAGTTTCTAAGTAAAAGCTGAGATTAGAAACTTTTCGGCAAGTCTCTGCTATCTTTCGGAAGTAAAATTCTAAACTAAGAACAGATTATCTTTTTATTTCTCTTATTTAAAGATGTCTTTCCACATAATAACTATGTTATTTGGACTAAAAATATAATCAAACTAGTTTGCTTGCAACGCCTCTTCAAACATT
Organism: Patella ulyssiponensis; assembly: GCA_963678685.1. Taxonomy (NCBI): domain Eukaryota; kingdom Metazoa; phylum Mollusca; class Gastropoda; family Patellidae; genus Patella; species Patella ulyssiponensis. The sequence goes on from OY783228.1 coordinate 20,886,407, forward strand.
TTAATTGCACGCCTAAAATGCCATGCCTCCCAACTAGCTTGAATTGGCACAAAAGTGTACCACATGAAAATCGTACAGCAGTGTAACGTACATTTTCAGGTATTACTAAAACATTTCTAGTGGGGTTACCCCTGAAAGAGCTATGCAATTGCCAGACATTTGTAGCACTTGGTGGAATATCCCTTACAAGAGTTATATAATCTTCAGACCACAGCTAGGCTAGATGAGCTGAAATGTGTATCACCCAAAACTGCGTTGAAGTTTTTCAGTACCACCACAGAAATCATGAACAGGGCCCTGCATGACAGTTTGTGCAGTGGGTTACCTCTAACAGACACACCCAAAATGCCGCGACCCCAACTAGGATAGATAAGTAGACATTGTTCCTGTAGTCCCCAAAATTAGAAATTGTGCCAGGATGCTTAGAATACTAATATAGTTGCTGGAACAATTGTTTTTTTCAAAAATGCATTTTTAGCCCCATAAAACGTTTTTTGCAACAAATTCTATTTCTTAAAACCATATTTTGTTACCTCTTCCTTACATGCTAGGTATTAGTAATCAACACATCTTGGCCAAAAATTTAATTTTTTAGAAGACCGAAACATTTAAGTCTCTCACAATTCAAACAACACTATGAAATGCTCCTTATGGCAAGCAGGGGGTTGGATGGCTGCATGGTTAGCGCGTTGTATTATAAGGTCTCTCATTGAGTCAACTAGCATGGGTTTTGATTCCTAGGTTGTATGTGCCAAGGACTTGGGTCGGCTGTCCAATCTTGTCGTTTTTTTCCGGATCCTCTGGTCTCAGCTTACCTTCCACTGCTGAAGACCCCTATGTTAGTCCAGAAATGACTTAGCTTGTATCGAGTGAACACTAAATCTCATTTCTCTCCCTCTACCCTTATGTCAAGCCTTTTAGCCAATGGTTTGCCTGTTAGTAATACCCTTATATTTTTGTCCTGTGCACACTGCCATGGTGTTTTTCAGAGAGTCCAGTATATTTCTAGTAAGAAAGAAGACTATGAGCTTGAGTGTCTCTATTTTCTATATTTCCTGTACTTTTATAGGAAATAACTACTACCCTATAAATACTTTTGTGGTAATGCATCTTTAGATTTTGGCTGTATTCTGTATATAATGTTTGTAAACTTATTTCTAAAGACCACTGGAACTGAAAGATGTTGAGATAAAGGAATAGATAGTGCTGATTAGAACACACAATTGGATTGTAGAACCTGAATATTTGGCCTAGTATTTCACTAATTCACTGTAAAACTAGCATATCTCTTCAGCTTTTATGTTTTCCTATTGCAGTTATTATTGGTAACAAGTAGTAGATTTAAAGATAAATGGATTGTACCAGGAGGTGGTGTTGAACCAGAAGAAGATCCATGTTTGGCAGCTTCAAGGGAGGTGTTTGAAGAGGCTGGTGCTAGAGGCGTTATTGGAAGATTACTAGGGGTGTTTGAGGTAAGCTGATCTCTATGTAGCTTTAAGAGGAGAACTTAATTTTAAGACTGATTTCACCGCCCGTTTTCTGGAATTATATTGAAGGTACCTTACTACAATCTTAGAAATATCTCATGTTCCAAATATTTATCTTCAAACCAGTAAATCTGGAATGGACCAATATAAGTGTTTATATGGTTGGGATTCATAGTGGCTCACAAGCCAGGAGGTCCGGGGTTGCAGAAAGTTTTTCAGGACCTTCGAGCCTTGTTTTCCCATGTTAATGGTGCACGACTAAGGGTCTAGAAGGGAAAAAGCATCTAGTAATGCCGAACTGTGCCTGATGTCCAGTGTTCGATCCCAGTGTTTGCCAAGAAAGTTCATCCAGATTTTCTGTTGTGGATCCCCCCCTTTGTCAGTTATGCAGGACAGACAGCCTGGCATAGGGACAACATACAGTTGTTTGGATGGGATAAAAACGGAGATCCTGTCTACACATTGTTGTGTACACAAAAGATTCCTGGACAAATGGAATTAGAAAGAGGAGTCTGTAGTGCAGCTGTCCAGGCAACATTTCCCTCATAGCGAACTTTATGATGTATATCGTCTTCATAAGCCTAGTGGGCGCAAAACAGTAGGACCTTAAACCCCATTTCATTCAGGTGCCTGGTGAAACAAAAAAAAACAAAGTACACCCATGTACTCGTTGTTCAAGTAAAACTAAAAGAACCCATGACAGTATACAATGAAGAATACACAGAAACGTTTTTTACAGGCAAAATTTCCCCCAAAGCATACTACATGGCTTTCGTCTGTCATCATTAAGCGGGTTGATGCAAAGAGTAGGATGTTAACCCCATTTCAGTTCAATTCATCAAATCAGACCTATATATCAGACCATTTACATGTAACTGATTCCATTACTCTACTTTAAACATGTACATGTAGGTTTAAGAAGTGGCACTGTGGATATTTCATTCCTGGTGCTATACTATGCCGTATACATGTACTGGTAGCTTATGTTGCGTTCTAATGTATATGTACTTGAGATATTAGTAAGCTAGACAGAAATATGTGACTTTATTATGAGCTACTAAATTTAGATCTTGTGCATGTTTATTAATGAGGTGATTGATGTAAGAATTGTATTTTTGGTAGAATGAAGATAAGAAGACCAGAACATCTGTATTTACATTTATAGTAGAAGAATTAACAGATGAATGGGATGATGCCAGAATACTAGGTAATACTTTCATTTCATCCATTACACGGCACAAAAAAAGAACAAATAAAAGTAGTTTTTACTTAAAGCCAATTTGATAATATATACACTTTATCGATTTAGCTCCAATCTAATTACAGGGCACATAAAATGAACAAATGAAAGGGGTATGTACTTAAAGCCAGTTTCATTATATGTACACTTTATCAATTTCAATCTAATGTAGATTTGTACATGACAATTTTTTTGTCACACCTTCTGAAACACTTTGATATCCTTTGATTATGGTTAATTAAGCTAATTTAAATGTCTAACTTAATAGTTTCAAAAAAAAAATTCAAAATTAAAATCATGAATTGGAATTCAATATTGATCCATTTCAAGTGAAATGAAATGGGGTTTAACGTCCTACTCTTTTGCACCTAACCTGGGCTAATGGAAGACGGGCCATTTCAAATAATAGCGATGTTGTTATCTTGCAATGAAAATATGAGATAATAATACCAATATTTAAGAAACAAACAACATTTTTATAATCAGTAATTAAGTTAATTTAAATGTCTAGCTTAATAATTTCAAAAAAAAAATATTCAAAATTCAAATCATGAATTGGAATTCAATATTGATCCATTTCAAATAATAGCGATGTTGTTATCTTGCAATGAAAATATGGGATAATAATACCAATATTTAAGAAACAAACAACATTTTTATAATCAGTGCATGAGTCGTGTATTCTATGGTTTTGGATGCCATTTGTAATGAACAAAGAATGGCACATGTTACAAGACAATGTAGAAGTAATTAGCAATGGCTGATTGACAACAAAATAATAAAAACAAGCCAACAGTGAGGCTGATGTCCCCCGCCGAAATCCCAAAATAAATAGATGACACATATTAATTAATCGCACATTTATTTTTTTCAAACGTAGCGAGCAATCAAACTGTACACGAAGTGTCATCCAAAAGTGTTTTATAAAGAAAAATGCTAAAACCGACGAGAAAAATGAAAATGTACCCTAGTTAGGGGGACCCTAAAGGCAGACAAAAGGGACCTCACGCTTGACAAAAGGGCCCCTCTGGCCAAGGGAAAGGGCCCTCGTGTCCGAGTCAATCGTTTCTATACACTGTTACTGTCGAATCCATTACTGAATGAGAATGCAGTCATTGTATTGGCATAAAAATCATCAATCAAGGTGAACCTAAATTATCTTGTCCCAAAGTATCAACCAATCAAATTGCTTATCTCTGCCTACCCTAAGCAGAAAATGCTCATCTTCTAACTCCATCAGGCATTGACCTAAAAAGCATACACACCAATTTTGAACATTTTAACTCAATTAGAAGGAGAGTTATTGTGTTCCAAAGTCTCGGCAAATCAAATTGCTTATCGCTCTGCTTACCCTGAGCAGAAAATGCTCATTATCGATCTTAGTCAAGGCATTACTGTAATGAAACTATACACCAAGTTTCATCACTCTCACTTAATTAGAACTAAAGTTATCGTCTCCCAAAGCATCAACCAATAAAATTGCTTATCTCTGCTTACCCTAAGCAGAAAATGCTCATCTTCGAATTGACCTAATAAGCATATACACCAAGTTTGAACATTTTAACTCAATTAGAAGGAGAGTTATTGTGTTCCAAAGTCTCGACCAATCAAATTGCGTATCGCTCTGCTTACCCTGAGCAGAAAATGCTCATTATCAAACTTAGTCAAGGTATTACTGTAATGAAACTATACACCAAGTTTCATCACTCTCACTTAATTAGAACTAAAGTTATCGTGTCCCAAGGCTTTAACCAATCAAATTACTTATCTCTGCTTACCCTAAGTGGAAAATGCTCATCTTCGAACTCCATCAAGGCATTGACCTAATAAACACATACACCAAGTTTGGACATTCTAGCTCAATTAGGAAGAGAGTTATTGTGTCCCAAAAAGTGTGTATCGTGTCCCAAAGCATCAACCAATCAAATTGCTTGTCTCTGCTTACCCTAAGCAGAAAATGCTCATCTTCGAACTCCATCAAGACATTGACCTAATAAGCATATACACCAAGTTTGAACATTTTAACTCAATTAGAAGGAGAGTTATTGTGTTCCAAAGTCTCGACCAATCAAATTGCGTATCGCTCTGCTTACATGAGCAGAAAATGCTCATTATCAAACTTAGTCAAGGTATTACTGTAATGAAACTATTCACCAAGTTTCATCACTCTCACTTAATTAGAACTAAAGTTATCGTGTCCCAAAGCATCAACCAATCAAATTGCTTATCTCTGCTTACCCTAAGCGGAAAATGCTCATCTTCGAACTCCATCAAGGCATTGACCTAATAAACACATACATCAAGTTTGAACATTCTAGCTCAATTAGGAAGAGAGTTATTGTGTCCCAAAAAGTGTGACGGACAGACAGACAGACGGACAGACAGACGGACGAACACATTTTAATAGTCCCCAAACTTTCTTCGAAAGGGACAAAAAATGTCTAAAATAGGCTAAGCAGACGTAAATGGGAAAGTAAATAGCAGATTAAACCAACACATAATTAAATCCAAATTATCTGATACACCTGTACATCTGGCCCATGTTGATTCCCGCTTTTCCCACCATGGTGTAATTAACATAGACAGATCATTAATTATTCCAAACTTATCACATAAATCAAATATGGCACAGAAATTCAATCGACTGTGTTAATTTTGAGAAACTTGTCCTTTTTGCTCTGTTAATAGCCAACATGATTAATTATTTATAGTGGCTTCATTGATGTTTAAATTAGCAGTGTAGGAACGTGTCTTTTCTACTTAACAATTTCACACCTATTTTGTGGCCCATTATTGTAGCTTTAGGGGATATGTTTTGTTGCCTGGCAACTTATTGAACTAATATGTTACAAAAATGTTTCTGTTTTTATATGCCCACATGTTATAGTGTTTTATTTGAATTCTTTTGACAGGGCGTAAAAGAGACTGGTTTACTATGGTAGAAGCTAAGGAGAAATTAAGTCATAAACCTATACAAGTTACCTATTTGGAGTTATTGCGAGATTCCTCATTAGTTTGATATAATAGTTACATTCCTAGTCAGTATTTATCAACTTGTGTACTTCTCACATTATAATATATGCATTTAATATTTTTATGTATTTGTGTACACATCAATATAATATTATATTTACTTTGATAATCAAACAAATAATTACCTAGTAGATTTATGAGGGTTCGTATTGGAATGTATAAACTGAATGACTGGTTGGAAATAGCTGTGTCTCACATAGTAAGATGGTTTTATAAAGGAATTTATCTCTGAAGGGACCCTGAGATTTACATGCTACACTTAGTATGATTCTTGACGGTAATTAGCTTCATGAATTTATAGCTATAGTCTAAGCTATCTAGGTGGTTCATGATGGAAATGATCACGCTAGTTCATAGCTATAATCTAAGCTATCTACATGGTTCATAGCTATACATGGCTATAATATGAGCTATCTGTGGTTCACGGTTATACATGTACATGGATCGTGGCTATAGGCTTAGCTATTTAGGTGGTTCATAATTGGAATTTAAAGGTGCATGAAATTTTCCTGGTGAGCTGTGGTAATGTTTAGTAATCTAATTACTAATTAATTCATTATTTGATAATTATCATTTATTAGTTAGATATCTTAAATCCTATTCCTACATACATACAATGTGGCCTGTTGTGAAGATATCTGGGGTTTTATTGTCCATTTATTGAACCATACTTGACAAATTCATTAGAACAACTCCACGCCACAGCATATCGTGTTCTAATTATTCTAGCATGGTTAAATGGACAATGAACCCTCTCATAATTCGAAACAGGAATTGTTTATCTCCTAATTATTTGCATTCATGTATATACTTTATGTGTATCGATACTCGTGATCATTCATTTTTATGGTATCGTTATTTTGTTCAAAATATGAAAAATATAAATCTCTCGTTATGTCAAAAAGAGAAAATAAGTTGAGTAGATTTAGACTGCATTTGAACAGTTTTTATGAAATAAATCAATACTCATGATACTTCAACGAAATGATTCAGTGTTTTTTGGGGTTTTTTTCTGTTCTTTAGTAGAAGTTTCATTTGTTATAATAAATAAAAATTGTGCTTTCCATTTGCAATGCATTCTTGGATTATTATTTAATAAGTGTTTAATAGATACTTACAGTGACATTTTGATTAGGGTAACAAATAAGTATTGATTTAATTATGTTTGATGTGTTCAATGAAGTGGTATCTATACTGTATACATTTATACAGATGAGGCAGATATAAAATGATAATTGATTTTGTGTTCTACTTCCGACAGCTCATGCCAAAAACTAATATAAGTAAACAAAACTGACTTATTAATTGGAAATAAGAATTTTAATTGTATACCTTGACCCATTACTAATTGAAATAATACATCTGATCAACTTAACCCTGCATATTGTTTTAACCCAATTCAAAGAAGTTAAGCTTGTTTCAGATCTTTATGCATCATTTTCACACTAAACATGTTCTCTGGCTGATTATTTAACACTTAATAAAGAAAACAAAATTAAAATACCGCTAGAAAATCTTCCAGGTTGGATTCAATCGGATTTAAACTAGGACCATCAGGTTTCTCTGCTAGGAATAAAAGATGGCAATTCTTGTTACATTATGAGCAGAATAGATTGATTAAATTTCAATTTATCATAACTTTGTAAATACTGAATGAAACTGAACCATTATTGGACTGATATTTATATTGGAGATTGATCTTTAACCCTTTGAACACTGACTTTACATGGGGTGTTGCATGTCCCTCCCTGGATTTACAGGACGTCATATTAATTATGACATCAACGTAATTGGAGCTTGAACACGCCCCAAGCCGCAAAACCGACATTTCGGGTATATGCGATACAACGTCAAACCGGTTTTGCGGCATTTCAGGTTCTAAGGGTTAATAATATTCTGGTTTGCCTAATGCATTGGACATTTAAGCTTGTTTTTAGTTACCGGTATTAATAATTGGTTTCAAAAGCATTTAGTAATTGAACTGGAAAAGACAGAACACTATTCTGTGGGGTATACATTTAGTATTTACTACTGCACAACTTTCATCTATAGTTCTTTGCTAGTTGGAATTGTTTTGTGTGTGATGGTTTTTATTATGGTTTTATATACCATAATTTATTATAAAATGTAACATATATTTTTATGTTCTTCCAAAGATTGTTGTGCGATTTACTGTGATTTATATAAATTTAGTTATGCATAAATTTTGAAGTTGTTTATTGTTAAAGCATCCCCATTGTTTCTTCAAAATGAATTTTTTTTTATTTTAGTGCATTTCAATTCCTTGTCTTTTCATAATTTTATTTAGTCTTGTCTTAAGTTTTATTCTATACAATAATATTTGGCCCCTTACTTAAAAACAAGAATGATCTAAAAATGAAAATCAATGAGTAATAACCAATTTACATTAGTGTAAATTCGAACAACTTTTTTGGTTTACAAAATTTACTTATTACAATAACATTTGTTAATATAATGCCTTTTGTTGAATCTAATTATTCTTAATCTTTTGATTATGTGACTGGTCTCCTCATATACTGCATAAACTTTCTGTTGGACCCAGTCAGTAGGACCCATTAGAATAGACGTGGGCACTGTAAGCAGATGACCATATTGACTATTAGTAAATTATCATTATGTTACACATTATCCAACTCTCTGTGACAATGTGCCATAGGCACATATATATGGTGACCATAGCGATTGGTAACTAAAGCGTTACTGTTAGTAATTGGAAATAATTAAACACAAAACCATAATATGGAACACAATTACTGTCTTTAGTAAAGTGACATTATTTTGAGGGTTCGCTCAACGTTTTCAAGCATTGAAACAATACTTTAATTAAAATAGTAATTGTGTTCCATATGATGGTTTTGTGTTTATTTATGTGTCAATTGCTAAATACCACTCAAAGAAGAAATTAAATACATGTATATCTCAAAAAAAAAAAAAAAAACTAAAGCAAAAAATTTGAAGCCAATATCCATTGAGCAGTGAAGTTATGTCCATGTTGACTCGTTTATTTACATAGTTATTGTTGTAATTTATTTTATGGAATTTTAGCTTTAATTGATTTATTTACTATATGTATAGTTCATAAGTCATGTTGTGTTATTGTTCAACATTTTAATATTGTGAAAATTAGTTATGTGAAACCCTTTAGCACTTGGTACATGGAAATATAGGGTTCCTTAATATAAAATAGGGAAACATGATATATTTCATACTGGTAAATACTGTACCTGCAGGAACAGTCTGAAACTACTGCTGCTGAGACAACCTGAAACCATGTGAACAGCCTCCTGATTGTAGGACTGTTTACAAGTTCTTGGGAGCTCCACATCTATTCGCTTGACTCAGGCAATTTGGGGAGTTGTAAAGGAGCACTAGTTTTCGGTGGTCCAAATGCTAAAGGGTTAAAAGCTTGATACTTATTTATTTTGTTTCATTTTAATCATTTGTTGTTTATAAATGTTATTTTATCAATATGTATAAATAATGCCGGACTAATGAAGACAAGCATATGCAACTAGTGGTGGGAGACGAACATTTTTTTTTGAGCTTTTGGGATATAAATCTAGAGACATAAAGTCATTTTTTTATTTGCAGAAATCTCACAATTTTTGCCCCACAGAACTTCTGTGTACTCAACTGAAAAATGATGTCGTGTGACACGCAGATCCTTTAGCCATAGCTGGTCACATATGGCAGGCAGTGTGCTTGAAAAGGACTTAACCATTCTCTATGGCATATTCCCGAAACTGTAATATAGCCATGGTGTTTGAGACAATTAACTGCCCACATTCATGAGTAGCAGTATCATTCGGTGATTGTGTAGATGTAACTAAATTTCCTATCTCTAACTAAGAATATTTTTTTTTATATAAAAACACTTAATGTAAAGCAATATAGGCCATTGATTAATTTGATGTAGACTAATTTAACATTTTTACACCCCCCTAAAATTTCTATTAAGGAAAATATCAAATGATAACAAGATATATTTTATTTCTGTTGGTGGATGAAAATTGACATTGATTACAGACTCATCCCACAAGTTTCTTGTTTACAATTCTCCGGAAACTTGTTTCATTTTTTCTTCAAGTTTATCGGTTATGTAATCATTATTATTTTGTCTGGGTGTCAGTGTGAAGTTAATAATAAATATTGATTATAAATGAAAGAAACAAGAAATATGCCATTTCGACTTTAATAATTTATATATATCACCCCACATAAAGTTCTCCAAACTCTCAGATATCTGGAAAGCACAAAATCAAATCAAAAAATGGTATTATTGATGTTTTGTTATAATGAGAAATAGCTGTATAAAAGTTAATGCAGCAGCTAATGGCTTCATCTATGGCATTTAAATTTCCGTTCAAAAAATGGCTGTACTTGTTTATTATAGGTGAACCTAACCATAGTCCGTCACACACTTGTCCTCCATGTAAACCACGTTTTCCCTGTATTCGACTACCCGTTCTAATTTTAATCAAGTTTAGTGCTATTTATGAGACATCGGGTAGACATTGTTTGCTGGTATTTAATTATTTTGGCAGCCTCCCAATATCTGTCATAAAATTTATTATGTCTATATTTCAGAAGACAAGTAGATATTATACTATAATAACACATTGTTTTTCTGTTCAGTTGTTGTAATTGACCCTCTTTTGTTTATGTTTTTATGTGCCCATACTTCATGTTGGCATTTGTTATTGTCATTTCTGTCTGTCGGTTCACAATTCTGGTAAACACATGACTAATCAAACATGTCTACATTTCAAAGAAACATTTTCCTGAAATTGATCACTAAGTAATCCTATTCTAATTCAGGTATAAATGAGCATCGTTTGTTGATAAAGAATTATTTACCATCGTTTTATTGATTTAAATATAGACGGAGGCTCGTCTTCAAACTTCAAAGTCATCGATCATAGCTCTAAAATCAGCAAGTTTTATAAAAACCAACAATTCTATGTCCTCTATTACATGTACGTTCACAAACTTTCAAAATCAAATTGCCTTTTGATAAGTGATGGAGCTATCAATGTAATTTTATAATATTTTTGTATAAAGAAGACTTATGAAATATCCTTATCACAAGATGTTTAGCTTTCTTTTCCCATCTAATAAGAGTCAAAGACTGGAAATTATTGTGGAATATTGCTGACATAAACTTTCAAGAAATTTTGTGTATGAAGTCTGTTAATATTACAGGGAATAGAAGATATTTAAGCCTTATTTCTTGCAAGTGACATCCACCCCAATTTTGATCTTGGTTAACCTCTCAATTAAAAATCTTGGACAGGCCAGATTTTGAAACAGAAACCCAAATTCAACCCCATGCTTCAATAAGCAATCTCATCAAGTTTCCCATCTTCATTAACCTGTTTGGTTCAGAATCATTTTGAAATTCAATTGGTTTTTTTTATATCACTAATCAGTGAGCAATTTCACCATTTGTTTAAACTAGTTATGTCCAGAAATATGTTGAGTATCGCATTCAACAGATTTTATATTTGAATGTAAACTAAGGTGATTTGCAATTGTAATATTCTGAATCTCAATGGCATTCTTTCTTATACCTCAATTAAGAAGTCCCTGTGTTACAAAACAAAGCTATCATGAAGTTTGAACCATCCCTGTGAATTTGAAAAAGATCAGATAAGAATTCAGACTATATAGTCAAAAGTTCTCTAGAAATGTTGTTCCCTCCAGACATCATCCCCTTTCTATTGAACTTCACCCACTTTACAGATAATGCAGATGACTTTTGCTGTTGGGCGTATATGTTTATTAATTGTTATAACAAATTTTAAATAACCAATATTTTTGATACCCTGTCCATGTTATAGAATATAGAGTTTTTAGAATAGGATGTTATATGATTTTTAAGTTTATTTATGTATCAGTATGTATTTTGTATATTATAAAAATAGTAGAACTTTATATATTGTTGTTTTTCATTGTCTCATGATTCTTCAAATACAATGAATCTTGATTTTTATACCAGTTTCCATCATAGTCACCATTTTGGCCAAGCTGATGTTAGGCCTGTTACTGTTAACTCATTAATTACTTTTGATGAAATTTACATTGATTTTTTATGTGTTAACATAATAAATAAGTGCCATATATCATATTTTCTGTGTATATTGACAGTTATTGCCCTTGTCAACACTTGCAAAGATGTACTGTTTCGTCATGATTTTGGTGGTTCAAAGTGGTATTTATTAATCAACATTGTCTTGAAATATTGGCTATTTTAATCTTGTTTTCTTTAAAAAATTGTTATATGGTCCCAGGGCCGTAATCAAGAATGCATTAATTAAGGTATTTAAAAAATTCGGCATTTTAATTGGCTGAGAATTAAAACCCAAGTAAAATGAAAAGGCAGCATTCTTCAAAAAATGTAGATTAAGATTTACTGAATAAGGCACATGGAATTAAGAAAGAGATTGTTGTGTTACTTCCTTAACTAAACAATCAGTCATTGGTATTTACATAGATACTTAGACTGATCACCATTCCACCGATTCACATTCCTACCGACCCGATAATTACTCAAGTAATTTAACTAATCAATATTTATACCTACATTTACAGCCAAATAATCAATCATTTGGTTCCAACAAGTTTGAAAATCATTAGACAATAATAAATCGTTATTGCTAATTACCAGTTCATATAAATAATTAAAGAGTAGATAAGTATCGGGTGATAAAAAGGTGATGATTTACTGATGTAATACCCCATTATTTTCGCATTGGAAATAATTAGCTAATAACAGTTACACACAGGGTTAAATGAATAAAGGGTATCCTTTAGCAGCAGATATTTAAAGTACCAATACATGCTGTCTCAGTTATGTAAATTTGTTGCCATATTCTAACTGCACCACCAATCAGTGAAGACAACCAAGTGTGAACATTCTTAGCTTTTGAAGGATGGAATGAAATGAAATTGGGTTTAACGTCCTTCTGTTCTGCTCCTAACCTGGGCTAGTGAAGACGAGCATACACCATACAGTGTGCTATGAGGGAAATTTTGCCCGTGCAGCGGCGCTATGGCCTACTCTTATATCAAATTCCAACTGCCAAGGGATCTTTTACGTGCATGCCAATGTGTACACAGGACTTCAGTTTTCCATCCCATCCAAAGGACTAGACAGGTGTACTTGTCAGGCCCTCCTTCCTGTATCACTGACAAGGGGAAACCACACCGGAAAATCTGGATGAACTTTCTCGGCCAATTCATTTATTTAAACATATAGAAGTAGCTAGTACTATTTTTTCTTCAGACCTTGGCACATTATAATGGTAGTATTTTTTGTAACAAGAATAATCTGGCAAATCTTATATGAAGTTCCAATGTCCCACCAACTCCAGTCACAGCTTAAAGAATTACAAAATTATAGAAATATATTTCAGTATTTGCTTTGGTAGCCCTTTTGTGACACCTTCTAGTGCAACTCTTTAAAAAGTTAAAGGAGCTAAATCACTTAGGACCTAGAAATTGAAACAAGTGGGTCGAAACGCATAAAATACTGTAATATGAATGTATCTTAACTGATTTACATTCAATGGTTTCCGTTTTACTCTAATTTCAAATTAGTTATGTTTGGCGAAATAAGCCAGTAGTCTCAATCTAATGCAAATTTCCAGCGTCTGGTTATTCCAGTCTACTTATGCCGTTTGATTTGGTACAATGTTTTTAACCTCGTTCCTCGAGACTATGGTTAGAACTGGGGATGAAATGCATTATGGTACATGATTCATGTACCAATGGTAAAATATTTATTTTGCCTTAAATATTGGATATCAGAAGCCCATCTTTTTCCGGTAAGATCACAGCATCAATGTTGATTCAAATTGACAAATAATTCGTGTTTTCAATGTTGAAGATTTTGGATGATATTTAGTTAGAGACTTAGCTACTTTAATTTTTGTACCAACATCTGAGATTTTATTTTGGATATTGGTAACAATAATGATGTTATTATCTTACCATGAAAATGGGAACCTGATGTCCATTATTTAAGATATAATGAACATTTTATAATTAGTACAGGAGTCATGTATTCTATGGTTTAGGGTGCCATTTGTAATGGATACAGAAAAAATATCTTATGACACAATGTGGGATGGACTAAGCAAGCGTGAATGTCTGTCTTTAATTTGGACTGTTCATGTACTTTATCGGACACAATTGATTAGAAATTACAATATTTTTTGAACCACGCAACATGACTCAATGAGAGACCGTCGTATGTGTTAACCATTCGGGCAATTCAAAATCCTCTGTTCCTTCATGGAAGGTATCATTACAAATAATTATCAGTTCTGTTTAAAAATGATAAAAGTCTAGATTCTATATTCCCAGATTTATTTCATTCACAATATATGACATATTTAACATATTTATTGTATAATAACCAAGGTATTTATGAAGCCCCTGATATAGCACAATAATCTGGGCAGAGCTCCATGTAAATACAAACCAAGGGCTGAAACAATCTCATAAGTTGGCACAATCAAAAGTGCTCCTGGCCCCAAGTTCACATAGCTTTCTCAGACTTAAGATGAGAATTTACTCAAAATTGTTTGTCTTATTTTAACTAAAATATAGCCCTTTATAAAAGTTTTGTTGATTTAATGTATCAAATACATCAATAAGAGACTATGTGCAAAGTTTTGTGTTTCTGGATCAAAGATATTTCTCATAAACAGTGATTGAAAGTTGAGTAAATTCTTAACTTAAGTCCGAGAATGCTTTGTGATTTCGCGGCCTGGTTAACTACCGTATGCAGTGAATTACCTGCAAATCACTTACACTGGAATTACATAGTCAAGATTCATGAATACATAACCTCAATAATGAAGAAATAACAATGCTCATTGAATTTCATTGTTGCTTATAATGGAAGAAGTGGTGTAAAAATATTTGCTATTTTACATACACTACATACATTTTCTATATTACTAAAATATTGATATATGATAGCGAAAATGGTGTATGCAACATGAAAACTATTCTCTTTATATAAATGACATGCATATAATAAAATAATGCTTCGATAGAGCTCAGCCACCTTTCAAAGAAATTCAAACCCTACATTTCTAAATCAAAACCAAATATGACAATAAGGTGACCAACAACAAAGTGAAAAGATATATGAATTGTAATACCTCATGTCACAAATCAAGTGTCTGTATGATATCATAAACTTTTTACAAAAGTTGTGGGATTTAACTATTAACCCATGTGAATTATCAAGGAGAATAGAATAGAATTGAAGATCATTAACACACCAAGAAGTAATTACAATGAGAATTACATTATGTTAATTGAAGTATATTAACATGAAATTATATGTTAATTGAATTAATTTAACATAAGATTATGTTGATTTAAGTAATTTAACATGAAATTATGTCGATCAAAGTAAATTTTACATGAAATCATGTTAATCAATGTAATCTAACATGAATTTATGTTGATCAAAGTAATTTTATGTTGATCAAAGTAATTTTATGTCGATCAAAGTAATTTAACATACATAAAAACAATATCATTACCCCATAGATTATAAACATGCATAACTTGTAATGATATAGTATAACTTACCATTTAATACATATATATAACATACCACCTTGTATAATACAATATGTACAATTATAAATACAGGAATTGTTGTAAAAATTAAAATTTCTATTTAAGCTATTTTAAAAAGACATACATGTATAATAATATTGGTGAAAATCCTGCATTACACTCATTCGCCATTGGGTAGGGCGGTCCTGGTTAAATTTAAACTATACATGTATTTACCAGTAATAAACTACAGTAAATATACATGTATTTACCAGAAATAAACAATAGTAATTATCTATACATGTACATGTATTTACCAGTAATAATCTAAAGTAAGGTGGTTGCTGTAGCTCATGGCTAGGGAAAAAAAAGGATATTTGGCAAGGAGTATACATTCAATTGAAAGGGAAATAATCCTCATATTGGAATGACTAGAAAGCATCCAAAATATGCAATAGATCTAAGTCTTATTTACAAGATACAGTTTAATAAGTTAAATTAAAATATCAACAAATAATTGAATATACAAAAAAAAATCTGTTTACATACTAATAACACAGTACCAGTACTGTGTCCATTTGGGAATATACAGCAAATACCACATCATATACCCTCTGTATAAACAATGCACAGCACTATTATATAACAAACATCCCTGGTCCCAGTAGTAGATAGTATAACATAGATACTGGTATATCGTCATGTTATTTCTTTCTGCGTTGGAGGTCTGGATATACTGTTTCTTTTAATACCATCGACTAACCAATGTATACCTTCCATTACACCATCACTATCAACGAAAAAATAAATATATTCTACAGGTGCAGTTGATGTGCCCTTTGGGTGTAATGAAAAATTATGCACAGTTATCATAGGTGGATCTTCCATTGACAATAATTATATGCGCTGCCAACCGGCATAGCACATCAAGAAAGATGTACTAATGATTACTACAGGAGTATTATGTATACTTTAAACCAGACAGATGTTATCAAAGATAAATTAATTGTTTCTGCTTACCCTTTTAATGCGGATGCCCCTAAAACATTACAATCTCTAACACCTATAACATCAGGTACAGGTGTAAATATCTCTTTCATACTCCCTACTGATATACAGCCCTGTAAATAAAAAAACATTACAACCCTGGAATATATAAACATTACAACCCTGGAAATACATAAACATTATAACACTGTAAATATAACCAGTGGACTTGAAAATGAGATTTGTGACTTGCAATCACCCCGTGCCTGGATAAACGTGTCTATAACTCAGAAGTTTGCGAATGGACAACTAAATACATTTTATTCTGTTGTTTTCGAAAAAGCAAAAGGATTTTGCATGTTGTACCTTGTTTTAATTACCTATTGGCAAATCTTAACAAAGGGATGAAACAGTCACGCATATCAGGTCCCCTGATGATAAACTTGAATCGAACAACCCAACAGAGTTATGTAGCCCCTAAAACCTATTTTGGGGAACTTTTGCAAATTTAAAAGGCCATTCCTTAACATTTTGGCATACGATTTACATGCTGGTAGGCCTACTTACACCAAACACTTTTTATCTGAGCCCCTGTGAAAACTGGGGCCGCCCATTTGTTTGCCGGATTTTGTAATGTGTGGTGTGGTACTCCTTCACTTATTATTTTAATAAAAAATCTATCTGATTCTAGGACATAGTCCTTGTCCATTAAATTTACCCTTTCAACAACAATTTACAATGGATTTATTTACCTGTAAATCTTGTTTATTTCCCAGTAATAAAAGGGGAACACCATTCAATGAATCATTTTTTACCATTTTATCTGAAAATAAACACAATAAATTAATTATGTCTGTAAAATTATATCTATAGTGTGCAGGAAAATAGGAAACTTGTCCATGAAAAGTCAAATGAAGCGAGCGAATTATCTAAAGTGATTGGACTTCTTATGCCTTGCATTGTCGATTTAATTAAATTTGAGGTGTTGTTTAGTTTTATGCCCAAAACTGAACCAAACTGACTTTTGCTTAATGAATCAAAATGAATATATTTTATTGTATAAGTATAGAGCTTGTCATTTCGCTGACAAAAATAAGACATTCAATCAACCTAAATCAAACACTTTGACCTAAATCAAAGAGGTCTACTATAAAAGAAGGGAAATAACTCTTGACTTTAAACTCAATGAGTGCTTTAAGAGCAGAGTTCCCACCCCACCACCTTTTTTAAAAATCCTGTATCTGGGTGATACACTTACCAAAAGCAATCTTTGACTCTTCAATTCTTTCTCTATCTGATGTATCTACTATATATATAACAGCATGGGATTCAGCATAATACTGTAAATATAATATTATACCAGACTCATATAAGTAAATCAAATTACATGTAGGTTTAACATTTCACTTTTCTGCCACTGGTATAAAATGAACCATGTTTTTTTCCCATCCAAACGACTAGACACTTTTCCTTGCCAGACTCTCTGTCCATCACCGACAAGGGAAAACCTGGCAAGAAAATCTTGACAAATTGTCAGACATTAATGAAAAATACTTATAACAGAATATATAGTAGAAAAAGAAATATGTTGTATGAATGCTTTTTTTGGCATATAACAATTTTCAAGATTCATACATACCTTATCCCAGAGAGATTGAAGTTCTTCTTGGCCACCAAGATCCCAAAAATTCAAACGAATATTACCAATATCTATTTTACCAACTGAAAACAAATTGACAGTTATATTTTCTAGCCTCAGTGATGTAATTATTGCTCATTGCTTACAGAATTTCACCTTAGTACACTATTTGCTTCTGTTAGAGTTTGCATCATGAGTTAGTTATTTAGTGTCAAATTAAATTTAAAATGACGAAAACCATCACATGAAATCCAGATGAAGTAAATTATGTTTGAGTTTTGGAGTAATAATTTTGCAAGGTAATACTAATTGAAGCAAACTGTAAACCAAAACAGACACATCCAAATTATATCAACATTTAAAGGACAATATTGGTGCCAGCCATTATTACATATGTGATAGAACTGGTAAAATACATTCCAAATGTAATTTTAACACAGAGATCATTGCTACAGGAGACGTGTAACAAACTCTTCAATATACGGGAAGTGACGTCAAACATGACTAACACGAGTTGTCCTTCTATATAACCTAGTCAACTAACGAGCGATAACAGACACGCAGGCGAATTTCATTTCACTGACAATTCCGTTGACGATGAAAAGTTGTTATATGGGAAGGTAAGAGGATATCTAACAATTCACAAAAGGAATTGGCTGTCAGTAGATAACAGATAACGAACAAATTAGACAAAGTCCGTGCATTACCATGTTTTTATTAAGAGCAGAGTGAATAAAAACAGTGTAATGCACGGGATTTTCCTATTATTTTCGTTTTGTCTTATCTAGTGACAGCCAATTCTATTTTTGAATTGTCAGATATCCTCTCATCGTTTTATAAAACAACTTTCCATCTTCAACGGATTTATCAGTGAAATGCTATTCGCTTGCGTGTCTGTTATCGCTCGTTAGTTGACTAGGTTATATAGAAGGACAACTGGTGATAGTCATGTTGGACGTCACTTCCCGTATATTGAAGAGTTTGTTACACGTCTCCTGTAGCAATGATCTCTGTGTTAAAATTATATTTGGAATGTATTTTACCAGTTCTATCCCATATGTAATAATGACTGGCACCAATATTGTCCTTTAAGCTCAATAATTGTATCTACAGTTATGTATACAGTATGACTTAATATAGTTTTCATATATGTATAACAAAGTATCATAAATTTCCCATATCACCTTGTTCTACTGTATGCCAAACTGGGAAAAAGGCACATATAATGGACAAACTTCTGAGCTAGAGGATGTTAAAAGTTATTGTTAAATTTACAATTAGAAGAAGATAAATGACTTCACAAAATAATGTTTTATTTTTTATCTACGATGTCTTCCATAATATGGATTAACTATTTTTTCTCGTTATAAATACAGCAACTTACTATTTAAACCAACTGTGCTTGTGATTTTACTAAAGTTCATTCCTTGATAATTTTTGTGAAATTTGGTTTTAGTCTGTTCCAGGTATGTCTGAAAAAAATACCAGAATTATAATTTTATGTGGAAATAGAGGCGATAATCTTCCTGCCCATCTATATAGATTTAGTTTTGTATTGACAATATATACAGTATTTCAATTTTTTATCTATTTGATAAACTAATAATGTGTCAGAATAATTTGTATTCATTTATATTTATTTTACTCACTGTTTTTCCAGCATTATCAAGTCCAAGAATGAGGACAAAGTATTCTTCCTTTTGAAACAAATATTTCCATAAACCTGATAAAAGGGTGAACATCTGTAAAACATAAAATTTATAGGTCAAAATCTCAAAGCTTAGGTACAGTAAATAACATCAACAATTAGAGTGGAAAACAAATCATGTTTCAATTGGACTCACAGCAGTTAAATTGTCCATATTCAGGAGTGACCAGTTTTTACAGGTGTTCGATAAAAGGTACATTTTGTCAACCCACATTTTGTTAATATAGGTAGTTTTGCACTTCTCAGTAATCTCCAGCAATGAACCCATTATATACAACCATTGGGAGTAGTGTATATTTAGCAGACCTAACAGTTGACTCTAGGATATAGCAATTTCCAAAAGACTTCTACGGTTGATAGTACATGTATAGACACTCCTCATCAAATATTGATAAGGTACTTCTTCTCTGCACACTTTGCATCTCGTGACTCGGAGAAAAAAAATTGAAATCTTTGAAAAGATGAGAATCTTCAGTCATTTATAGCTTTGCCTAGCCTAATTACAATAATTTACAATCAAATTTTTTCAAAAATCCCAATTTTTTTCCCCCAGACTTGAACTTACCTAAATTTTGTATAACTTATAGGCAGTGGATATTTTACCGAATTCGGCACTTTACTCTAATTTACTATTTTGCCGTACCTTCCGTTTGACATGCGCAGTTCTCTGATTCCTGGACTTAGTCGTTTTCGCTAAGGCAATGATGCCGGCTATTTTGCCGTCTGACATTAACCCATAACACAAGCCCTAACCCTAACCCAAAATCTAAACCTAACCCAAAATCTAAACCTGACCCTAACCCGAACCCTAACCCAACAGTTCCATTCGTTCTGTGTCTAACATTGCTTCATTCTCCGTTTCTTATAAAGGAACGAAATAGCCTACTTGAATTTCTATGGTAGAATTTGATAGAATTATTTTAAAAGAAAATAAGATAATAAATGTAAATTGTTGAAAAACATTTAGAATATTACTCTATTTTGGTCGAGCGCACATGTCTGCGGATTTTGGTTTTTAATTTAAGTACTAAGACTGTCAGTGGTGTTTATGTTTTTCCAGTAAAATTGTGGTTTGCGTCAAACTTGAAAGACAGAGTACTCAAAATGGTGAAATATATCAAGAATCGCACAACTGCGCATGTCGAACGGAAGTGGATATTAAACCAATCAGAAACGAATTCGGTAAAATATCCACTACGTAACTTATATGGCTGAGTTTGCAAATTTGTGCAATACCCTTTTCAATGAAGTCAGTAAAGTCAGTTAGAAGACGGGGATGTATTCTTAAACAGCGTGTTGTGTCACTCATATTAGTTCTAGCGAGGTAAGCAAGGTTTATTTTCTGACTAACATGTTCAGTTACATTGGTCAAGTGTTCCAGAGACTGACACGTGACCGTTTAGCTGTAAAAAGTTACCCCGTAAAATTGATTGGGAAGCGATTCCACTTAAGTTTTGGCAATGATTTAATACTATTATACTAGAATGTACAGGGCAAGTGTAATGAGACCTATGTTCAGAGCTGAAATATATCTCTCCAAACTCAATAAAACTGATGGCATGGTTAAAGATGTTTAGTTTCGAGAAGTCAGTGAATTATATTGAATATGTCAGATTGATGAGGATGATGATCATCTCATGATCATGATGATGATGATCACTGATTGATGATCATGATCATGATGATGTGTTATGTACATCTTTTCGCCGTCACAAAATATAATCCTACACCTGACAAAAATAAGTTTAAGTAATGACCTATAACATGGAATTAGCAACAAATATAAGATGAAGTAGTACATTAAAACTAAACCTTCTATTCTGTTATAAATAACCCGTTTGTGTCAATATGTTATTTGTCCATGACTTCCACAACATCCAACCGGAAAGAGTACCAAAAATGTTTCTAGTTAAAGCGTCTTCAACGGGGGATAACTCGTTGATTGAACTTATATTTTACAAATAAAAGCAAACAGCAAATCAAAATCAAACTTAAAAAGTAAGATAAATATGTTGGGATTAAACGTCACAGAAGGTTATTTTTCTATGTAAACTCAATGTAGGTGTTTGCAACAATTGAAAGGGAGAAAGAAGGGAATGGAAATTAAGGGGAAATAACTCCATAATAAAAAAGCGGAACTTTTCTTTTTACAAATAACACTCACAGTTATTTTCTTATTGCAGTTTTCAAAACAGAATAAAATCTTTCATCATAAAAGCGGGGTTAGTTTTATTTAATATGTTTTTTGCATAATTTCAACCAACATATTTTGTTAGTCAAGTGAAAACTAGCCCATTTCATTAAATCATTGCTAATACCGTATGATTAAATGGAGTTTTCTCCCTTGTAATGTTAGATCTGAATTCCTTGATATTGTATCCCTTGACATTCATCTCGGTCCTCCTAACGTAGGCGGACCACTGTGACAGTAAAAATTATAGGTGCCATGTACACGAGATAGAAATTTTACAACTTGTACACTTTGCAAATTATACAATGAATAAACTTTAACCCTGTAAAATTATCAAAATCACAATAGACGAAAGCGTTTTTCGTTTAAATATTGTGGAAATAAATGAGATCAACAAGCACAGAATATTAACACTCGAAAATTTGCTGGGCCTGAATAAGAAATATATTAGCATTTATATCACTTCAGGAAAACTATCTTAATGTCCACGTTTTGACCACTGTGAAACATCGATACCCTCTAACCTTTTTGTGAATAAATCCTTCAATGAAAAAAAACCCCAACAAAACCCCCAACAACCACCTGTGGCAGCAAAATAGTCCACATCAATCTGTAAATGTCATACTGTTGTGTTAGCCAGTCAAACAAAAAAAAAACAAACGCCCACGGTTTCTAATGTCGGAAAAACATAATCGATAACCGATTAATTGACACAGATTTAATATCCAATTTAAATAGGACACCTGTTGGGAATAATATCTACCACGGGTGGTCTGTAATAAAAACATAATAGACCATTGAATAATCATTTTGAAGTCTTTCTTTCACTTTCTTCCTCAAATATTTTCTTCAAATATTATGGTTACATAAGAGATATATACAAGACTATATGATGAAAGGGAAGGGATATATTGTTTCTGGCTATTTACACTATAACTGTGTAATGCAGACCATTGAATTTCATAGTAAAGTTATAAAGAACCGCCTCTTCTACGGCCGTACCTGCTATTTATATGTAGATTGAACAGTCACCTACGCTAACGCTCATTCAAAATGTTCACGGCTTTTAAAATAGGAAGAGTAACATCTGTATTTGTTATGAGTATTAATCTGAATTAAATACGTTTTAACTCTAGTGTTCCCACGGTTTTGGAAAAGAAAGCAAATCTTTAAAAAATTGAGCCTTTTCTTTTTTGCCCAACCTAATATTTCCATCTAGGGGATACATATTATGAGCTTCACGTATAAACTCACATTTGTAGTATTACCAGAAACATTAATTAACATAATCATATTCACAAAGTCGTGGCTACGAGCTTGCTCA
The DNA here is from genome assembly GCA_963678685.1 of Patella ulyssiponensis. NCBI lineage: Eukaryota > Metazoa > Mollusca > Gastropoda > Patellidae > Patella > Patella ulyssiponensis. The sequence continues at coordinate 20,909,619 of OY783228.1, forward strand.
TCTGTTTAACCACTGCTATATTAACCATAGTAAAGTGATGTTTCGGGTCATTTATCATCTCCTGGGTTTAATTAACTCGGGCTAAGCGGTAGGCTAACCACGTCGGTTTTTTCTAGGACTCGGATCCATGTACCTTTCAGCACGGGATATCTCTGTTATTGGAGCTTGGGTTGAAATGATCTACGGTATACCTTTAAGGAGAAAAATCACTTTGATAAAGTAAATATAAAATAAAGTGGATTGATATGACCGGTTATGAAGGAACAGGCCCTATGGATTGGATTTTTGTTTCGAAAGGTTAGGCAGCGCTTCCTCTGTCGACACATACATGTATATCATTCGAGTATATTTCAACGGAATGTCATCCCAAAGAACAAATCAACGTACCTCACAGACCAAAGAAACCAATGGCTAACTGCTATCGCGTTTGAAATTCGTTATTGAGCTGGGCTCGCTGGTTACAAATGCTTCGGGAATATCTTGGTAGGTCTGCTTAAAATTCTTTTCGTAGTTAAACCATAACATATTATGCAAATTAACATCACCGAGTATAATGCTGTCACCGAAAATGATCTTTGAAGTTTTTATAAGCACAGATCAGTGATAAAAATAGATATGTTTCCTTTATTTACGTAGGATTATTATCAGGACTATCTGGATACTGTCTGGTGGTTCAAGCTCTGGTCTATCACATCACAATAATGATAGGATTATCGCGCTTTCACAATCATTAGCTAACGTCATTGATGGTTATCGATATAAGATGTGCTTCAAATCCGTCACGTTAAAATGTTTTGGATAAGGACAGACAGCTTTCAAATACAAACAACGCTGATATCAACTAGATAGTAAAAAGCATACACCGCCTACTGAACGACAATCGGCAGCTGATGTTGTACTTAGTGTTTAACTCCCGCTTCCACAGAAGGTGACATCATTATAACGCGCAGGGGTCAGGCCCGGATCCAGGATTTTGTCGAGGGGGGAGTGCACGGCCCGGGATCCGCGCCTGGGGTTTTTTGCTGTGGAGTAAACGCACGAGGTTTAGAAGGCGTCCCTAACGGCAAGCCACATATCCCTCACACAAGGGATTGTCACCACAACCGCAAACCACAGGTGACCGACCAGCTGAGGGAGTGGATAACTTATATACAAATTATATGGTAGGCCTATCACACACGTCTGCCAACATGTGTCAATTATGATACAACCTTCTGGGACATCTAAGCCTTTGTCGTATAGATCTTGATGGTTAATTTGTTAAGACCGAGGCGTTGGAATGTTTACAAGAAGTCCATAATAAATCCACCGAGTTTAATATAAATGTGTTAATTGTAAAACTTAATAATTAACAATTTAAAAATATATTCTATCTTGGTAAGTTATCAACAACACCGTGTCATGGAGTTCGATGAAAACGTATCGTTATACACCCGATGCAACCTAAAACATCAAAACATATACCATGAGTTATTAGTTTCCACGAACACTTAAAAGACACCAAAAGTGTAAGTTATTTTGACAGGTGAGCAATTCCGTTCTCAATTTTATAATACGTCGTGACAACAGATGTACACGAATCGTCTAAGGAACAAGGAAAAAAACCACACTTGAAATCTCTTTAATTAGGAAGTGACGTAGTTTCCTCTTTATATCCTGATTCAAAACATGCGTACATTTAGTAGAATATTAAATTGAAATTAAACGAAAATTTTATTTCCAACTCCAAAGAATAACATACAAAATGGAAAACAAACACGTTATACAAGTCTAAATCTTCGATGTGTGGAATGGTTTGTAAACAGGAAATCGGGTTTAAAAAGAATATTTTGAACCTGGTAAAATCTAGCTGCATATGCAATATTGAAGCTCTGTGTCCTGCCCTGTGTGTAGGTCCAACCTCGTGGATTTTCTACGGGTCATCCGATTTCCCCCCACTGCTGAAGACCCATACGCGCAAGCAAATTATTGAAATAAAATTAAACCATATGTTAGTCCCGAAATGACCTAGTTTGTGTCGAGTCACTCGAGTGGACGTTAATCCCAATTTCTCTCTCTATCCAATGTGGGCATCTACAATTGTAATAATATTCGAGGCTTAGCGCAAGTAAAATTAGGTTCAAAATTTTCAACATATACCATTACAGTTTGCATGGAAATGAAGTAATTATGTTACAAATAGTGAAATCTTAATCTTATCTTACCGAACGGAGGATCACGTGGCTAAGTGGGTAAGGCGCTGACTCGCTAGCCTGGAGGTCGGGTGTTCCATCCATGCATTGGCCGAGAACATTCATCTAGATGTCTAGTCGTTCTTTCGTGACGAAAAACCGAGGTCCCGCGTACACATTGGAGTGCACGTAAAAGATCCCTTGACAGTTGGAATTCGATATAAGAGTAGGCCGTAGTGCCGCTGTCCGGGCAAAATTTCCCCCATAGCACACTGAATGTAGAAGAGTAGGACGTTAAACCCCATTTTATTTCATTTCATTTACCTTACCGAACAGTTTTTCTGTAATTTCCAGGTGAAACGAAATCATGTGCGTGTTCTAATTCTAATTCGGCGGCTCTTTTAAAATGTACAGAATTGCGCGTGGTAATTATTTGGTATATAAGGTTCCACTTTTATGTGAATGGAAATTGATTTATTATATGTTAAGCTATATGCAGTGCAGTTCGAAGGAAGACGGAAGACATCAATAATGGAACCATTTCAAAGGCTTTGGAATATATTTTTTCAAGTGTCGAGGTCAAATATAAATTAGTCTAAGACAGGTCATCAATTAAAAGAAATTCTCGCCATTTGGGACACAGCATGAACATTCTCGATGATATCTTTTTCTTCTGAAAGCTGAAGTAAGCGACTTGAATAACACTAATGAAGTACTAATGAAGGGCATCATACATAAACGTTATATATAAAGTAGATATAAGACGCTTTTCTGGACAACCTTCTTAGAGATAATCGATTCACGGACGAGTAAAACTACCGAATTAATTCTAGTAGATTATCAATCCATCTAAGTCTGAGATTTAACAATTGTCGTTATTTCGCATATTTTTTGGAACCACCACTCCAAATTAATTTGTGTGCGTGTTGGGTGTGTGTGTGGGGGCGGGGGTGCTTGTTCGACCTAATAATGCCGTATTTCTAACCCACTCAGTGAACAACATCGTATTTGAAAACTTTTAATATTGTGAGGGTTGGATGGTTATATCTATTTCCAGGAAGAAAGGGTACAAAATGTCTCTAATTTTTAAAGTCAGCGCATTTACTTCCTTATTGGTCATCATACCCTTTCCCCTAGATAAATATCCGCGCCCAAGGAAGGATATAATATACCCCTGCTTGAAAGGCAAAACATAATACCACTATTTAGTCACAAAATAATGAAAATATTATATTCAATATCACAATACTTCTATCCAAATTACAGCGACTTCGTTATTTACATACATTTCAAAAACACTTTTATTTTCTGGCCCTTGGGTGTATATTTTATTGATCAAGTTCTATAGTAGACTATCATATTACATCTTTATACCTGAAATCTTTAATAAAGTTTTGTTTAAGGCTAGAAGGGGGTGAATTTTACTGCTCTTAAAAGTCACATAAAATAGAAAGTAATGAAAGACTTGGAGGGGGCTTTAACATAAAATTAGTGTGCTGTAAAATTAGTAGTTTATCCGTTTATGACATTTGAGATATTAGAACGCAGGTGTCATCTGATCGTTACGAATATGGTAATTAGAGATATAAACTAAATATTTGCTTGACTTGTCAATTGGTTCGATTTATTAAAACCGTGTCCCATGGTCACTTAATTATAAATTCAATGTGTTGTTTGCACGTGTTCTATTGGTATGTCATAGTTAATTCGAAGTTATTCCCCTTATTTCAATAGCCGCGAGAACTTATTGCTGAATTAAATTCTTTTCAAGCAATCAAAGCTTTTAATAAGTTGAAATTTTTGATTGAGAAATAAAAATGTTCTTTGCTATAATAGATTCCACCTGCTTATATGTGACGACCGTAAATTTTTATTACTTATGATTTAAAATATGTTCGATGTTACTTAAAGTGCGTATTGCTCTATTTTTGGAATCATAAATGGGTCTAAAACACATTTTAATGTGATATGAGTGTACATAAAATGATATATATGTTTAATTGCTTTTTAAAAAATTGTAATTTATAATCAATTATGTTTGGTGAAATTCACGAACAGTCCAAACTGTAAGACAGTCGTTTGCGCCTTATTAGCTAATTCTTCACATTTTTAAAATTGTTTTTTCATTTTGTGAATCAGCTATTGCTATTTACTGTCGCATTGTAATTTAGGGTATCATCTACCATGTTCATTGGTTTTGCGCCCGAAACGAATGGTACTCGATTCGTATGTCATATTTTAAAACGCTTATCGTGTTTTAAATTTTGAATAATATGATCCCACATTTTCACGGCAACATAACAAAATCAATATGGATTAAAATCGACCAATATTGAATTCTAATTTGTGTGTTTAATTTGGGATATTATGGAAAATATTGAGTTAGAGACTCAGCTCCTTTAACTGCCTCTTTTAATTTTAACGGAAAACTAAATAAAAAATTTAAAAATGAGAATTAAATATAAAGGTTTGTGGTTATAAAAGAAACGGTGTTAAACATGACGTTTATTTCTACGGTTGATCGTAAATTTTGGAAGTTTAAAAATAATTGTTGTTTTAACCGTTGACAAGGCTTTGCTTACATATGAATAACACTAAAAAAGTAGACTTTTATTACAATTTCACCATTTTATTTATGTAATTACTTGCTTTTTAATTTATACTGCATTCAAAAATTTCTTCATCTCCTTTTACTGATACATTTACATACCTGTTTTCATCTTTATTATTTTCAACCCATTAAATTTGAAGAATAGACAATTATAAGTGACTTTATAGCAATAAGTTTCTAAATAAAGGAAAAAAATATTTTGAAGAAAAAATGTTTCTGAATCAGAAAGATTAACATATATATCTACAATTAATTGGCAATGACCCGAATGACCCCCAGAATGTATGTTAAATGTATGGGATACATTATAGGTGCAGTTATAATACTATTGTCCGTTCTGTCTTGACAAGATAATAAAAATGTAGCTGACACTAGAATGGCGTCTTTCAATCGCTTGTAATCGATATATTGTTGGCCAAGTTTAGTTACATGCATAGACAGGTATCAAATCAAACATTTAACTCTATAGAGTGTGAGTTTTCCTCTTTACTAGAACCAATCTACTAAACTTGTCGACCGCAGGTGTCCCTACCTCTATTGTTATTTGTAAAGATATTGAAATTACTTTGGTTAAGTTTTTACACAGGTGAGGTGAGTCGTCCGCCAGACTGGCGCCAGCCAAAATAAAACTATGCGCACCTGAGTGTAGTCACATTCATCCAGACAGTGTGAAGATTTTGAAAACTGTCGGAATGTTGGCCTCTAATAGTGTTCATTACCGACTGGAAATCAGCGCATGTTGAAGAGTTTGTTCTATCCAGCTAAGAATGGGAAGTGAAGTACTTGTTGAGGTTTTAACTAGTTAATGGTTTATACTACATCCTATAATATTACAATTTCACCAGTGGGAAAAAAATTGACACAATAGTTATTGGAGGCCATTGTTATCTCGATTATCACTGTCTCTTAGTTGAAGTATTTATCTTAACTACAGATAATAAATTAATTCCAATACATCTCTAACATAGATAACACATATTTATTATCTCAAGTTTAGTTATTATGTTACTGGATATCATTACGTTTGTATTTAAAGGGACTGGCTGTGTGTTGAGTGGTTGATTAAAGTATAATTCTCCCAGATCATTTAGCCGTTAAATTATTGTTAGTCCGATTCTAGTTGATGTAAAACCCCAGCCCTCTTTCATTTAAAGTGGGAATTTCATATTTTCCAAGAAAGTCAAAACATATTTATTTCTATGTCTTTTGCTTAATATATAGGTTGTCAACTCACTATTATACAATCATGGACATTATTTTCACACTTACAAATCCTTCACATCGGAAATAACAACACAATTACCTCCCATGTTTTCCCATTCGCCCCATGCAATAGCTATCATCAAACGTTTGAATTTAAAGTTGAAAATGATATTTTTGCCAATTTCTCAACTGGCAATGGTGAATTATAGGATTAATAGGATTATTCTTTAACAAGGCAGGACTGTTTATAGATACCATCTATTTTAAGGCTTTATTTTAATATATTTTAAAAATATAACTTAAAAATATGAAATTGCAGCTTTAAGACTTGATGCAATCTGCAGATCAATTGAAGATTTGATTATCAGTGGTTTATTAAGGAATTTAAAGATATGATGTCTTGCAGCCTGGGTCATTTGAAAATTTGATGTCTTGCAGATCATTCGAAGATTTTATCTCCGGTGGATCAATTAAAGATTTCATGTTGGTACATGATCTGAAAATTTCATGTGTTGCAGATCATGTTAAGAATAGATATTCTGCAGATCATTGAAAGATTTGTGTTTTGCATGTTATGTAAGGATTTGATGTCTAGCAGTTCATTCAAAGATTTGATGCCTGGCAGTTCATTCAAAGATTTGATGTCTTGCAGTTCATTCAAAGATTTGATGCCGTTAAAGTTTTGATGTCTTGCAGATCAATCGAAGATTTGATGTTAAAGTTTTGATGTCTTGCAGATCAATCGAAGATTTGATGTTAAAGTTTTGATGTCTTGCAGATCGTTTTAAAATTTCGTGTTCTGTGGGCCATTTAAAGATTTGATGTCATTCGAGATTTGATGTCTTGCAGATCATTTAAAGCTTTGGTGTGGGTCATTTAAAGATTTGGAGATCATTTAAAGACGGGATGTCCTTCGGTTCATGTTTGTAAGGGATGGTACACTACAGCACATTTAAAGATTTACTGTCCCTAACTTCGAGGGCCGAGCTCATGTTCATCAGATGGATAAAAAAAATCCACACATTTTTGGTCCCATTACTGGTCCGACGCCCATCTGTGTAAGATACGAACACCAGATAGTACAAGACTTTATTTCCCTCTCTTGACACATATACGCGTAGGTTTTGCCAATTTCTACATGATCTTTATCCAAGGATATTTTTAACAAAAAACTCCCAATTGTTCTGTAACAAATAATGACATTTGAAATGTCGAGATCAGGTATTTCGTTTCTCTCAAATTATTTTTGAAATACATTTAAGTCGGGGATTTTATACTGATGATGTTTATAAGTCCGATGCCGCCGATGATGTTGGTGAAAGCAGGACCGCAAACTTCTCTAATTAAAAAAGAATAGATACACTTGCATCTTATTAATTTAATAATAATCAACCACTTCTTGAATCGCGCAAGTTCTCCATCTTGAACTCACCACTTTAACAATAATTATGTCTGTGTCATCATATCGTTGTATCTTAAAAAGATAAAAAAAACATTTGGTTGCACCATGCACGGTGTAATAATTATATGTATATTATATATATGTATATTCTGTATCATGTTATTATATTATATTTGATATATTCATATAAATTATATGGTTGATATTTTTGTATTATACTTTGTATTATAATTGTTGGGTTGGCAATTTTATATACCAGTATGGCAAGTGTAATTGCATATGCGAATTCATCTTGTTGCAAGACCAGATTAAAGTTAATTACGAACATACGGAAACAATATTATTAACACAGGTTTGTAATAAACTCATACGCACGTAAATGAACCCTTAGCAATTCGTATTCGATATAAGAGTAGGCCACGGCGCCGATGTTCGCGAAAAAGTTCCTCCATACTAAGGCATATACCCGTCTCCATTAGTCCAGTTGGCACAGGGCTACAGACCTTTAAACCCCATTTCATAAACTCATACATCAAATCAAGGTACACGCGTATAAATACAACAGTATCTAACCGATCATGTTGGGTTCAATGACCTAAAACCAAAGTTGTCAGTGTACAGTTTCGACGAAAAACAAGTTCTGGTTTGATTTATCTCATAGCGTAGAGCAGATTCCACAAAGTAACAATTTCGGAACGCACTATGCTAACATATTTATATCTGTGGAAAAAACATTTTTGAATTTTCTCTTTCACTATGTTCGCATATAGCGCATAATCTCATTATTATACGAAATGCATGGGTTGGTGTAAACAGCCTTCCTGTCTATTATCTTCTTCCAGCCACTGGAAATGGTCGCGGTCAACACCAGAAAATCCTGGTTTGCTCGGCCCATGCTCACTCAACCAACCTTCATATGGAATACGTTATTCTATAAAAGATACCCAGAAGTTAGAGAAGAAGAAAACAGTCGGCATGTTTGTGAGTAGTGGTGGTGGGATGAGCAGAAGGACTCTGTTTATGAACGGGAAAACCATCGAGTTTAAAGACCAAACCAAGTTCCTTGGCGTAATCTTTGACCGAAGGCTGACCTGGAAACTGCACATCGACTAAACTGCAAATAAATGCCCCAAGATCCTAAACTTAATGAGAAAAATAATGGTGTAAGCTCGACATCATCCAATACAAAGCTCTATATATTGCGACTGGCGTAGGGCTGGGAACTATGAGAGAAGCATTACTACAGGAAGCAGGAAACCCTGGAGTTGTCCTATCCCTAAGAAGGAAAACACTAGCGACATGAAACTGGGCTAAGATCTCGCAATTAGGCGACATGAACACGACCCACCCATGTTCGCCTCTTGGACACTCCAAAAAACAAAACCAGTCAATTTGGATCTACAGGTATAACCAAAAATGGACTTGAGAAATAACCCCACTGCTTCACGTGCTTTCTCCCTAGAAGCGTTGGAACACACCTGGCCATCTGATGATTACCATATTTATACGGGTGGCTCACGCAACCTGTCTAACGGGATACAGGGAATGGTCAAGAAGCTGCCCAACAACTGTTTGGTGTACACTCAGAGCTTGTGACCACCCGTGATGCTATATCATGCATCAACAGACCAGTAAGTTCGTCATTAAACATGGCTCTCTTAGCACTCTGTTTCAATCCAAAGAGACAACTTGGGCTCCAGACCAGAAGTCATTTTGGAAATCAGCAGCTGTACAAGAGGGGTGCATTCATTCCATCACATGTGAACATCAGAGACAACGAGGAGGCAGATCGACTCGCCAACAAAGGTCTCAGGGACGGGCACTACTCCGCACCATAGACTACATCACCACGGAAATTCACAGTATGGTTAAAAGACAGGGCAATTAAATATGGGAACTAAAGCTTGTTGAACATACATATTTCGGCTGGATGCGTTCTACACGAAAGCGGCGATCAATCAACCTAGAAGAGATATATGCAAACTTATATCGAAACTAAGGGTAAAAGTGTGGCTGTGAGATGTACTTGTAGACTGCGAAGTATACAACGAGGAAAGAAAGAAACTAGTGGGGACGATGGAGAACAACAACAAAACTCAGAAAACCAGGAACATACCCTTTCCTACTAAATCCAAACCTAAAACTGCGAATCTTTGAACAAATCCCCGATCTAAAGACAGCGTTTGGATTAAGTAGGATAGTGAAGGGTTCGGGGAGGGATGAGGTACGGTTAGACGGCCTCGGCATCTAAACACTAAACTACATAAAAGGCATAATATACAAAAAGATGACATCTACCAAGCTAGAGACGTCGCATAAATGGTGTCTTTGTAGAACAACTACCAAACAATATGTTTTATTAAATAAAGGCCCTTGATCATAAATGGAAAGTGGGGACACGAATACCAACGAGCATGCGTCGGACTAGTATGTGGGTGTTGGGAGTGGGAGGTAAAGCCAATTCAAAAGCTGTTGATTTTCGTTTTAAGCGATTTTGAATTCCTTTGCAAACTACGGTATTTTGACCGTTGAATATCTAGATTGAACATCAGTCCAAACCGATACAATTCCTTTCGCTTTTTACGCAGATATTATGATTTGAGAGTTCCCAACATTCGGCATCTTCTAAAGACGATAATACAAAGAATGGGGTAAAATTTTAAAGTAGGCTTGGCTGATTTGCATTTTTAGGGGAAAACAAGTTTCTCAAATTTAGATCTCGTGAAATATAAAGATGTAGCAATGTGAAAAACAGACAACCTTACCTACAGATCGGCTAGCTACCATTTAGTTTTCGAACGTTAGTTACGTATGGGATTGCTGTTGACTTTTTGTGTCGTAACATCATGGCGACATCCTCGGAATCGGAATATAACATAAAAGACTCGTGATTGTCTGCGATTTCACTTCGGTGGAAGCGGACGTTAAATAAACCTTTTTTGCGCAATTATTACTGTAGACTGAAAAATGACGCACAAAGTTCTACTATGACGAACTAAATGTTTACCGGTATGGTTGGCAAATTCTGTGAAGAAGAGGAGGAAAGAAGAGATAAAATACTGAACAGAGTTGAGACATTTTGGCCTAGTATTCCAATTAGATTAAATCAACGTTTAAAATATTGCAAGACTTTAGGGTGGACCTCTATTTTAAATTAGTTAGCGTCCAAGCCAAGGAACCATCTACCATTGGTAAAAAACCCAAAACAATTTAAATGGAAAACAATCACTGGTTTATATACATACAGCACGACGTTTCGACAACTGTTATCTTATCGTTTTCCATATAAATTGTTTTGGGTTTTTAATGTGCTCAATCGCTAACTGTCGCTCAAGGATTATCTACCGTTGGTGTTTTGGTTTTCCGTAAATAAAATCCTTAATAATCAATTTGGGTACATAGGTTAAGTTGTGAAAATTAGATATCATCCCAAAGATGACGACCAGCGGTTTTTTGTTAACTTCATGAAGTCAGTCGAACGATTTGAACACTTAAAAACTGTAGTATTATAGGGTTTGATCACATTATAAGACCGACCGTTAGCAAACAGTTAGGAGTCATGCCTAAAATACGCCTTTAATTGTTCAGTTGTCGTCATTGATAATTATGCTCAATGTTCATTCATTCACAGGCATATAATGATTCATAATAGTTGAAATACATGCCGTATAATGGGTATTCAGTACTTTATGCAATCGTTATAGAATACGTCATGTATATCATTCATATATATTAATTGTTCACCAATGTCAATTACTCGTTTGATGTAAGTACACTGCATAGGTTTTTAATCGCTCACGATCTATTGAACAAATCAAAGAAACTGTACGATTACCCCCATTGAATGGTGTGTTTATGTTCCTCGCTAACCTTCGTATATTGTAGTGTTGTGGGAATCTGGCGATATATGAGCCGCGAGATATTTGTGTGAAAGAATGCGGCAAGCGGTTGATAGCGTGCGCGAGACGGCCAGGTGTGTAGCAGACTAGCTGGCGACGACCGCTTACATTAAACGCGACATGTAAACAAGTACGATCAACACCCGGGCGATTACGCTTCATCAAGGCTTGTAATCTAGTATCTCAGTCAAGTACTGTCTCACACACATACATACACCAGTTTAAACTATGAATCGTTATATTCTTACCAGGAGATTGACTTAACATTTTGTTATATATATTGAGAGTAGTATTTCTATTGATCTCCAATATTTTAATTTCTTATATTCTGTCGAATATTCCTTCCAAACTGACATATGTTGTCTTCAAATACCAACGTTACCATAGTTTAGGAAATTTCATTTTCGGTTTTACAAATGCGCACGCTGAAATATTAGAAAATTTCTGAATTTATTGAAATTCGTTCTAAATGATGGTAGTTCGATTCGTTTATAATATCAGGTGTTCTGATTATTGTTACTTATTTTCATCATTTCATCATTAATATCAACACTGGCATTAGACCATGTCCTCTTTCTTATTCTTCCTTGAGTCTTAACGTCCGCTTCCAATTAGGTCGATATCACAGACAAGTGTTTCCCGGGAAACTTGCAAGAGGAGCCAACTGAGGGATTCGTCTCTCATAGGTAGGATACAGTAACTGGGGGACAAAAACAATAAGGTGTCTCCTTTAGAGCATTTTGGCGGTAGGGTTATAATATTACTGTTGCATTGCTGATTAACATTAAATGCCATGTTTTATTGCTTGAGTGCATTCTTTTGTGGTACTTCTGGTGTGAAATAACTGGGCGATAAATAAAACTCTTTTCATGGGATATCGATTAAATAGTGCTTGAACGGGGGTAAAGAAGGCGTCTTGGAACAACCAACCTCAAAGTATGTAAGAACCAGGAACCAGTCTAGAATACAAAAAGATATGTCGTTTTAGACCGTTTCTTTGACTAGGGGTGCGTTCTATACAGGGTTTTTAAGTACCGATTTTTGTAAGACAATATAATGTGTCCACCTCTCTATGTAGTGACACAACAGGGCCCACGCTTGTGATGATACAGTGAATAGTGTGTGAGATAGTACGTGTTTTATATCAACTTCCACCTAATCATTGTCCTTACCACCACTATAAAATACCTGTACATAGGCTAGAAAACTACTATTTATTGCCTTCTTACTACAGAAAAAGCCCCATAGACCGAAAGTTGAAATAATTGATTTATTAAATAGGCGGTTTTAAAGTTGACCAAGCGAGTAAGAAGTGAACAAGGTAGACAGACTGGCGTGGGAGAGAGTAGCGGAATGTAACCACGGCTCTTCATATCACTTTATCATCGCTTCGTTACCGTTATTCAATAAATCTATGTAGGCAGTCCATTGTATTGTGATAACCACACGATTATAACATAGCTATTGTATCTTTATTTAAACTCTATAGCGTTATTCATAGAGGTTATGCTTACAATAGATTCGGTTTTGGTCTCCGCCCACAGCCTTTTAGATCAACTGAAATTTTAAACTGACTTTTTGTTGACTTTTGTTCTGATCATTTGACAAGATTTGACATGACGTAAATATAGGTAATTTGTTGATGATATGATTGACGTTTACCTTTGAAGTTGGGTTTTTATTAAACTTGATAATATCTTCTAGTGTGTTTAACTAATGAGGTATTCTTTTTTTTCTTTTTTTTAAAAATATAAAAATCTGTCTTTAACGATCAAAAAACGTAACAACCCCAAAAACGTATCAACCAAAACAACCCACTACTGCAGCTGCGAGTTACTGTTTTTCCCATGAAAAGATTTATAAAATATTGTACCTTATTATGTTGGTTGGATACAAGCTATTATTTTTTTTCCGAAATTGATGGGTTTGAAGGACAAATGCTAAATATTATTATTCTGTAAGTTTGTTTCTCCAGTATAACCTATATTGTCAAATCAAGATTATTAAAATCATACCCTGTATAAACAATATTTGATTTTTGTTTCTTTACAGAGGTCCCCGGCCTTTTGTGATCCCATTCGAGAAAAAACAACATCTGATCGCCGCCCCTCGAAGAACAAATTCACCTTTTACTTTGAAACATAATCATTATATATATATATATATATATGTATCGTTTTACTTATTTGACAACGTATTGTTTACACTTCATAAAAATTGAGGAAGGACGATTGGCAATGTGGTAAGAGATTATAGATCAAAGACTTACATGTATGCTTTTCATGAAAACCACCCTACAAAAAGTCCCTCACAGTTGCGACCCGGTCGGAACCCAGGCTTTAATCTGATCTAAATTACTGTCATATGACTATGTAAAATTAGCATTTCTTCTATTAAATATAACATACAATGTATCAAATTCAAGAATTAGCATCAGATATGAACAACCAAATTATTTTTACCACAAACCATGTGGCAAATTCTGGTGTTCTGGCCCTTTAAGTTTTCCTTTTCGTTATAGTTTCTACTGATGTCCCGCTGCCAGTTTTATCCGTTAATATCGACATTATAGAACTTACAACATCCATTTTAATCTTTTCAATTACCATCGAAATACCCCATTTCTGTGATTATTTTTATTTAATGTAGCGGATGAAATGTTTTATTGAGCGAAAATTACACCGCGGGTAACTCCCAGAACGTGGTATTAGATGTTTGTTAAACATTGATATTCCTTGAACACTTCATACCACTTTCTATAGCTAAAAATCTTGTTGTAGCAGACGATGGTTCTTCTGTTTAGATCTCCAGTCCATAATTCAAAAAACATAAAATAATCATTTAATGGGTTTTTAACCAATATTTTTATTCAGTATGTCTGAGTGGGATTGTGGATTATGTAAAACCTCTCTCCCTAATGTTGAAATTAAATGGGATTTAACGGCCTAATGTCCTGCTCTGACAAGGCTGAGGAAGACGGATCTAAAGTTCAGTTACATCTTTTTTTTTTAAATTCTAGATTTTAAATCATGATATCATATATATTATGTAAATACATCAAAGAACAGTACAATCTTGTCTGTATATTCTAAATTTAAAATATGAAATAATAATATTACATATAAAATTGTATATATGAACAGTACTATTTTTTCTGTGTATTATATGTGAAAAATAGTTTTGTTTAACATCCGATCCATACTATTTTTGAAAACAGGGTAGGTGTTTTCCATCTAACATTTGTATTAATGCCACTGTACTGAATGTCACCAACCGAAGGTTAAAACCTGACACAAACCATATTGTTTGAAATATACATCTCATTTACAAGCGCGTCGAGCAGGCCAGACTTTTAGGCGACCAAGTGACTTGCTCATGTCCAAAACCCCTGTTACAGCAAATTTAGTTATCAATTATCATAATAATTATAGCATATACAATACATTACAACTGTAATAAGCCAATTAACCAACATGTCCGTGTTAATACATTTCACTCGGTAATTGATATGTTGTGTATCGGAATTATATGAATTTTAGTCGGTGTAATTCGAAAATGCACAAGTCTAAACATGACAGAAAACCACTACAAATGATTCATTATTTAAATTACAGAAACACTGACCATTCAAAAATGTAATTCACCAATTCACCAAATCGATGCAGAATTGTTCAAAGAGGAAGCCTGGCAATTTTCATGTCGATTGGGCGGAGCCTTACGCTTTTTCGAAGCGCGTCACCCAATAACGAGAACAAGATGAGTAGCGGTTAGCGACCAGTTCCTGTTCCCAAAAATAAGAACTGAAAAACGATACCTCGGTGGAAGCGGACGTTAAATAAAACTATTTCACACACAGTAAATAGGAAGATGATTAAAGGGACGAAAAATTGATGTCGATGTAGGCCTAATTGGATATAAATCAAAAATATATCACAAAACATTACAAAAGCATGAAAATAACGGCGTGAAATCCAAAGAAACTAACGTAAACTTCAAATGGTTTATTTAAAAATCGTCCTCTGGAATAATATCTAAAACCATTATCGAGAGCAAGTTCGTTGTAAGAATCACTTTAAAAAAATCGATCATAGCCATTCTGATGATTGTTTCATCAGCAAATACAAATCTATTTACCCAGCATCCTGTTAGTGAAAGTTAAATTAAAACCTATCACAGAATGAAAATTGGTGTCAAACAATATCAATATTTATTTTGTCAGCTTTCATAAAAATCAAATAAGAACAAAAATCCCCCGCGTCTTTAACAGCTGAAAGACAAAGGCGATTTAATTGCAATATTAATTTAAAAACTGCCATATATAATAGTTATAAGATCATGTTTGCCCCGAGCTAATTCTATGCATTCTTCAATACATTTATTGCTCCATGTTTTCTGGCCTGTCATTGCCTAATTATGATTGATAGGTATAAATATTTAAATATATGACTAACTGCCCATAAAAGTAATAGTTATCAACGTAATAAATGTTTGATAAGTTACAAGGTACGAACAGTTCAAATAAATGAACTACAGTATAGAGGTATATCATATTGTATAAATAATCGACAAATAATCGACAAATAATCGACAAATTCCTCTTAAAAATATTAAAATTCGTGCTGATAATGGATTCCAAGTTGATTACTTAGAAATCGACTAACTGTTTGACATTAATACCCAGAAAAAATACCATGTTAGTCTCAAAATGATCACAGGGAAATATTGACAAGACGTTAATCCTGATAATATTAAACGTGCATAATGCAGGGGCAAAATCTGCCTATTGTAGGTCTTTCTTTAGGCCTGAAATGTTGTAAAAACTATTAATTAGACATTTATTAACCTATTCAGACCATAATCAACTCTCGATGTCGAGGCTAGCATGAGATTTTTGTTGGATTGTAGTTCGATCCGCTGAAATATTTTCCTTCGTGATTTACCAATAAAAGTGGATAACCGAGATTACTGGTTTTGTCTTACCGACTTTAGTGATGATGACCGGGGCTAAGCGGAGAGAGAGAGATGGGGTTTAACGTCCACTCGACACAACTAGGTCATTTTGGGACTAACATATGGTTTTTAATTTTATTTCAATAATTCGCTTGCGCGTAGGGGTCTTTAGCAGTGGGAGGAAACCGGAGTGCACACCAGGGCTCGAAACCACAGCCGCAAGCCAGAGGTGACCGGCCAGCTAGAGGTCGAAGCGCGGCACTCTAGACCACTAGGCCATCCCAACCCCCGGGGCTAAGCGGAAATTTCATTCGCTCAGTTCTAGTTAATAGTGAATCAGTTTGACTGAAATTTTCAGCAAATTGCCTTTACATTAGCTAGTTTTTAACTATTGTAGTGAGAAGTGCCAACTCGTTATCTAATCTCCCATAATGTATCTTTAAGTGATATTATAATGAATTTATAACACAATGGCAGTGATTATGGGCAGATATTAATTGTTACACCTCTACGTATATTGTTGAATTTAAAGTATACAATTTGTATTATGATTATGAATTAGAGTAGGAGGCTAGCGTTGATTACGGTCTGGATGAGTTAATTAATGTCTAATTAATAATGTAGGTAACATTTTATACCTACAGAAATACGTGCAATAGGCAGATTTATCTCTTGCATAATGTATGTTTAAATAATTTTGTTATCCTTAACATTTAGTGCTAATTATTGATTAATCTATAACGCTTATGATAGGAGAGCTAATACAGTTCCTCGGTCCTTATTTTCTGAATAAAATACTGATTATATATATATATTTTTTTTAAAAAATATACAAAAGGCTTTGTACAACTTTTCTTTTAGATGGAAGTTCCTCCACGGCGAATTTTATTGTGTGTCTGATTTACGATAATGGTATATAATTGTTCATAAAACATGGCAAAACAATAAAACCAATTAATAAAACAGTAGACAGTTGTCATATATTGGATATAATTAATGCAAATAATATAAGTAATAAATAATGTATGAAATGTGAGAAAAAGTGAGAGACGCCGCCGCCGCCGCTACCTTGTGTATGTATAAAAAAATGCCATTATACTTACAAGTTAAAATTGTGGCTATTATTTGATATTGGGTTTTATTAGGGATTCAATCTGATAAGTCAGAATTTTTATAAAATTTTTATAAACCTATATATTTATTTTGCCAAAAAAAATAAACCAATCATTCTTGAGAATTTGTTACCTTTGATTAGTGGTGTGGAATATAAAAAAATGACTACAAAAGATCAGCGAAGCGAAAAAATATAATGTTATATTTCTTTTGAAATCTACATTCAGATGACTGAAGTGGTAAACTAAGGTACACGTCATGTTCTTCTGATCAAAGATTGCTCAATAAATACTAAGCTTATTATATTGTAGATCACATACACAAGATAGCATACATACTGTATATAATAGTAGCACATGATAGAGATAAAAGGTTCAGATAAAACAATTGATGAGGACAAGTTTTTCTTGTTTGATTAACCTCTGATAAACTTCGAGATATCATATCTTTTTGATAAATAGGTATGGGATGGTTAGAATCTGGTTTTAACACATTTTCAGTATACTGGAGAAGTTATTATTGATTCCAGTGATCTAGGTTCTAAGTTAAAGACACCCGAACTACAAAAGGGGCCAATTAAAAAACAATAACACCCTCCTTCCCGCACGTTTTCAGTATACTGGAGAAGTTATCATTTATTCCAATGATCTAGATTTTTAGTTAAAGACCCCCCCCCACCCCTGCAAAAAGAGGCAATTAAAAGACAATAACCCGCACCCTATAAGCACCCTCTCCTCTTCCCGCACACACATAAAAGTAATATGTTCTGGTGTATTTGGTACTGATCTGGGTGGAATAAAATTGGTTTGTCCAATTGTTTTGTGTGAAGATAACAATATGTTGATTTGTTTTGTGTGAAGATAACATTATGTTGATTTGTTTTGTATGACGTTGACAGTGTCTTCATTTCTTTTGTATGTCTTTTATTTTCGACTTCCGCTTCAGCCTAGCACACAATGGTGATTTGTTTCACAATTATTAGACACCTATATGTGTGCGCGTTGAATAAATTTGCATCCAGGGATTGTCGCCTCTAATCGTATGACAAGGAGTGGGGTCACCTGTCCAACCTCGTGGATTTTCTCCAGGTCCTCCGGTTTCCACCCAATGCTAAAGACCTCTACGCGAAAGTGAATTATGGAAATAAAATAAAACCATTTGTTAGTCCCGTCTCTCTCTCTCTCTCTCTCTCTCTCTCTCTCTCTCTCTCTCTCTCTCTTCTCTTATGACCCAAAAGATTAAGGCGGGCAGCCATTTTGAAATTGCACTTATTAGTCGAACAAAAAACTGCTTTCTAACGCATACACATCGCATGTGCTTCCATTTTAGAGCGGTGGGCATTTCTTTGCAGCTGAATATCTAACTTGTTTGATATCTTGCAACAAAAGTCGATATCCCTGGCTGTCGCACACGGGCAAATTTAAAGAAGCTAAATCGCTAACATTTGGAACCTAGAAATTGACACAAGTGGGTCGCAACGCATATAATACTGTAATATAAATGTATATAAACTGATTTACATTCAGTGATTTCCGTTTTTATTCTAATTTCAAATCAGTTATCTTCGGCGAAATAAGCCAGCAATCTCAATCGAATGCAAATTTCTAGCGTCTGGTTATTCCAGTCTACATACGCCGTTTGATTTGGTGCAATGTTACTAGCCTCGTTCCTCAAGTCTCAAATCAGTTATCTTCGGCGAAATAAGCCAGCAATCTCAATCGAATGCAAATTTCTAACGTCTGGTTATTCCAGTCTATATACGCCGTTTGATTTGGTGCAGTGTTACTAGCCTCGTTCCTCAAGTCTCTTGCTAGAACTGGGGCTGAAACGCATTAAGGTACACGATTCGTGTACCAATGAGAAAATGTTAATTTTGTCTTAAATATTGTATACCAGAAACCCATCCTTTTCTGATAAGATCACAACATTGACAAATAATTCGTGTTTTCAATGTTGAAGATTTTGGATGATATTGAGTTAGAGACTTAGCTACTTTAAATTAGCAGTTTGAAGGCAATTAAATACCTCTTACTAATCGCCCCAGTGCGCGCTAACTTTTACTGTTCCCCTACTACCAGAACAATCAGAATCAACATATGTAAAATATAATTCTGCTAATTTGATGTTACAGTTTGATATTTTGTTTTGTTCTTTTAAATTTTCTTGACTGAGACTATAAAAGGTTTTCATAATAAGTGTTCATAATAGTTTATTTATAATAATTATTTTGTTCAGAGTAGGCTGGGGGGTTGGGATGGCCTAGTGGTCTAGAGTGCCGCGCTTTGACCTCTAGCTGGCCGATCACCTCTGGCTGTGGTTTCGAGCCCTGCTGTGAGCGCCTTCTCAACATCGTGGGTTTCCTCCGGGCACTCCGGTTTCCTCCCACTGCTAAAGACCCCTACGCGCAAGCGAATTATTGAAATAAAATTAAACCATATGTTGGTCCCAAAATGACCTACTTGTGTTGAGTGGACGTTAAGCCCCATTTCTCTCTCTCTCTCATAGTAGGCTATACAGAACGTACAAGTACCACTAAGCTGTACATCGAAATGGAACTGAGCGGAGGAAGGCGGGGTGTGTGTGTGTGTGTTTGAGGTTCACCCCACCCCACCCCTATAATTTCCAAATAGATGCTCATTACGGATAGTTTGAATATTGTCACATGGACATGTCACCCCCACCCCCAGTTTGGCTCTATACGCACCCATATACAATTAGTTCATACGGACAGCACCCTACACATGTAGTTCATACGGGCGTGGATGCTTTTTAAAGACATTAGCGCGTACGTGTGCTTTGCTATGCATGGTTCTGTAAAATGTTTCACAGTTATAGTAAAAGTTATTGTTATAAATTAAAGTGGAACATAATTGAATTAACTAACTAAAGAAACAGCAACAATAAGCAATATGTATTGTATTACATGTTTAATGAAAAGAAACCGCCCACAGACCTCTAATAGCCAAATAACCATTCACTCCAAATTTAATTAAAGGGCGGTGCCGAGTCAAAGGTTGATTCTATAAAGGTATACATGCCACCTTCACGCCAACAGCATGACTAAATTTGATATAGGTTAAATTTATAAAGACATCGCTTAATTTTCTGTACGGATGTCTTCAGGGAATGGTGATTAAAGAAAAGGGGTGTAATTTCGGTGTCTTTAATCGTCTAATGATCGGGTAATTTCCATTAAAAATTTAAAAGGACACAAAGATAAAGAAACAATGAGACAATCAACTTCAAAAGACAAAGCCGGATGCCTTCTAGTTTCTTTAATTAATTCGTTTAGTTCTAGGTAGGCCCTGCGTATATGTGAAGCTCTAATAATTCGATAATCCTAATAAACTGACGCCTGGCAGTAGGTCACCGTTGTCTAAAAAAATTGAATCCCATCTGTACGGCAAACTACTGCCAGTACTGGAACGACATTAAAAAAAACCCAAACGTGTTATCGACAATCAACACAATTACTTTTAATTTATCAGTTTGCATCATCAATCGGTATAAACAATACACCCAATTCAAATAGACATGCGAGATGCCAGATTGTCCGACGGAACTGCATAGTCTATCAGACACTGTAGATACGGTGGCTCCAGTTAAAACTGTACAAGCAAAAAATGACGCTGGTTCGCTAGTCTGGGTGTCGCGTGTTCGATCCCTGCATTGACCGGTAGAGTGTATTAAAATCGCTGCCGTGAGAAAACAGAACGACCGTACATTATGAAACAAATTCTAAATTGGATCTTGAATTAAATTGAATTATAAAACAAATTATTCCGTAGTCAATTGTTTTTTTTAATTAGGGGGATTAAGGAATCAGTCAGGCGTTAATGAATACACACGCCGGCTGTATATAGGTAATTAAGGAATAAACATTCCGAATATGCATTCAGTCACTGTGACGTCACTGGCGTCTGAGGGGATTAAGAGTGATTTCAATAATTGGCAAAGTCGTTTTTACGGGAGGTCTATTTTTACGACTTTGAATGAAGATAGCTGATTTAATTTTAGTGGGATTGGTGTGAATTTGCCGTAAAGTGGATAAAATAACCATGGACTGCTCACATAGAGAAGTTTTCAGGACCATTTTATGTGCACTTTAAGAGAACGGACAAGTGTAATATGTACAAATGTTTGGTTTTTAGTTAGTCCCAAATGATATGATATGTTCTGTATCTACATAAATTAAATATATTTTAGTAAATACTGGTGAAGGGTAAATATTGGTCTAGTCTGTTCCCCAATGCAAGTTTAAATAAATTAAAATATTGCTTATACTATAAGAAGTCAATTAAAAGACCATTTTAGAAAAGGGGCGTAATCTCGGCGTCTATAATGGGCCAATGATCGAGTAATTTTGATCAAAATTTTTGAAAGAAACCTGACAAGAGACAAGGTATTGTACGTGGAACAATATGCCCAAAAGACGTAACACTTATTTTGTAAGTTGAAATTAAACGAACAGCCTTTGAAAACTAAATGAGTTAATAAACGACGCTGCCTACGGATACTTTAAACTTTGAGCTCAACCCGTCACGTGTTAAAATGCAGGATCGTTCTTCAATGACCATGACGTTAATTGTCTATTAGTGGGTCCCCTTTTTCGTGTATTGGGCAAGGTATGCAGTTCTTCCATGAGTGGAAATAATTATAATGAAAATCATATACAGGGGTCAGATTTAGAAGACCCGGTTGGTTTGGCTTCTTTGTTTGCCGCCCATTCTGGACAACGTCAACACTTGATTAATTTCAGAGTCCCAGACGCCAACTTCCTTGATATCACCATCTGCATTATATTTTAAGATGTTAATTTGTTCATTTGACGTGAAGTTAATTTCCATAGAAAGGTACATACGTTTCATCGTCGGTCACACACACTTAACTTCGGCACCTGGTCATGGTAATATTGTCAAGAAAAATCTTATCAACTGGCGAAAAATCGGTCTACTTCTGCACAAAACAAAATACATTAACACACTATTGTTTACACTGACGACTGATTAGAGGCGTCCGTTCCTTGTTTCATCTACATTTCAATTAAATTAAATGTCATTTCTGATGATAAGAAACGGTCTATTAAGTTTTCGAAAGGTGGTGCTCTAATTTCTTTTTTTTTATAGTAGGATCGGAATATTCTTTATATAAAAATTGAATGAGGTTTTGAGAGATGGGGATATTTTTTCGTTTGTTTGGAATTAAACTGTCTTTGTTTCTTCGATGTCAGGTGTGACAGCTGGGCCATTTCTAACAAATTACGGCTTTTTGTTCTAAAATTAAAAAGCACTTGAACAAAAGTTTACAAATATCATATTATACGAAATATATTACAAACATATGTTAGAGGAACATTGCTAAAATGAATCTTGAACACGTGCATGGGTGCCAATATGGTAGACGTAGATGCACGTGACAAAATTGACAAATGAAAGATGCGGGTCAGGCTATAATTTGACCTTGTCCCGTGTCAATGACTGAACAATAAAAAACAGACAAGCAATAGTATGGTATAATACAAAAGCCTAATATTAAATATTCGTCAATGGGTGACAGTATAATAGGAATAATTAAGTGGGGCTAATTTACTACTAGACAAACCCCTGTTTACGAATTGTAAATTACAGAACTATAAATTCAATGTATTATGTTAATTAGTTAGTACCAAGATGCTAACGTTTCGACACGTTGTGTGATAATATAATGAATGCTTTGCTTTTAAACTCATTGATAAAAAAGTGTGTTCAATATCAAAAGGACAGCTTCTAAATTATTTGGAAATTTATATTACGCATCAATCTTTGCATAGGCTTCCCATTCAAACATTACGATTGATCATATTATATTATTAGTGGCGGGGTGGGTGCTTGCATCTTGCTATATATAATTACTTGTATTTCCAAACAATGCTTTAGTACGAAACCAGTGTTATGATTTGGTTCGATATTACCTTTCTAGTTACACAATAAGTAAAAGCGCATGAAAAAAAGTTCTCGGTGCCTCCAAAAATGACAGGTAGAAATTAAAGAAAAAAACCCAACAAAACAACAAATCTCTTCCGTTATATACGTGTGTACGAATTCCCAAATAATGTTTTAGTGCGAAACAGTTGTCGCGATTCGGTTCGTTACTACCTTTCTAGTTACACAAAAAGTAAAAGCTCAAAATATACAATACAATTCTCAGAACGCCTAAATTCACAGGTAGAAAGAGAAAAAAAAATACACAAATGAAAAAACAAAACAACTGGAGGGATGTAACTAAAATTATGCATGAAATTTCTAATGTGCAAGGAACAAGTCAAATCGTGCGTCGTGCGGATGGACATGCTTTCTTTTTCAAGCTACATTTTAGATAAGTAATGAATTTTGATTACAGTTACTTAAATGAGAGAGCGATGGGATTTAACGACCACTTCACACAAACTAAATCATTTCGGGCGAACATATGGTTCAATTTTATTTCGATAATCCGCTTGCGCTTAGGGGTCATTAGTAGTGGTTGGAAACCGGAGGACTCGGAGAAAACCCACGAGGTTGGACCGGCGACCCTACTTCTTGTCCTAATCGGGGAATCGAAACCACGCCAATTGACAGACCTTATGCTACAACTCGCAGGCGCTAACCATTCGGCTATCCAACCCCTCTATTTAAATTAGTTTTTACGTTGTTATATGAAAATGCATAATATATTACTAATGTGCATGCGCATTAAATTTGGTTCGGAAAGGGTTAATACATCGTTTGTCAAAATAAAAGGAGAAATCAGTTCATGTTTTGATTTTTTCTTCATGTTTTTGGGTGCATGGTGAAGGTTGTACCAGGTCAACTGAGGACATTTTGGTAGAAGGTATGACAGAGGTCAGAAGAGAACGTGGCAATATGTCTAATCTACTGTGGACACGTTAGGGTTATTTTCTCGGGGTCGGACTGGCGACATTGGCGATGGACAGGTACATTCTTTGTCATCAACATTCTTTCACGAGAGTGTTTTGGTTTGCTTTGTCCATTCTTTTCTAACTTGTACTTACATGTACGACTGTCGGACGTCAATAACATACAGCAGCGATATTTATTGATACGGCGCCAATGGATTGACCAATTCGTACATCAGTAAACGTATATCCTTTACAATCTGTAAAGTACTTGAATGAATAAATATGGTCAACGTTAAGACAGACATTGGGTATCAACAATTAAGTTTGATATTTTCGTAGATTTCGATTTATTTTTTAATGTAAAACATTATAGAAGACAGCCTCCATGGAGAGCCAATAATGGTCATATAAATACGTGTTTATGTTCGGTTGATACACCCACATTGAAATATGATCGTATACCGTCGTCATACTCGTTCGTCCGGCTGTCCACAATTCCTTGTTGGTGCTTTGTAGGTTACAGTTATCATTCGATTGACTAGGATGGTTGGAGTACCCTATTAGTCTAGAGTTTTGTGCCCCGAACTCTACCTGGCCAACCCACTGTTGCTTATGGTCGTTGTTTCGAGCCCTAAAGGTGAGCGTATGGTGTGTCATCTCAACCTCGTGGGTTTACTCCGAACACTCCAGTTTCTTCCAACAGGAAAGATCCTTGCGTGTGCGCTAAGCATAGTAAAAAAAGACAACCTGCCTGCGATATCAACATCGGTAGAAACGGACACTAAACACTAATAAAAGAAGAATCCGATTGACTTGAAATTTGTTCATGAACAGAGCTATGGTCCGTGGTCACTTAGGACAAGTAAGATCTTACCATGGGCCAGAATTGTTCGACGAATGCTCATGCTAATGATCATGTAGATCGGATGTGAATCGACGGAGCCTTAGTCCTTTTCGATGAGCGTCACCCCAAAGACAAGAGCAAGATCAGTTGTGGTTCCTGGTACAAACATTTTGTTGATGTCCTTGCGGCAATAAATGCGTCATCTGGTGCATGCTTTTGGATAAATGTTAGTACCTGCAATAACTAGAAGAACATCAAATTTAAATTAATTCTGATAATTACTAAATGGTTGGTTACTCATTCAGTGTTTTATAAATTCTTCCATGACCTATAAATGAATAAATATGCGCCAACTCCTGATCGGTTGATTTAGCTGCTGTGTGCGAATGTTTCATCCCCTGGCAACCTATCTTTAATAATTGTATAAGCACATCGCATATATAGTTTTAAAAACTGTGTTTCTATTAATAGAGATAGATTCAGTGAATATTTAAATGTAAACGAAAACTTTTCTGTGTTAGTTCCTTTCGGCCTGGGCTGGATGGCTGCGGTAGAGGAGGGGCATACATGTAAACGAAGTGGTTACTGAAATTCGCCATCAGTTTACCACGGGTACAACACAACCAATGTCTTAAACTAATGCGAAAATTGAAGAGAATAGAATTTAGATAAAATCACTACCTACTTTAAGGTGGTACTATTGGTTCTATGAGGACGGTGTCTATTAAAAAAAGCCCACTCAGATTTGGATTTAAAAAGATTTCTATCGTGTACCTCGACTTATTGTACATAAAATAATGCTTATTTAAAAATGCATTTGGAAGATTACCCACCCTGATTCCCCATTCTTAGTAGACTATAGCGTATTATAGTGTCCCGCTGTCAATATGTTTTTAATGATGGGCAAGAGCCGTGATATCAGATGGTTCATCATTAATTCCCACCATTAACTATATCTTGTAGATTATAAAACACCGTAGGACCACAGTTTAACAAGGCCAGCCGTATAAAAACATGTGCTCTGGCTGCGCTTTTCGCCGACCAGTTCAAGCAAAGCGACATTTTAAATCGGCCATCTATCATTAAAAGATTTATTGGGTTTAAGGGTCAAATTTTTGAAGCTTGAGATTGATAGATTTATAATCCCACTAACTAGTGAACAGATAGTAACTTATGATAATATTATCATCAGTATCAGTGACATCGTCGTTTACTAGTCTTCTTAACACCCAAGGAAACATGTGACGGCCTTGCAACCAGGATTAGTAACATCGCCCTTTAATAGTCTCCTTAACTAGAACAACAGTTTCCCAAGAACACGATGACGATGTAGTGCCATGTTTAATTTCTTAATAAGACGAATTGTCTGAACCGTTGATCATACAGGCAATTGGTTGAGTTTCGATCATGTCTGTGAAAGGGGGGGGGGTCGCATCCCAAACCCCATTGGTTTTCTCCCACTGTCATCCCCACCCCCTGTCTCTTGTAACTGTGCATTATTACCAAGATGTCATACATTGAGGAATCAAATTGGAGGTGATTCGTCGTCAGTGGTAATTTTAAATGTAAGAAGATGCTACCATGTCCAAGATCGACATGGACATATTTTTGTTTAGATTTTTTTTTGGTTGTGGGTGGGGCGGGGGGGGGGGGGCATTTATCATCGCTCCTTCTCGAATTCAGTTATCTTGGCAAGATCGTTGAAAATACTAATTTAACTACAATGTATAATCCTTATTATTTACCACATGTTCGAGAAAACTGGTCATATCAACATTATCAAGGCTTTACAACTCATTTATTACTCTGAAAGTAGACAGTGAATTCAATAAAATGTTTAGTTTGGTCTTCTTTTTGATGTAAATCCCAGTGGTATATTTATTTATCTTCATGGTACATCGGATTTCTAAGAACTGTAAAAGTGTACAGAACACCCGGTGAGCGAGAATGACCCTTAGCGTTATCGCGCTGTATCTGAAGCAAATGTCAGTCAAGTCCGAAACTAACAGTGCCCGTTATCCGGCCACCTGCACTGGTCATCTATCACGGGTCGCCAGTAGGAGTTTATCCATGTCCACTTGAAAGGCTTAGTGACCTGGTACTAAGTGGAACTGGCCACAATACTCTAAGCTACTAGCTGATGGAACAAACTAATGAATAGCCAGCTATTTACACTCAGTGTCTTGTATGAACGAGGACGTTATTTCAAGGATTAGGAAGAAGAATTTGTTAAGATCACGTCCTGTGTGTCTCCTATATGTATTTCAGCCTCATGAGAGAGAGAGCGAGGGAGAGAGATATGGACTTTAACTTTTACTCGACACACACTAGGCCATTCCGGGACTAACATATGGTTTAATTTTATTTCAATAATTCGCTTGCGCGTAGGGGTGGAAGAAAACCGACAGTCTCACTATAGAAGACGAAAGTTTATTGTATATAAAAAATCTTTGCAAGGTTATGTGCATATATGAATAACAAAGAAACCCACATACCAAAAATATAAATGAAATTAACAAATATACATAAATAATTCTAAGGACCCCATTGGAAATATACCTAGTTTTAATGCAAGCGAGTTTGGGGGGGGGGGGGGTATCCTAAGAGCCGGTTTATTTTCTTAACAATGATTTTTAATATTTTTTATTCAGCATCATTCTTTGAAAATTGATTCTATTTAAGCGAACTTCAACATGTGTAATTCTCGACCAATTCTAACCCTTTCTATACTTGAAATAATAGAACAGATTAGCAATAAAGAACATTACATATCAATATAGTCTTTACTTTTGATAACAAAGACTTGATTATTTGCAACTCTTGACTTTTTAAATTCCTCTTTGTTTTGTTTGTCAACTTTCGATTTTCGATGATGTTAAGATTTCTTTTAAATTATCAGAACAAGTCAGTTCTCTGGTTCAACGTAATAAGTTACGTATTTCTTGTCCCCCGTGTTCATATGTAACCTATATTTATAACAGCTTCGCGTTTCATTATCTATATAAAGCTTTTCAACGATACAAATACAACAATTTAAAATCAGCTTAGACCCTTGAATTATTTATTTAAATGCTTATTTTTTCTTTTCGCTGATTACAAAGCATTGAGTAAGATTTCGATAAAGGGTCGGTGTTTGAAGTTGAAGCATAGATTGCAGCTAAGTCTAAGTCTCGATTGTCCAGTTTTAAATTAAATGACGATCGTGTTTCAATCCATTATAATCTCTGCCATCTGATGATCTAGAAGGTTGATTACAGGCTTACCGTGTGAATATATGTCAAAATGATAATTCATATAACATTTCAAGTCACAATTATGACCTTCAACGGGCAGATTTAGCTTTATATTCAGGTCCATTGAATACTGCATTGTAAATTGGGTATGCCTACCTTTTCACCTGCAGAAATGTCATGGCCTGGCAATCTATTCTCTCTTTTTTGCAATTAAAAATAACAAGTTACCAAATCAAACAGGGACACCGAGTTATAGACACGCTGAAATTTAAAAACATTGATTTATCAACTCTATCCAAATAAATCTTGTACCATTATATTACATCTCCGATTTTCACCTATTATATCGTTATAAAACGGAAGATATACATCTTAAATGATGGTAATATTATGTACTTGTGGGCCATAGAAATGATAGATAATGATGACGTTTGAAAAACGTGTAATACGTCAACGTAAACAGTAATACCCATCAACTGTTGACGTGTTAAGATGGTTGCTTATACAGGTTATTATATAAGAGTGATGAAACAATGTGAGATGTGAAATAATTTTACTGGGTTATATCAATTCCCTTGCAGCCGTGTTATACGAATAACGTTATTAACCTGCCATTTAAATAACTGCGTAGAATTTTGCAGATATTTATGACTAAGGGCGATATAGAAAATGAACGAGAGATTATAACTGTCACGATGTGGTAATTAGTGCCAAATTCTAATTATGATTTATGATCAAATATAAAAATAACTAAATTAGTCAGCTAAATTGTCTTTTTGTTTTAATAGTTTTTAGGGTGTTGATTCAGCTATAGACGTGACGACATTATTTGATTTATGTTAGTGGGGTAATTTATCGCTTTTTTCGTAAATATTCCCGATTCTGCACAATGACAAATATCACGATGCTTTCACAAATTTTAATACGTTCATTCATTAATCGGGGAAAGGTGAAAATATTGTACCGATATGTTTATTCATAATATTATCACACTAGCTAAATTGCATGAGTTTTTTTTTTTCATTACATATTTTATTAAAAGCTGATGTTTCGGTTCTCGTAAATTTTAAACTCAGGAAATTATTAAGGGGTACATATATTTGTACCCACTTTATTTTTCTGTGGTATTTAGCAACTTTGTCCGTTGTTTAAAAACGTGTTATGGAGGCAGATTTTTGAGGTCATTCTTTTTAAAACTTACATCATCAGGATGCGAACCCTAACAGCGCGCATCACCATTATTAGTGGCAGATTATCCTTTTGCCTTGAAAATGCTTGAAATGCATACCATGTCAATGTTACTGGTTGCTGGGTATCGTTCTTACTTTAAAGGTGCATCAAAAGTTTGCCTCAAATACCTCTCAAACCAATTAAATCGGAAGGAAAGTATGCTTATTCCATTTTTTTTTTTTTTGAAGAAATCTAGTTTGTCACATTACTTAGGTAGGGGAGTTTCCATTTACCATAAATATTTAAGCCTACATAAATGCTTAGATTATCCTCTGTCTAGTTCTTGTTTTGAATTTGGTATAGTTTTGTTTCTATTGGTCGAAATCAGGTCAAATATAGCTGATTAATAGACCTTAACCATAAAGACAGATATCATAAATGAAATGAAATGAGGTTTAACGTCGTACTGTTCTGCTCCTAACCTGGACTAATGAAGACCGGCATACGCCATACAGTGTGCTATGAGGGAAGTTTTGCCCGGGCAGCGGCGCAACGGTCTACTCTCATATTGAATTCCAAATGCCAAGGGATCTTTTACGTGCACGCCAATATGTACACGGGATCTCGGGTTTTCGTCCCATCCGAACGACTAGACAACTGTACCTGTCAGACCCTCCTTCCTGGATGAAACCTTGCCGGAAAATCTGGATGAACTTTCTCGGCCAATACAGGGATCGAAAACCCGACCTCCAAGCTAGCGAGCCAACGTCTTACCCACTTAGCCACGTGATCCCCCATATATCATAAAGTTATGTGATAATTATTCTCAAACAAGCACATTTTCAACTTAACTTGAGATCAACAAACTATTTTTGGTACAGTCCAGGAGAAGCATTTAGCGATTGAGAAAAACAAATAACTTGGCACAATTTATATGATCGTTCGTTCGTTCCTTGGGTTTTAGTTCCACTTCCACTTCCACCTAGGGTGATATCGCAGGATTTATATGAAAAATAATTAGGGGTTTATACACATATAGCAACTGTGATCTTGTCGCAATGAAGCACAACTTAGACAAGTGTCCTCTTACCGTTATCAAGCACAACTGATTTGCTTTTGATAACGATAAGAGATTACTGTCTTGTCGAAACGTCGTGCTATGTACAAATTAGTGATAATTTTTTATATACATGTAAATTCAATAAATGGGGAAATCTCACTTTGTTTTTCTTTCATCAAGTGCATAGAAGTGAATATTCAGCCGTCTCCATTTATAGTACAAATATCTATATAGAAGTAAAGAAAGTAAGAAAGCCGTTAGAGCTGCTAACTAATCGCTAGTGATATGTCAACATTTACTTTTTGCCACCTGTACGATCGTTATGAATAGACAAATATAGGATTCCCAGGTGTGTTATCATTTACCTATCAGCCTCAGTATAAATCAGTCAGGTGGCCCACCTTTGATCTGCCGCTGTCAACTTGCTTTAGGGTCACTGGACCATGGTTCGGGGTCTTTGGACATGAAAAGGCGACAATGACACGAACGTCGCAATGGATGTTAAATCACACGAAAACTTTTTTAACATTTGAGGCTATTTTAAGAAAATATATGACCTTTTTATCGGTTATAAATATGAGTTCAGAAGATAATCACAACACCCAATCTATCTAATGATCATAAAAAAATATTCTATTTTTAACTTTTAGCAATAAAAAGGGGTGTATAATTCCCACTTACATTAATGGAAGATGGGCGGTGATTGAATATCAGACATCAAAGTATTATTGGTGTAAATATCAACAAGGGACAATATAAAACCAGACAATAATTGTTATATAAAATAAATTCCAATTTGTTCAATAATCCATATATATAATTGTACCAAACGCCTAATAAAATTTCTGAAATCATTTCAATGGCATTTAACTGGAATGCATAGGTCACAATTCTATTGGAATACGAATAATTATATTCCATATAATTGTGCCATCTTAACGTTTTTCACGCATCGTACCCATCGAAGTGATACAGGTTACAATAGCCGCCCAAGATTTTGAAGTAATGAAGTTAAACAAAGCAGTCGTGTACTGGACTCCATTTTGGTCCTGATGCTGGTCTGGTCTGGTTCGTTTAACGTCCACTTCCACTAAAGTGATGTCGCAGACTAAGGTCCTGATGCTCGCTAACACCTGATTATATTCTTACTGTAATCTTATTATGTAATTTATTACAAGAGAGCAATGCGGTTTAACGGAGAAAATCCACGAAGTTGGAAAGACGACCCTACTCCTTGTCAAGTACAACCGGGGATTCGATAATTTTTTACTCTATTTGGGCCTCCGATTTATACAAGTTATTGGCTCGTTTCGGTATCTCGTGAGTAAAATTTGGTTTAAATAACAAGAAGTAATATAAGACAACAAACGTAGATGTTATACTGCAGCAATATCAGGTGCCTTTAGGGTGCTTTAATTTATTGTTTTATTGCTAGATATATTAGTGTGGTTTGAGAGATGATGTCATTAATCAGGGACAGAGTGCCCTGAATAAAGTAACAAACAATGGCAGAGTAAAAAGACCGAAAAAGATGAAATAAAAATACAGATCATGCTACAACTGAATAAAACTCCGACACTGATGAACGTTATACCAAATATTTTTATGCGAGTAACGTTATAGATAGAAAGTAATGTAGTTTCAAGACTTTAAATTTCCATCACTTTCATGTCCCCAAATTCTGGTATATAAAGTATAAAACAATCAGGAAGATAGAACAATAAAATCCCAACGTGGTGTTGAACTGAATAAAACTCTTGACACTGAATATTGTTATACACGTAATATATATTTACTTGAGTTGCGATACTATTAGATGTTACGTTATTGCAAGATATATTTAATGTAAATGAAATGGGGTTTAACGTCCGTACTGCACCTAACCTGGGCTAATGAAGACAGGCATACAGTATGCTATGAGGGAAATTTTGTCCGGGCAGCGGCGCTACGGCCTACTCTTACATCGAATTCCATATGCCAAGGGGTCTATTACGTGCACGCCAATGTGTACACGGGACTTCGGGGTTCTGCATCACTGACAAGGGGAAACCACGCCTGAAAATCTAGATGAACTTTCTCGACTAATGCAGGGATCGAACACCCGACCTCCAGGCTAGCGAGCGACTTACACACTTAACCACATGATCCCCAATATTTAATGTTGATTCAAACATGTAGACATCTAGGTTTGTGAATTAAGTATAACAGTCAGAAAGTAAAATGGAAGAAAGCATTAATGACTTGATTGCATCTGAATTAAACGTTCAATAATTAAAGATACATTATGGGAAATTTGCTGACGAGCTGTCAGTTCTCACTATAATAGTTACAAACTGGATAATGTAATTGGAATTTTCTGAAAATTTCAGTCAAATTGATCCACTCTGAGTCGAGAATTTGGTGATTGAAATTTAGGCCTTGTCTGGATCATTTGATTATCCATTTTTTTAAAATTTAATCATCAATGAGCGTTGAGCAGCAGATCGTTTTTTAATTCAGTAATGGTTCTATTTCAGACCTAAAGATGACTCTGCAGTAGTCAGATTTAGCTCTTGCATACTTTATAGTTATACCGATTATATTTCTTTTCTTGGGTTACATTATGGTAAGATGTATTAATGTAGATTTAAAGATGATGACATTACATTCACGTCCAATAATGCAAAATATAATAACAAGGTAAAAACGGTGACTCATATAAATGACCAGTTCGCCATTGAATAAAACTTTGAATTGAATATTGTTATACGGATCAAGAATCTATGTTTGTGTGTTACATTATAGCTAGATATTATAGTAGGTATAGACGGATGGCCACATTACATCCATGTCCAAGATGTCTTGACTAAAGATTTAGAAAGTAAAATGGAAGAAAATCAAATTTTGAAAATTAAATTACGATAATATCTGATTAAGCTCATCTCGATATGTGTAATTGTTTTGTAGTTTTAACGGAAAAACACGCTACGTGTGTATTTTATCACTGGCTATGTACATACTTAATAAGAAAAACAACAACACGAAGCCATTGTCATTGGTAATTATAAGTGGAAAAGATAAGTTTCACAGGTGAGGCCAATTACATATCAGTATTACTCACTATTGCTACTGTCTTATAGCACTTCATAGTAATTATAGAGACCATAGCTCAATAGAAAGTTTATCCAAATACATAATCCTCATTTACACATTACTTGTAGAATGGTGATTGGGCGTGACGCCGGCGCCAGACTGTCTAGCTTCGGATTAGAAACAGATTAAATCCTATTGTTACCTGGACAGTGGTCATTTCTAACCCACCACGTGCAACTTGGTGGGAAAATTTCTCCACGGTTTTTGCAGGTAACGGTAAACTGCTGGAGCGATGAACAACGTATCGAGTAACAGAAAAGACAACAATAATGATGGGTCACAGGGAATGCTTGCACGGTTCATTAATCACAATATTTTATTTCCATGTTTGAATGCCTCAATACAACTGCTGAAGTCAAATCTATGTCATGCATCAATGAATTCTGATGAAAACCACAAATTGTATTTACAATTATTTATTTCATAACCGGGTTCAATGTACAGGATACTTAAATAAGTCAAAAGGGTTGATATTAACCAAAACAAATACTTTTGTTTAATTTAGAAAACAGACAAAAATATAATATGATACAAACTGGTTCAATATGTGGGAAAGAAAATGTAATCTTACAAATTTATAAGAGTCCTGTGTACGTTGAATTCCCGCTCTACCGTGCCACCTCGTTATCGCCAGCCCGCTCACCTCGCGACCCACCGCACAGGGTTATGTGAAATGGATTTAAACCAAGGAATCGAATTTAAAATACAAATTTTGTTAGTTTTACTGAAGTGTTGGATTATTTTTACAAACGTGATAATTGTTTACCCGTTCACCTACAATTAGAGACTTCTCTATAAAACTGATATAATTGTATTATTGGTGAACTCTCGTTAAAAATGGATTTTGTTTTTTAATAAAAAAGGAATAGGTTATCAGTATATAACTGTTCAAAAACATTTCTATTTATATCATATATGTATATAAAACATATTAAATAAGTGTAAAACATATATTGATATATAACAGTTTAAATTACACTCTTGAATATATATCATGTGGAGATTTTGTTCAAGTTCTACCGCTCAAGCTCAAATAATCCTTGGGCAGTGAGGCCCAGGTGCGAATACATTTTCTTGAGCTAATCTTTGTACCGCCAGTCTGGCGCCGCCGACGTTAGGTTATCAAAGATTAACAAAAGCCCGTGAATAAGAACATTTACACACTTCAAACAAACGTATTTGTTACGCTAATTGAGACGAGGCGTAAAGGCCCAGATACGAAACGTATTGTGGCAATTATTTTGTCACTAAAGCGATTGTATCTCTGGTCAATTTAAACACCTGCAAATAATCGCTGGATGACCAAAACAATTTATGTTTGTTGTTTGTATGGCGGTGTTTAGCAGGGGTCGTTCCTTTGGCCTACTCTTTTATCTCCTTTCTTCAAGGAACATGACACTAACTGTAATAATGATTTTCACAGTGTCATATTTATGCACACGTGCATCCGGAAATATAAAATAGTATTTAATATCAGTAAATCTACACTCATGGTAATTCTAGACACGTATTTACAATTTAACAGCTTTCCAAGCCGCCTTCTAAAGATGCCACACCGAAAGGGTGAACACTATAAATGCGCTTCTTTCAAAGGCGACGCCGAAATTAGATACAGTTTGATAAAAAAAATAAATAGATTTCTATAAATGCACTATTATTATATTAGACTCTAAATCGAACTCGTTGAACTAGTGAATGAAATGTGATATATTTTCGTCCGAAATGTTTGTCCAAATTTAAAGAAAGAAATGTTATAGTAGTATATTTTATATCGTATATACTACGTATACAAAGCCACAAATACCGGAATGTTTTGGGTTGTTTTATCGAACTCAGGAAACAATACATACATACCAACCTGATAAAAGGCACTGAAAAGTTTGTTATCAATGTCGAAGATTACATAAGTATCCGGATTTTGTTTTACTGAACAAACAATATGTGGATTTCTTTGCAAAAAGGTTTGGAAATAACTCGAAAAATGTTTTATTCCCACCATTCGACGCAACGATTAACTTAAAATCGGTCTATATTAAATTTTGATAATTCATCGATAAAACCCGAGAGCTATAATACTATGGATTATAACAGATAAATAATAGATAACACACCGATATCTTCATTTTATAGATTAACCTCTGATCGTTTTAACGTTTATTTTGTCTCTTATGGTTTCAGATTGTTAGATTTTGAAGCCAACATTAAAGTTTAAGAAACAAAGATAGAGATGTTTTATTAACGTTTTATAAGAGACGAGAAAAGATTGTTATTTTGATAACCTGTATTTTGCTGAATATAGGGACGGTGCATTTATATATAGATAAATAGAATCTCGACTATTACAATAGCAAATTTGGACGCTGGCTGATTGGCGGCAAGTTGTCCGAGCAGTCAAAAAGGGGGGATACAAAATGGCGTGTTTTGGTGTTTCAATATAACGACTGGGTAAAAAATTCTTCGAATATCTACGAAATTAAATCTTTAAGAAATATTTACCTAATCTCTTCGTGGTCCTATAAGAAATAGCATTTTAGCATCCCTAAAGAGTATTGGAAAATAGCAACAACATATCCACTCTCATGTTTTTACCAGAACGCGTTAATATACGTCGTAAAAATTACAATTGTACGGATGACAGAAGCATTCCCTGGAAATGTGTAACGACAATATATGGCTACATTAAACATTTAAAAAAAAACACGAAAAGAATTAAACAGCTCCAACTGTGAATTTAGTAATAAACTTTATCACATGTTCTATAGAGATCAGAAAATTAGTGAGGGATACATCTCATTATCTGCAATATACCGAAATTAGCTTAAGATAATATGAAACAAACATGGTCAGTTTTACTTCTATGTCAAATTCGATGTAAGATAAATATTTTCTGTTATCACTGGAATAATTTGCCAGAGCATATGAAGTCACCTCCTACCAAAGCTAAATCAATTTGTTTCAAACTCGATCAATATTTCATTATCATAAAATCTTCAATTTATTTTGTTCAACTAAGTGAACAACTATTTCGTAAATACAAATTTTGCATATCTTTCAAACACAATAAACGGTTAGATCCCTTTAAGGTTTTTTTTTTTGTTTTGGCTGTCAATGACATGAACTTTTTTAAAAAAAAAAAAGTCTGAAGAATAATAGGACCATCCTTTTTGTACAAACGAATAACCCAAGCTGTGAATCAATAAAGGCATTCTCTGATCATTTCAGAAATCCTTTGGAAACCAGGGGCCTATTTCACAAAATTTTAACTAAGATAAGATCTGAATTTTAGTTATTTGATTGGACAATATAAGATTGGTTTTAGTTCTTAGCCAATCAAAATTGAAGTATCTGCTAAAATTTGGATTTTATCTTTAGTTAAAATTTCGTGAAACAGAGGCCTGGATTTTAAGGCTGATTATTGAACTTGGTTGCATCTAATGAAATTCACATATTTGACCGAAGGGGAGCCCCCATGAAAATCCAAATTAATAACCTCTTGTTTCTATTCCTTTGCTACCTTGAGAAGAGATTTCGTCGACCCACTCGACACAAACTATATCATTTCGGGACTAACATATACTTTAATGTCATTTCATTAATTCGCTTGCGCTTAGGGGTCTTTAGCAGTGGGAGGAAACCGGGATACCCGCAGATAATTCACGAGGTTGGACAGGCGACCCTACTCCTTGGCACGTTCAACCGGGGATTTGAAACCACGCAAGTTGACTCAATGGCAGGCCGTATGATACAGCACGCGCTTGGTAACCATCCCACCCCCTACCCACAGCAAACCAAAGAAATAGATCTAACAATAAAGTACCCTCATTATTTGATGATTAATTTGATACGTTTTGAGCAAAAAAAGTTCGTAAAATTGTGTATAACTTTATTTCAATATCAAGGCGATTCATCATGAAACCATAAATCAGACTATGACTGACGATTAAGTAAGGTTAGAGAGATTAACAGGTAAAGATTAAACAAGATCATCCCTAGCACCCTTAAATATCATATCATTATCGCTTAATTAAACTAACTGCTAGACATTAAAACTTACTTAATTGCTGTATTGTTTCCAACATGAGTTTATTTATTTATCCACACTAACCCGATTAGCCCTGTTTGTTATTTAGTAATAAGGTACAAGTTCCAGACAGACTGGCGCCTAAGATTAATAGTA
The DNA here is from genome assembly GCA_963678685.1 of Patella ulyssiponensis. NCBI lineage: Eukaryota > Metazoa > Mollusca > Gastropoda > Patellidae > Patella > Patella ulyssiponensis. Next base: position 20,947,461 of record OY783228.1, read on the forward strand.
TGGTAAATGGTTTAAGTAACACCATGTAGATAAGTAGTCGTAAAATAATTTGAAGCCAATTTCTAACCACTGTAGAAATAACACTGTAATAGTATTCAGATTAATTACGGTACAGGTCGTGCACTTTGACATCCCACTGCAACGAACATATTTGAAACCATACAATGTGAATTTTGAACAAATATCAAAGGGCATTTTGTTGCATTTCAGTATGGTAAAAAGACAGGTCAATTCACTCTGGGAATTAAAGCTCGTTGAACTTGACACATACAGATTCCGGCTGGATGACAAGATCTACACGAAGACAGCTATCAATCACCCTAGAAGAGATATATGCAAACTTATATCGAAACTAAGGGTGAAAGAGCGGCTGCGAGACTACAAACACCAAGTCATCGTCTGTGAGTGCGGAGAAGAATGTACCACCAACCATATCCTGGTAGACTGCGAGGTATACAAGGAAGAGAGAACGGAACTAGTGGAGATGATGGAGACCAACAACATACCGCTCAACACTAAGAACCTACTCTTTCCAAGACCCGATCTGAAGCTGCAAATCTTCGAACTAATTCACGATTTAATGAACACCGTTGGATTATGTAGAATAGTGAAGTAAGAGGGGGCTACGATAAGACGAGCTCGGCATCTAAACACTAAACTACATAGGGGATATACACCAAAGTAGCGGGCTAGTGGAGTAAGGGAGGGTCACGGTTAGACGGGCTCGGCATCTAAACACTAATCCACTACAAAGACACCAAACCTGCAAAGTGGGATAAGTGGAGTAAGGGGAGGCCACGATAAGACGGGCCTGGCACCTAAACACTAAACCCCAAAAGATGACTTCTACCAATCCAGAGACGAGACGCATATATGTCTGCATAAATGCTGTCTCTACAGATCAACTACCAAACAATATGTGTTTTATTTTTATTAAATAAAGGGAAGAACTTCTCACTAAACCTACCCCATGGCCCGAGGCCGCAAATGGAAAGATTACAAAATCATATTCTAAAAACAGGAAGAAGCCTCGGCTCTCCTATGTCTTGTCTGCGATATCACTTCTGTGGAAGCGGACGTTAAAACACCAGGTAGTAGTAGTAGTAGCATTTCAGTGGAAATTTATGTTACTTTCTCTTTGTCAAACCAGAACATTGTTTACTTGATAACGATATGTGTATCGAAACGTAGCATGTTAATAAATTCAGAAGTAGTATATCCATATAAGTGATTTTAATTTCAGAACACTCTTGCAAAATATATTAACTCTCTGTAACGAATATGTTACTTTTCATGACAAATTATACCAGTAATATATTGAAAGTACATGGGTGTTCTTTCACGAATCTAGATTGTGCAAATGTTATAACAGAAATAGATCATATGAACAAGTATCTGATTTAAACAATATTTTATTCAAATAAGATAGATATTGAACAATCATCTGAATTCTTTTCTTTGTAAGTCATACGGACGCTGATTTACAATCCGTCTCATTACGACCTTGGTCCAGTTATCAATGGAGAGATTCCATCGCCAAATATTAAAAGATAAATGCGATAAACTTCCCTATCAAACTTTCATAAGCCTTATTATGTTGAAGACAGAAACAAAGGTCATATATTGGGAGTGTTACATGATAGATGTAACCTTTGGGTTCAATTGTTTATGGTTTTCCTGTTTCCCCACCACAACATCATTATATAATGGCCTGTCATATAATAATATATAATTGATGTATAAAAGATAACATAATTTTTTTATGAAAAATAAACGCAACGTGATCGGATGAAAAGATAGCGTCACATCCTGAAAGTGAAGAAACAAACTTCAATCTTTTGGTTAATAACTCCCACAAGAACGTATCCTGTTTTTTTTGTCTCCGAAATTCTAAAAAAAGAGTTAAATATATAAGGTTCTAAGTATCTTGTCACGTTTTATTAAACTAATAAATTTATTTAATCAAAATGGTTGTTTCCAGGCAATAATTAAGCAGACAGAGGAAATGACAATTCTAGATTCAAATTAAATACGAAATTCCGATTTCAAACTAACAATATCCTCAAAATGTGCTTGCCTCGATCTTATTGGTAATTTCCAAGCATTAAACAAGCAGATACAGTTAATAGTAATTCTTGATTCATGTTAAAATATGAAATTCCGAAAATATCTTCAATTTTAACCTAATAATATCCCCAAAATGTGGTTACATTACTCCTACTAATTCTGGTCATTATTTCACAATCCTAATAGAATGCGTAAGATTTATTTATTTTTGTCTCATATTCTACTCAAGGAAGATTTAGAATAATCGTTTTAATTGATGTCTTCTGTCATATATATTATGAAGTTATAAGTATGATATATTTTTGTGTAACATTAATATATTAAGCTATCTGTGTGAGCCACCTGTTGAAAGAGGTGTGTTATCATGTTTCCGTATGCTATTTATACTGGTGTAGCAACAACATCAACACATTTTATATCTACCACCCTACATACAATAACATCACTCGTAAAATGGCAAATTTCAGATGAGAAAACGGATCTGTAACCCTTTTTTAATTGCAACATTTTTATACACAGGTTCTCTATATTCTAATAAATTCGTTTATTGACTCAGATGCATCTTTCTTCAGAAATTATTTTCAAATCTCACACTTAGACATACATAAATAAATAGTTATTTAATTTTCAAATTTAAGAAATAAAAATCTTCACATAAAATGAACAGAATTTAAATGTCAGAAGTTTGATATCATCTATATTTAGTTTTAATGGTTGGGATATGGTCTCATCGTTTTCTGGCATCTGAAGAAAGAACAAATGTAGTTTTGTTTTTTGAAGCTATACAGTACGTGTAAGAAGGAGGAGCTGTCATACTGATAGATAAGGGTTATCTCTCGCCTGTATCGGTATTTACTATTTGTCTGAAAATAAATGATTTACTATTGTAAGAATAGACATGCATTGTATCTATTATCCCTAGGACATATAAATACTATTATCACCTTGGTAAGGTAGAGAGGACTTCAGTATACATGCACGTGATAAATTGTTTGATTGTTTAGATTCCTTTGCACTCCAGGGTCACGTCACTGAAGCCATTGTTGTGCTTACGTAATCAATTTATGAGTTAATCGGGAGCGAGACAGACTGGCGCCGATCGGCTGGGTTATAGAAAGATTAGGTGGGAAGAGTCTAAATAGGGCCAATATAGACGATATATATCTTCTTTTCGCTGGTAATTCACACCGTGCAATCATTGTAATTGTATTAAATTGTCACCAGGGTGCTGTGAAAGGTTAACTTTAAAAATATATTCGTTAATTTGCGGATTAGGGTGACAATTGGATAGAGAACACCGCCACTTTCACCTTCGTGGGTATTAGAAAATATTCGCAAATAAAGAAACGGACAATTTAACGAAACAAATGAGTCACATGCTGCTTTCATATTTTATTCATTTGCCATTTAAAAATCCTAAAATTGGTGAATATTATTCATACATGACAACTTACGAGTCTGGCTGGCACCAACACACTCTTTTACATAACACACATTCAGCATAATTTGATGTTAGATTTCATTTGTAAAGAATGTTCCAAGAATCACGAATTAATTGATGCAATCGGAATTGAATGCTTCAACCTCTATAATCGCAAAGAATTATTGATGAAGATAGCCTGTATGAAGACATTTCGGGTTGACTCCAGACGAATGTTTTACAGATTTACAAATGTCAAAAACAAAAATATATCATGCTCTTTTAAAAGAAAACGCCGAATAACAATGACTCCATTTAGCCTGGAGACAAACTGAATCCGTGCAAATCACAAGATATAGCAGTATTTATGTAAAGCTACACAAAAACAAAGATCTATATTTGATTGAACTCCATTTTTCCCCACGGACCCTTCACGTACAATGTTCGACCTGTAACCAGCTGATTTGTTAAAATACCCCAAACCGCGTTCTTGTATCTGGAAGTCGCCATCTTTGTTGATATTGGGCCATGTTTTCTTTGAACCGACATTCCACATATATTCGAAGAAAGACTGTTTGTCATGGCGAGAAACAAGGATACGTTTGTTAGTTTGTAAACATTGTTTGTTCGTTAAAGACAGCATGTAAATTGGCAGTGCTTCTAATCGTTAGGCTGTGGTTGTGTTCTTGGCAAACACTGATCCGCCATCTTATAAGAAGCTTTTGTTTTTACCAATAGGTGAATTTGATTTTTGTCGCCAAGCACTTAAACGGTTCAAAATCAATTTAAATGAACTGTGTAACAACGCTACAAAGTATTGTACTCTGTTTGTACACATTTCAAGCCAATAATGTTTTTGGATAGATATGTACAAGAAAACATTTAATGTTCAAACTTTGTCTACATAATCCCGACATTCCCCAAGCAAGATGGTTTCCAGAACACAAAACCTAGGCCAAGTTATATTTAAGAGAATTTGCACCAGAAAAATCCTACAAAAAGCTGACGCGATTTATATACTTGAGCTATATAAACCGCAGAATATTTTTTTTATTCTCAGTAAATTTATTGTCCTATATTTTACCTACATTACGCTCTTGATATACCAGTAAAAAACTCGCTCTTTACATTATGTAAACTTTTAAATAAAGTAAGTCGTTTTAATTGTAAAGCCTTTCAGTTACTCAACAAATGATTTGATTTTATTGAACTAATTTCACAACCCTCTGTTTGAATGAATTCAACAATTTCCAACCCATATATGCTGTAGAATAAAATCGTCAATCCCAACTTTTATTTTTAATTAGACAAGCAGTTGACTTCGTTCTTGACTAACTGTCATCTCAGTTTACAATGGTGAAACGTGTTTGACAAAAACGGTTGACTTAAGTTCTTGACTAACTTTCTTTACTTAGTCTACGATGGTAAAACGCTTTTGACAACAGATGACTAAGTTCTTGACTTAGTTTAAGAAACTAAAATACTTGTCTGTTGTCTTGTTTTTAACTAGTCACAATAATAGTTGCGAATTCTTTAGTCATTTAGTGGGTAGATGGATAAAGCGGTAAACTATAACACCTACAAGAACACTTACTAATTTATTTTGCTTGCATGTATGTTGTAGCCATACATTTGTTATTGTACCTGCTTAACAACGTCGAAAGAATACTCACCGAAACGTTACCCAAATAAATTGATAATATTGTTCTTTCATATGTATGTGCTAAAGTTTAATAATACTTGGCAACATAGTTTAACAAAGCATTGCAACACTTGTATAATTGTAACACCGGGTCCCTGTAACACCACCCACAACTTTGACCTGTTAAATATTATTATTAATGTACACAATTAAACCTTGAATGAAACGGGTTTATTATGAATGATGGGAATATTAGTTTATTTAAACAAAATAGTTAATAACACCTGAGTATGTGATGTTAGAAATACATCAGATATATCATGAATAGCTCAAAATGGCCACCTTTAGTAGCTTCAATGAGTTAGTGGGGAATCGAATTTATTTTATAGATTTGGAAATTGTTTCCAGACTGTTTGGCATTATCGGACTTGAATAAATTTTCAGTCCCCTTTTAATTAAAGTATCTATGCGCCATTTTGGCGCTGTAGATGTAACTTGCAAACAACAATATTGTGAGGGAAAATCACTAATAGAAATATCAGTTCAAAATTGGTTGAATTACATTCAGTATTTACAAAGATATGCGAAATTGAAATTCCATTGATCTATGCTGCTTCACTGTGTAATAGACCCAGCGCCATTTTGTTGTCCGCCAAAAATTTGCGGCAGGTCTGTTTTAAATTCCATTAGTATTTTGTTTTCTTAATTAAATATTTAATAATCATTCTGATTTCATATTAGCGTGGGATAAGCCGTGCTATATTTGATATTTAACATAAAAATGCAAATGGAGCATCATTACTTAAAAATATCTGAATGGACTATCTTTAACTTCGAGGAAGAGGGGTGTATATTATATTTCCCGGAGATTCTTATCTTTATGAAAGAGCAAACAGGACGTTTGGCATTATCGGACTTGAATGAATCCTAAACCATCTCACGCCACCCTCTTCAACACTTGAATCACATCCTTGTTTTAACAACACACATTTTAGTCCCAAAAGCTCGATTCATATAATTATATGGTCGACGTCTTTCAAGGCTGAAACTATATAAAAACACACAGTGGAAGCACAGAACGTGACACGAATCCGGGTTCGAAACATGTCATATCGGGTTCTATATGAAAGATTCAGAGTAAATATTTCAATTTACGACAATTTTAGCCAAAACATTAAACACCTGTTATTAATTTGACAACAAGCTTATTATTTGAATAACCGATTACTCGTGTGACAAGCTATACACATGTACATGTTGCGACGGAGTAGACGATTAAGATCGTCGATATATTGAATGATACATAATGCAGTTAATATGCTACAAATGTCAGAAATATTAGTGTAGAAGCTGACACACTGATTGGGGTCATTATATTCTATTGTTTCAATAAGTGACTAAGAGGTCAATTGTTATACATGTTGCTTTGTGTTAATGATGTTTATTCGTATTATAATAATTGACGAATTTAATATATATTAACATAAAAAAAAGGTCCTTGAAACAGGTAAATGAGGGGATAAGCCAAATTTGAATATAATCAAATATTTTAAATGTTACCTAAACAGATTATTTGGCTGGGATTCTGAAATACGTTTCTTTAAAGATGCAATCATTACGAAATTAAAACAAAAGTAGAATACATGTATTTTCAATAAACAGCTTGGGATTAGACCGCTATTCATCTCTTCAAAGCTTTCTTCCGGGTTGCAGACCATTCCTGTTTTAAAAATACACTTATTACAAAAGTAAAACCAAAGTAGAATACATGAATTAACATTGAAAAGCTTTATTTAAATCACCATTATACCAATTTATTCTGAAGCTAGAAACTTGAACTCTGGATAATTCAGACTTGATTAATTCGGTTTTTCTGTTCTAGTTTCTTCACTAATCAAATCGACATGGTCGTGACTATAATTTTCAATACTATGTTAATGACGACTGTGGGAAATGTCTTAGAATTAATGAGCAGTTGATAATTAATTAATTATACATATAGTTGAAATTCCAATTATTTGGAGCAATGAATCTTAAATCAGTGTAGTTCCTTTCGATATAGGCAACATGATTTTCCTGGCGCGACATTTTCAGATAATTGCAAGCCATGTCTAGACTTATTTGTTTCTGAATTAAAATTTTTGAAAAAGAAATGAAATGTTGATACTGAATATGGGGCTTCAAACATATATATTTACTCGAATCTCAATCGACAACATTTGGGTTCCCAATTTGATCGACAGTACATCATCGTATAAGTTTCGTATTTGAAATACCTTTTAACAATGAAATAGCCTGATGAGTTGAGGTAAGCAACCAAAATATTTTATTATAAAAACAAAAATACGTCTACATGTAGATATAAACAGAATCATATCCATTATATTACCATAAAACAGGGCTAATATTTTACTCAAATATACGTTGCTAATGCTCAATGTGAAATGTGATATTCAGAATAGGGTCCACATATTCATTTTGTCAATTACTACCCACCCCTCTTCCAAAGATATTTTAGGTACATAAGTTTAAAGTTTGATTCATTCTTTAACCAAGATAGAAACGGGATTCGGTGGTCTCTGTAAAGAGGAAGAGCGAGACTTAAGTCTTCAAAAGCATATCCACGCACGGTGTTTAAAACAGATATACATGTATTTACATTATAGACATCTTGGAGAAGAAATAGTTTGATCAGCTTTGCGCTTCTTGGACGCCATTATATCTTTCCATTAGTTATAGTGAGTTTCTACTTGTTCAGTTGGGACGAGAAACCAAAATGCCGTTTATAGCAAATTACATAATGTTTGGACGTTAAAAACTTAAAACCATGTCCTTCCATTTTGAGCGAATTCATTCGTCATGTTGTACTTTCTGAACTTTTGGATATTATTTCTTAACATTATCGGTTGAGTCGCTTTTTTGACAGATTATATTGATAAAAAAAATCCGAGGCGATTCAATTTTAAATCTTCAAATTCAGAAATACTCTTATGCAAAAGACTTTTTTTCCGGTTATAATATACATGTATGTTCAAGGAATTCGAAGTATTGAAAAAGCACATCTTCAACCATTTTATGTAAACAGTTGTTCATTCCTGCTGTGGACGTTTGTCAAGTATCTAAAACATCTCTAATGTTGTGTCTTAAAAACTCTTTGTAGTAAGTCATCAAAGGCCTTGTTAGTTTATAGACAGAGGGGCGATTTGTGACATAAATTATCTTTAGTTTCTCATGTCGACACAAACAGGTTCTTTATTACGTCACAACTTGCAAACGCACGTGTTCATTACGTAGCAATATTGCACGTGTTTGCTCACGTCATTATAAGGAACAAAAGCCGTCAAAGATAAGCAATTATAAACATGATAGGCTGAAACGAACACCACATGTAGATCGTATGTTGAATAAATAAATTGAACCGATCTAATGTTTCACAAGCCACAAAGAACACGAAATTGTATATCTTCGTATCAAGAACGTTAATGATGTCGAACCTGTGTGTGTATCTCTTTAGTTTATTTAATTAGAGATATGTGAACTATTTGTCTGGATCTTTTGTACCATTTAACAAATAACCTTATTGTTGTTGTATCTGTCAATTGTAACAGCTCTATTGTAAAAATAATACGCCAGTGATTTTTAGTTATTAAATAACATCAAGCCACGTGAATAACAACAATGTCGCGAAAAGTTAGAGTAAAGAAATTATCAGTTACGAGATCCAACGGCGATCAGGTGGCCTTTATGCAATTATAAACGCCAGTTGCACGTTTTGCGAAAAAAAACCGGCATCAGATATTGAGATGCATCGTGATTGATGCTAGTACTAATCACTGATAAAATGAGTTTCATTTTTAAAGCTTCGGTGCGCAAGGCAGCCAATGATGATTTTCCGTTTTAAAATAAACAGAGACAGTGACTGAATAATTTGCTTTGATTTAGAGAGATGCTGTCTTGAGCTCGAAGACACATGGTTCAACCGTCGGCTAACGATCTTAGGGAAAACAAGATGGCGTCATCATATCAATAAAAAGTAAAGAGAACTTTAGATGGTCATAACTTCCGTTAGCAATGATTGATCTCAATAGTCTTTTTTTCTTCAGATTAATGTGTTTTATTAAGACTGCGTCAAACTGTTTCCTTGAAGGTGAATACATTTCGGTTGGGCTAAAACTAGAGCTATCAATATGTGAAAATGTCTATGTTTTCCCCGGTCTCCAGTACCACCCAAGCAAGATAACTATCAAATTTAGTTGAACTAAGGTGGCTTAGAAAAAGAAGTTGAACATGTATATAAATATATCTCATTAAACCCCACCGATAACTACCCCCACTAAAACCTCCGCGCGGGTAGTAATAGGAATGGATTAGGACTGGGGTGATGAGGCGATTGGGGGAGAACCCAATTCATAGAATGCCACATTGTCAGTCTGTAATTATAGAATACGCATCTGCGACAAATTAACTTAGTAACTATGTTGTTGCGTAAGCTATTGGCGTAGATATATTCCAAGAGATTGGGTACGAAATTCATTAAGATAACAATGTTTTGGGCTAATTTTTTTTAAAAAAATGATCTGAACGATTCCAAACAATCTAACATATTGGTGCTGAAAAAAAGTGGAACCATACAAAAATTCTCAGCAGCTTTTGGACATCAATCATTTATGTAATTTTTAACTGCATTTTTAAGTTTCTATTTAGATACACTGTAAAAAGTTTTTATGTTTTTTAACAGGAAAATCATGGCAGAAAAGTTGCCATTTTTTCTCGTAATTTTACATTAGTATGTATTTTAACAATGCAATGTTAAGCGTGTCTTACAATTGTAGGTTAAAAAACATATGCCTGTAATTTTACATACGCTGTGTAAAATGATATAACATATCATAATGTTAAATAACAGTAGATTTGTATTTAAACTTGAAGTTGGTGATTTAACCGTTGTATGTTATGCTTCCCTTACAGTTGCGGGTTAAATAACATATACGCTGTAATTTAACATACGTTGCATAAAGTAGACCTGTATTTAAACAGCTTGTTGGTAATTTAACTGCACCGTGAGAAATAATTCTGTTAGAAACCAGAAAAAGTTCTGGCAGTTGGTCAACCAGTATTTTTTCTCTGTTATTTTTAATCTGTTTATTCTTTGACAGAGAAAAAATCTGGTAAACCGTCTGACAGAATTATTCCATGTTAAAATAGAGCTTCTGCCAGAAGATTTTCAGTTTTTTAACATAATTTTCGTGGTTAAATATAAAACAAAATCATTGTAAAAAAATTATTTATTTTCTGTAAATCTAATTTTTCTGTCATAAAATGTTAAAAATTAACAGATATTAAAAGCAAGGGATCGTAAATGTCTTCACATTTTGTGTTATGAAGGCCAGGTTTACTACTTTCTGTCGTCTCTTCCACTTCTTACAAATTTTGTTACCTTGAACCTGAAACAAAATGATAAAGCACATACAGGAATGAAATCAAAAGGGCAGCGGAGATAACTCTTTAGGGCTGAAGGTTATTTAACATGTACGGCCAGTAGCACACATAGCCCCAGTTGTTAGCGCCAGCTGAATAAATTAGAACTTGCACCACTGACACGAAGGCCAAGTTTCAAAACAAGCTTTCTTTGCTAATGGTTAATAATCCATCATCATATTCTCTGAACCATCGCGTGTCTTACACTTTAATAGTTTACATGGTCGAGTTCAAATTCACAATAAAACATATACATGTACCATGGCCACGATGTGTAGGCCTTATTATAGATCATAGATACTAAACATAAATAAGCAACAAACTTAATAGACAGTGCAGAAGCTGTGTCTTTAAATCCAATAACATACTCAGTCTCGTCTTATGCTGTAGATTTGCCTTCGCACATACATTATTATTAGGAAGACTTACCTTCACATCTTATTGTTGGTTTTCCACTGTTTTTATCCTGCATCGTCAATGCACATTCAAACAGTCACCGACATTCGTTAAATCTGCGACGCGCATGCGTTAACCCTAACCATGATTATAACTATGTGAATTAACAGAATTTTGCCGTTAATATACCATATTTTCTGTAATATTACAGAAATGCAACTAAAATCACAGCCATGGGTTATGACAAATATTTTAGACGAGTGTCAAACATGTCATACATCTTGGTGCGAGACACCCCCAGCCTTTCTGATATCGGTCTAAAGCCAGTCAAGTCTCAATAAAAGAGAATATAAAATGAACTACAGATTTTGATAATAAAATTGAAAAAATTATTTTCATGTCTTAGTAGGATAGTAGTAATACTTTCAAAGTAAGCAGCTGGTCAAGCATGGAATTCCAAATAACTAAAAAAAACCAAAAAACCAAAAAAAAAAAAAATTGATACTTGTTAATAGGAATGGACAAGAGCGACCGGTACACTGCAAACGTTGAGAGACGTTCGGAAAGAAGCCGGGGTCGCCGCGAATATATAAATATAGGACAAACAAAGTGTAAATTAAAATATTTATTTTAAAAAAATTTACGTTGAAATTGCTCAAACGTTCGACAGAGTAATTGCTAGATTGTGTATCGATTTGTAAATTAACTTGAATATTCTGTTAAAATGCACAATCTGTTAGATTACATACCTATTTGCTAATTTAACTTTAATATGTTGTTAAAATACACAATCTCGGATGTTAAAAGTTAAATTTTTACATAAATGTTTATAAACACAGTTTTTACGTAATTTTACATCTGATAGTTTTCTAACAGGACAGTTTGTAAAATTTTACAGTAATTTCATGTTTTTATACATATAATTTTTACAGTGTAGCCTATGTGTATTTGTTTTCTGTACATTTTTTTTATTCATGTATGCACATAGCCTTGTATGGTTTTTAGGTAATCAACTTTCTTCCGGTTCATAGATTAATATACATATAATTTCTCAGATAAGTTAACTGGTGAACGTGGGAAGGCCCGCAGGCACCAATTACATGGACATGTTGGAGACCACTTCATGTCGGAAGTGCTACATGTTTGCTTGTTGACCAATTTGATAGAACAACATGTCACATATTAACATATTATCTTTGGAATCCATCTTAACCATCATTCTCAAGTATTACAAACCAGATGCCAAGAGATCAATTCAAAACGTATTTCTAATATGACATTACTTTAATTGTTCCGTAACTTTTTATCATTTTATTTTTAACGGAACTTGATGACCGGGAAGATAGATGGCCATATCGTTCTAATCTTCTTAAATTCGGAGCCAGCCGATCGCATCGAAAGTTAATTATGGTCTGGTTTTGTTACTAAATGTTAAGTTTTTAGTTTACATAGCATTCAAGACCTAAGGAAAGACCTGCAATAGGCAGATTTAGCTCTTGCATATTTCAATTTCATATAGTGGTCATGCAAATTATTTTAATGTGAATGCCACCCTAGTTATATTTTATGCAAATTGTGTCATTAAAATTAGAATTCGCATTAGTTCGTAATAAGCCAGTTATAGATCCAGTATAAACGTATTTTAACGGTCATGTCAGAAAACGACATCTTGATTGTTATAATATTCATATTCACACAGGTACCTTGGGATACAGTAGGTACTTGATGCATAAACTCCTGTCAGTTTTAACACGAGGTTGACTCGAGTATAAAAGTTACTGAGTAAAAAATGTAAAAGTTATTTTTAGAGCTTGATGGGTTATCTTTGTGTGACGTGGCATAATCTGATTGGTGAATAATGGGGAAAGCCCTTCTAGCACGCGCCGCTGTTTACTGAGTGTAATGAGGTTATCATCGTCAACAATGGCTGAATGTCATTAAGTCCCACCTCCCAGCGTTTCTGAATACAAAGCGCACGCGTCTTATCTTTTATGCACACTTCGGCACGCGACTCGTAGCAAACTACTGTGGAATTATACACCTTTGGGCCTAAAAGTGAATGTATTAATATATCCAAAATGGAGAAGTATTGTAGCATGCTGGTCAACTTCTTGAAAACTTTTCTGGCCAAAGATTTCGAGCATCTTTCGGTCTCTAAATATGACGATGGGCTCTTAATCAGTGTGGGAAAGGGCGGATGAAGTTTCTCTCAGCTGCCTCTTTGTTCATAAAGAACAGATGGACGAACGAACAAAATGTCCACCACACCTGGGCTAGTTAGTAAACTTGGTGAAATGTCTAATATAGGGGTGCATCATGTCGGCCATGCTCGTGGCATATGTTGTTTTGTGAAATAGAAACACGTGTTCAAAGATCGGGATAATGCGCCAAAAATTGTGGCAGGATTTTTTTCATCCAATTCCAGACAAAATAAGGTGTGTTACTAAAATTGAGTTTAAAAAATAAAATAATGGATGTAACAGATTTTCTATCTTGTATGACGCGCAGCAAAGGAGGAGAAAGATTAACAACAAGTGTTTTTTCTGCTAGTTAGAATATCTTAAATCACAGACGTACCTTTATGAACCTTCTAATTCGCTCATCAAGGGGTGTCAGAATATACTCGTGGAATTTTATGTGCAACAAATGTGGTTTATCAGCTTAAAATTAAAGACAGACTAAGTTATCAGAACTTATGGTGCAAAATTTATATACAACACATGATAGGCAATATTCATTTCAAGGAGGCAGACTTGCGTCGCCAATTTTATCACGGTTCAACAGCTGCAATATTGTAGAAACATGGTGCCGACATATTATCTGGAAGAAAAACAGGCTGTATCTGAGAGATAATCAACTTGTTAAACAGGAACATATTGTGGCATCAATCAGACACCAGAATTGAAAACAGTCAGAAGTCTGCAAAACACCATGGCTGGATTACCAACTTATACCAAAGAAAGACGCAGCGATTAAAGTTATCTCAACGATGGTGCCAAAAACTAAAAGACCTCGCATTACTGCTAAAATTTTATTTAATAAAATGGCATGCAACGTCGAGTGTGGTCACCATACTTTCATGTGAAATTCATTACTCCATTAAAAATAAATTAAAATACATGGAAAATATGACAACTACTTGAGAGAACTGCGTTGAATTCATGTTAGCTCCTCGAAAGATAGAGAAAAAACAATTTGGTTTTGTGGAATCACACCTTCAAGGAGACATCCGAGCGGTCTTGTCGAGGATTGTTGATTATTTGAAAGACATAAGCATCGACTTTCAGACAGATGACACCCATAATGTAGCCATAACAATGCTAGTTATCCGACGTCTCTGTTTATTCGAGAAATCTGCATTTAAACCAAAACATCTCAATGACTTCAACGTTACACGGCAGACAATCATTAGTGGCAACTTGGATGGAGTTGATTGAATACAAAAAGTTCATAGCGTCGAATCGTCCGACTAGTACCTTTTCAGAGATGTGGTTTCTTCACGCGGAAAGCTAATTAAATTAAAATCATTAACACCTCGACAGAATTCTATTATCACCGTTAGTCAACGAGTTGTTTTTACTAAGCACTACTAAAGTAATTTCACGGAACGAGTGTGACTATTTGAGGAAGTGTTTTCAACACGCTATTTTTAAGTGTGAGTTAAGATTGCTGAAGAGAGACCACCTGTATATACCGACGGGTCAAATGGTGAAGAGTATTACTCAATCCAGTGTCACCTTGTCGCCCAAACCGTGTGAAATTTTACGACTGAATCTCCCAATGTCATTTTCCTGAAATGTTTTCCCAAAGAAATAAAAACTAGATAAAATATTTTCATTAATTTGGAAAGTTTAATAATTTTCTGTTTAAATATATTTGATTATTCGCAAATTGTTATTTTCAAAAGTTAAATTTAGAAATTATTAAGAAGAATCGTGACTAAATCTTATTCAAGTTCAAGTTTCTTTTTGAGTATTTGGATGCACTTTAGTTGGTCTGCCCACCGGTGAAGACACTGGTGGACCTTGATGAGAAAATATTGTAGAACATTTAGATTGTCGCCACAGATGTTATGGTTGTTTGGTGCAAAATACCGAAACTCCCTGCAAAACATGATCTCGTCACCATCTCGACTACAAAACCATTCGAGACACTTATTTATTTTCGTTAATCTTTCGAATTCGCCTGGCGCCAGTCCTTCTAAAGCAAAACACTCCAAACACACATGAATATATGCAAATTCGCAGGTGTGCAAGTGAGTAGTAACCAAGGGCCGAAGGTGACGAATTTTAATGCAATTTATCAGTGAGTGGAGGGCGGCTTCTTTGAAGTTTGGTTTGATTGACAGATCGGTAACGCTAGCGACCGCCAAGCCGGCGCCGGCTTGAGAGGATATACACAGTGTTGAATGGGTGACGTCACAACTACGGCGCCAACCCGTCTACCAACGGTGTTCTTGATTGTAGTGGTTCACACCGAGTTATCACGTGCAAAATATGATAGAAAATGTCATGTGAAAATTTTTTGAGGACTGAGGTGACTGTCGTTTTATCGTCCATCTCACTGAAGCCATTTTAAAAAGTAAACCTCATTGAAATTGCGCGATAGACATAATTTTTACGATATACCCTATTCAATGGTAAAGTAATCGTAAAATAACTCCAATAGCCGCGAGTGTTTATTTTGTGGTTGTGAGAGATTAACTGATAGTCTTTAGGGGCGGGACTAAAGACCCAAACTAATAACAACAAACTTGCTGATTGGCTAAGACGTCACGGCTTTGACATATCGATTGAACTGTGTCTCTCGCAATATGTAATGAGTAGGCGGGGCCTATTCTGGATATTGTTACGTGTGAATGCTTGTGCACACAGTCAGATTCGTTTATAAGGCCAGTGAGCAGTTTCTGAAGTCATATCCACCTTCTCAGTCGAACAGAGATCATCTATCGCAATCTACTAGTTTTACTCAAGTCACTTGGATTTACTTACCTACGTTACTCAACCGAAAATGAAGGCTGTTGTTGAAACCCGTGTCCCATCCACCGACTTCGGTATCAAGGAATTAAAAATAACCAAAGGAAAATTCGACGATGGAGCCGAAATGACGGCTTGTTTTCACAAATTGAAGGATTTAGTGCCCACAGTGAATCATGGACAGAAAATATCTAAAAAGGACCTTTTACAACATGTGATTGATTACATTCTGGATTTGGAATTGGCACTAGAATTTCACCCAACAAAATCTGGCTTCCCTCAGATCAGTGCCATCAGCCGGACGCCATTATCGGAGAAACCTGCGTCGAACTCCCTTCGCAAAGAGGTAGGTTCCATTCATGTATTGATTTTATGTTTGCCTACAACCAGCTTTCAATACCATATCATTGTAACATTCATAGAGATTTTTCTTGGATAATGAATCCCTTACTCTTCCAATGTTGAATACCCAGCTCTCGGTATTATTTTATTAGTTATCCCCAATAGATTATGAAACATGGCTATTTTTAATGTTTTGTACAGCCCTGAGCTATCTCGCATCAGTTTCTAAAAATGTCATTTATGTTCGTAAACAGCCAAGGTTAATAACTATTTACTAATGTTCTCAATTTTTTGTCTTTCAGAATTTCAACTGTGTACGTGATATTGAAATGGAAGAGGCGGAATTGAGACCACCATCAAAGTAAAAGAAATTACTTCAAAAATATATGTGCTAACGAACAAAAACAGGTTAGTATTTTCAATATTTCATTTAGAAGTTGTGTGAATTTTAGCTTGAAGCTATTAGCTTGCAGCTGGACAAATTAGAATACCTCAAATTGTTGGCAGACCATATCGGCGACAGACTGGCGCCTCCATGGTATGGGAGCGGTGTTATACAGTCAGCACAGGTGCACGTCGGGTTTCGTAAACAGTTCACTTTATCAGAGTAAATGAAAGATACAGTTACAAAATAAATCCCCTTCATATTTTAAAGAGTATTTATATGTAGTTATGAAAATGTATTCATGTTTTTTATTATTTATATTTTTCAGAAACTGCTTATATGTACAGTTTTCAATGTTTAAAAACACTAGTCGACAAGGGGGTCGGGTGACGCTTGTGAAGGAACGTCAACGTAACATGAACCATGTGAACAATTGATGCAATTGAACTTTACCTAACTACCTGTCCCGGCTGTTGCGCCTCCGACAACGTCTCCGACATTACATGCTCAATGTTCGAGTTTTGTTACAGTAACTAACAAATATTCGTGTTGGATTACTTAACTCAATTGTGTACAAATCACCGAATTATTCCAAAAACATTCATATTTGGACTTAGGTTTCATTTGTGACTCATTTGTGTGAGTGTAGACTCTTATGGTATAAGTGGAAGTTGTGTGAAGAATGAGAGATATTATTATTAATTAGAGTATATGGAAATAGATTATATTTAGTGGTTGAATGAATGGCTTCATGTCATTTCACTTTAAAGAAAATTCATTTTGTTACTACGTGTCAATGTTATATTGTATCGTTTGTATATTTGTAATCTTTTTGTAAAATATATTTGTTAAAGTTATTATTTGTTGAAGACATAAAACCATAAAATGGTGAAATATAAATTAAAAAGATAATGAAAATTTTACATAAACGTCTTTCTTAAATTTATTTACTTGCTGTCATGGCCGAAATTGTTCTCTTTGATTGAAATCTACATAAATAGTAGTGTCCATACTCCATATCAATGCAAGATTTGGCCTTAGTCAACATTTTTGATGGTCAAGATAACGGCCATGGGTACTTGATGTAGGGAGACGGAGGTTCCCGAATAAGTTCAATCCAACTATTTTTCGCTACTATTTGGGATAATATATTGAAATATAAGGACAACGAAGCCATAGGGGAAGTTAATTCTACAGCGCACCTACAATAACATTGACGGAGTTAAAATTATTAATAAGATTGTCTGCCATGGGTTTGATGGACACCTGGTCACAAAATGTAAATAACCAAGTCAACAAGGAAGTTAATTAGGTTTTTCAAAAAAGAGTTTTGCACGTGTTCCATTAATCAGGGGCCATGTAATTAGCTCGAAGATAGAGTAATCCATTAGCTAGTCATAAAACATGACTAGACCAGGCTTTATCTTGTCAATAGGCTATAGGTTTAAATCCATAGCGATTAACAAGCATTAGCAGCAATATGTAGGTAAAACTTATCAAGGCTGATGAATTGGAGCAGAAAGGCAAAAACTAAGAATCAACGATCGATATCTATGTTAGATTGTCGTTTGACCGGGTCAGCATTTAATACGATGCATCGTCTTTACTCAGGAGGTATTTTTTTTTTTGTGGATATTCTGCAGAATTGAGGAAAGCTGTTCCCGAATCAAACACTTCTAATTACCATTATTAATTCGATACAATATTTAATTGGTAACAGTGACTCCAATTGGGTTTAACGTCCTACTTTTCTGCACCAACTGGGATCATTACTGAAATGTCTTCTAGCGCGAATAGAAAACTTGGTTGCAAGGAGAGAGAGAAAAATGGGGTTTAACATCCACTCGACACAAACTAGGTCATTTCAGGACTAACATGGTTCAATTTTGTTTCAATAATTCGCTTGCGCGTAGGGGTCTTTGGCAGTGGGAGGAAACCGGAGTACCCGGAGAAAACACGAGGTTGGACAGGCGAACCCTATTGGTTGTAAGGATAATTACAAGCGACTAGGACAAGCAAATCCATCCATTTTATTTAGCATCCATTTGATGAATTTGAATTAAATGTATTCATTACGTCTGCTTATATCGCCCAACAATCTTCGCCCTATCTAAAATAGCCATTTATATATCTAATTAGTCATACATGGCAAAGATCCGTAATTCGAGAAATCATATTGCCCGTATAAGGCCTTATATCACTAATAAGGAAATAATTACGTAAAATGACCCAAACCTCTTTAGAAATTTCGAGAGGTTAAGGTCGATCTCAAATTAAGTATCGTAAATACCCAAACTGAAATGATCACCAATCAGACGTTTCCTGTTAGGCCATTTTGTTAGTAAGTTGACTCAAGGGTTGCTTCCTGCTTCCTTTCTCCCTGACATATGGCAGGACAGCGATTAACATTATAAATTATACAAAACCATTTGTCATAGTTCCTCCTTTTTTGTATTTTTATTATTATCAATAATGATTTTAAGCCATTGTTTGACGTCTCCCATCATCGCTGGGAACCGAATTATTTGTGTTCATGACTTATGTTTTTATTTGGCAGATGTTGTAAAGCTCTATTATAAGATATAAAGTCGATTTAACACGTGTTTATTTCTAAAACACAATGAGTCGTCATTTTGAACAAAAAAAAATAATCCACAATTATTATAAAATATCAACTGTGTATATTATAACAGGGTGTTAAACGCCAAAGAATCGGCTTATCTTTCTTGGATTGCAACATTCGGTATTAAACATATGGACTACCATCCACAAGACGATTTAATGAATAATAAGTGATTCTGACATGGCGGTCAATACTCGTCTCATGAATACTTTAGACAGTTCTCATCTGACTTCAGCTTAATTTAGAAAGCCAATTTCTTCGTCTTGTTGGAGGTGGATAAATATTCGATCCGTTAATACCAGAAAAGAAATGGAGTAAGGTCGTCTGAAACATGGCATAGACTGAACATTTGGGAGAAGTTAGTTAATTTCATTTATAAACAATATTATGAATGGAAAGCATAAACTTTTAAAGTTCAATAACATTATCTAGAAATTGAGTGGGCTGCAGGTGAAATCATTCGTGCACTTTTTGGGATAATTGGTTACCATATGCAAGGGGGGCAACTCCACAAAATTATCTATTATACATATCTATTTCTTAGCACGTTAAAAACCATTATCGATTTAAAATATTTCAAATAGCAATGTTGCAGATAAGTTTTCTTTTAGAATTTAACATGACAGCAAAATATCAATAGATCGATTCGATTAACCGATGATTAGCATATACTGTACATTAAATTCTAGTACCTCTTTCATGTTTAAAGATAGGCTTTCATGTTGGCGGTATTTTCGAACTGTGGTTTCGTCTAATCAGTAACTAGCTAATTAGAGATTAGTTGTTGACTAAGTTGGCATTCTCAAAAGTCAGATTAACCTATCTTTGACCAGAATTCCTCTTCGTCAACCATTAAAATTCAGTTTTAAAATTTGATTGTAAATCAAACATTTAAATCGTTGATTTTATAAGATCATTGATTAAAGAGTTTTTGTTTATCATTAATGAAAGGGACCAGTTACAGGACGTAGATTACAAAAACATATGCTTGAGAACAGTGTTTCCCAAAACAGGGGTTCAAAGTTATTAGTAGAGAGGTAGCAGCAGTGAGAACAAGAGGGTCGCGAAAAACAGTAAATTAGAGCATGAAATTTTTGGTATTGCTCTGGGATAAAGAATTTCAGCAGTTGTTGTTATCCTTTTTTAAAAAAAGTTGCTTGTATGTTTGTAATTATTAAGCTTCAAAGACCTAAAATACAATTATTGAGTTAGTTGTTTTTATTTCTTACATCTCTTTGTTGGAATTATTGTGTGAACATATGAAACTGAAACAAAGACTTTAACAAACTCATTTAATGCAACGAATGTCATATCTAGTCGACTTTGCCTTATGTGTTTTCTCTTTACATCTTCTTTGGATTGACTGGCCCCCAACGCTCCCCTTTTGAAAATCATGTATCAAACCCCTGTGAACAGGCCGAGAAGGTCCATCTGTATTTCCTGCCTGGTTGGCAACCCTTTGCCAGTGGTGCAAGACGGAAGGTGCGAAAAACAAGGTCCCGTGCACCTTAAAGGACAATATTGGTGCCACTCATTATCACATATGAGATAGAACTGATTAAACACTTTTCAAATATATTATTAACACAGAGATCATCGCTACCATAGAGGAGTAATAAAGGATTCATGATTCGGAAGTGACGAACGCCAAAGGAAAACACGAGTTATCTCTCTATGTGAATGACTGAAGTGACGAGTGATGACAGATAAACGGCCGAATTTCTGCTCACTAATAATTCCTTCGAAGACAAAAAGTTGTTATATGGGACCGCAAGAGCATATCTGACGATTCAATAAAGTAATTAAGTGTCATAAGATAAGAGAACACGGGAAAAATAGAATTACTCCGTACAGCCCCTTGTTTTTTATTCATTCTATAGGGGAGACCGGGGCACATTGAACACTGTATAGCGTTGGGTTGTATAGTATTATTTATAAAGGATATATCCATGGTGGTTCAATGTGCCCCGGTCTCCCCTACCTTATAAAAACATGGTAATGCACGAACTTTTTTCTGTTTTTCTTTCGTGTTCTCTTATGTAGTGGCAGTCAATTCTTTTTATGAATTGTAAGATATTCTCTCACAGTGTCACACAGCAACTTTAGGTCTTCGAGGGAATTATTAGTGAGCAGATATTCGCCCATGTATCTGTTATCACTAATCACTTCAGTTAGTTATATAGAGGAATAACTCGTGTTTTCCTTTGGCGTTCGTCACTTCCGATTCATGAATACTTTATTACTCCTCTATGGTAGCGATGATCTCTGTGTTAATATTATATTTGGAAAGTGTTTAATCAGTTCTATCACATATGTGATAATGAGTGGCACCAATATTGTCCTTTAAAGAACCCCTTATAGCCGGAATTCGAAATAAGAGTAGTCCGCTGTGCTGATGTCCTTGATAAAATACTCTGATGGCAAACTGCGTTAAACAATTAGATGCAGATAAGAAGGACGTTAAACCGCGTTTGATTTCAGTTTTAAAAAATGTCGCTTCATGCTTATTTGCCCCACAACTGTATTACTGAATGCACTATAATGACATATCCATGCACGGAATCCCTCCTTCAACTACCCCCCCCCCCCCCACTAGATGACTAATATTTAGGGTGACTTAGTTAAAGACTAAGTACAAGCCAGCGCTCCAGATTATCATATCTTATGTTATTCTCGGCCAATAATTAACGCAGTGATTAGGCTAATCAAAGTTTATATACAATCTAAGTTGTTTAAAATTTAGTCAGCATTTTAGAATATGGCTGGTCAGAAAATCGAAGGTTAAATCCATGATTAGTACTAATCTACATTGTACTTTCGAATATATGGACCTAAGAAATTTGTCATATTATATTTTTCTGAATCATCAAAATTAATCCCAAAATCTCAAGTTAAGTCATCTTTTAGTATTTCATAACTAAAATTCAATAGGGTGTCTCAGGTTTCAGCGAAAATTGTCAAACATATGCTGTGTTTGAAATATTTTCTCTATAACACTAAATGACAGTTTGTCGGCCTTTTGTTGTGGAAAAACGGGGAGAAAAAAATCAACAGTAGTAGTTGATAAAAGGATAGAGATTTGTGATGTTGATGACGATAGCTAATGAGAAATAAAAAGGTGTGGGTAAGAAACAGCGGGAGTAACCGGAGTAATTTGTGTCGTTTTATTGATCCCCACAGCTAACTTGGTTTGACTCAAGGGTTGATTGTATGGATAACGAAGTTTAAAGTGTTATAAGCCAATACGGCGAATAATATAGGTGCTATAAACTCTACTATGTCATAATCTACTCCTTTATCTACAGCTGGGCTAGAGAACTTCAATCTCTGAATATATAACATCGTGGGAAGAAAGCTCGAATTGTGCAGTGTAGCGAGACAGCTGAAGTGACCAGAGGACAGCTGAGGGTCGCACCTGCACACTGACTGACAGTAACGCCAACCACGACCCCTACTTACGTGTACACGTGCAACACGTGAATGTCACAACAAAAGAACAATAAAAGTACAGTTGACCTTTATTTAATATACATCGAAGGATGCCACATGTTCCGACAAATGTTCTCCAATTTACAAGATGGACTCCTAAACACAAAAACAGACCACAGACGAACAGTCGACCAAACGTCATCAACAATATGGCCGTAGCTGGAGGCTGCAAGATGTCAATTGATAGTAGATGTACAGCCGTCACATGTAAATAATGTTTAATTGACATGAAATCTTTGATATGGCCGAGACACTTCAAAAACCTGGCCAATGCGACCATCAATACGCCCCAATTTGTGAATTAAACGGACGTAGGTAATGGTATATATTATGTTGACTGACAAGTAGAAAAGCTGTTCTATGTATTTTTTGTCCATTCCTGAAACATTGGATGTCGAAAATAATGGAACTCGGAAGTATTGTTTTAACATGTGATTTATTAGAAGTCAATGACCGTGTTGCACATGTTTGTGGTTTAAACAAAAGAGCTTCTGCGCTGTATAGATACTATTAATCTATGCAAACCAGGAAGACGCGGACGCTTGAATCAAACAGACATTCTATTTCTTGCCAATAAATTCGCGATCGAAACAATATTTGGTAAATGATATGAACTAATTATTCCAAAGCTATATTCTAGATTTTAACTAGGCATAAATTATCAGGTTTAAGGTCGGACGGACTTGCTGTAGCTGTAGGTGTAGCTGTTGGGTCGCCATCAAACTGGATATTATTTCTCTCACATTTGTCAATTTTGTGCCCAGAGATGAAGTTTGTAATATGATATGGATACTTTTTCGGGCACCCTTGATATCATTTACCAGTGAGTGTACGTAAGATAACGTGGGCCCTGAAAACCCTTCTGGATTTTTCTCGCCCAGTTCTCACTTAAGAGTTTGCGAAGAGATTAGAAGAATAGTTTTGATGGAGCATCAGGCGGAAACTGCGTAGAATAAATTAGTTTCCAATATATATGTGATCATTGTAGATTAACCATATGTTAGTTTCAATAAATCGTGTGATATGAATCCATCCTCGTCCTTTTCTATTAATATCTCTAATCGATCTTTTGAAGGATTTCGAATCCGTTGCAATACAGTGTTTACACAGACATGATAATTTGAAAAGTTTTGCCGAATCCTTTGATGGGATTCTTTTTTGATCGGATTGCATCCGAGCCCGGAGATTATCTGTCTTTGATGTTTTGATGGTTTTTTTTTAAATTGTGTATAATCCATATAAATTTTTGTTTGGTAATATGCAATACTCTAGCCTCCTGGTCCTAATAAAAACGAAAACAAATGGATTTTAACGTCCTACTGTTCTGTATCGTCTGGACTAATGACAACAGCAATACGCCATGCAGTGTGCTATGAGGGACATATTGTCTGGGCTCTTGATTTCAACTGTCAAGGGTTCTTTTACGTGCATGTCAAACAGTACGTGGGAACTGTGTTTTCTGTCCCATCCAAACGATCTCACGCTGTTCCTTGTCAGACCCCCGTTTTCACCGGTTACAAGGGAGGGATCCACTCCGGAAAATCTCGATGAACTCTCTTTGCCCCCCCCCCCCGCGAGCCAACGTCTTACTCACCCACGAATTTAAAGTAGCTAAGTCTCTAACTCAATATCATCCCAAATCTTTAACATTGAAAACACGAATTATTTGTCAGTTTAAATCAACATTGATGCAGTGATTACCGGAACAAGGTGGGCTTCCGATATCTAATATTTAAGACAAAATAAACATTTTACCTTAGGTACACGAATCGTGTAACATAATGCGTTTCAGCCCCAGTTCTAGCAAAAGACTCAAGGAACATTGCACCAAATCAAAGGGCATATGTAGACTGGAATAACCAGACGCTAGAAATTTGCATTCGATTGACACTGCTGGCTTATTTCGCCGAACATAACTGATTCGAAATTATAGTAAAAATGGAAACCATTAAATATAAATCAGTTAAGATACATTCATATTACAACATTTTATGCGTTGGGACCCACTTGTTAGCGAATTAGCTCCTTTAAGATATATATAATGATTAGGCAGTATGGAATGCTTCCTGGTCCCAACAGACTAGATCTACCACTTTAAATACGTACATAATGAAAGATATAAATACTACTTCCCCGTGGAAAGACACTAAAGGTCGACATCAATAATCCACACAATACGTCATATTATTTAAAAATGTCAAACACGTCAGGAATCAACGAAAAAAAATGCGTGAATATGGTAATTGCTGATGAAACCAGTTCGCATTAATTATAATTATACATATTATATGTGGAATACTTTTTTAACAGGGTATGTTTGGAACGAGGACGAATTATTTCTGGTGCATTTTCATGCGTCTAAATGTTGACCTACAGTGTAACCATCGTCTTTCTGCATTAGCCCGATCGGTGTAGTAAAGGGGGGTGGGGCGGGTTGTTT
Organism: Patella ulyssiponensis; assembly: GCA_963678685.1. Lineage (NCBI taxonomy): Eukaryota > Metazoa > Mollusca > Gastropoda > Patellidae > Patella > Patella ulyssiponensis. The sequence goes on from OY783228.1 coordinate 20,972,719, forward strand.
TACCACAAAAGATTCAACCCGGGTTCTTTCATATCCCCTTCTTTCTTCATTTTCGGACGAACAACCCTATACTAGAAAATGGCGGATTCCATGGAAGTTCTCAGAAATATTTTCTATTCATGCAGGGACAAAACTCACATAGTAGCAGCGTTACTCTCAACAGCGGGGTTTTGATTCCGGCGTATGATCGCCAGTCTAAACAAGAGGTCTTTCACCCTGTCCTCCTATTTCCCCAACAGCCAAATAGGTCTACCCACAAGCGTATTAGTGAAATAAAATTGTATAATAAGTTAGTCTCAGAATGGTCTGTTTTGTGTCGAGTGGACGTTAAACTCCATTTCTCTTTCTCCCTCTCCCTCTCTAAACCCGTGTACAACCATCAGTGATTTTTATATAAAAAAAAAAACCCAACAAAGGCCCAAGGGGGTTTGCTATAATGTCCAGTTTGACGTAGGCCATGTCCAGTTTAACCTAATAAAATCTGACCTTTTGATCTGGGTTGAAATGTTAACACAATTTATATGATTTATTGATATTAAACAGATGATATTTTTATGGATGTTAATCAACATGTTTCGCAACATCTGTCCATGACACAGAGTATTTGACAAACAAACGACAGCATTACTGTATGAAAAATGAAATTACATGTTTTCTGTTATATCTATTTATGTGACATAAAATGGTGTTTAACGTCCCACTCATTTTGCTCCGACTGGCTAATGAAGATGAGTAAACCACTAGTAACGTCAACGCTGATTGATTAATCAATGTCTGACGTCATAGGGTCAAAAGTGGCTCATACGACCCCTGACACGACCTTCTGGTACAGGACATCGAAAGTATAAAAAACGAAACGAACTATAGATCCGTATTTTAACCAGATTGCGCTACTACTTACTGGTTTTTTTCTAACTCGAACTATGTAAAATTTTCTTTTACCTGCTCTCCAACGTGTACACTGGATGGCGTACCATCCTAACTACAAGCTACTCTCCTCCCCAGGCCCTACACTCACAGACAGCACCTTACTCACTAAGTCACCACGACCCCATCCAACTGATACGACTTTTTAGTTGTGGCTAGTGCCGGACTAGGGAGACAGAGTATGCTCACCACCTGGCATATCTCCACTTATTTTGATGAAATCCCCTTTGGAAATTCGAATAACTAAAATACTGTGACCATTTGCCAGGAAAACCTATGAACTTGGTAGAAACTCGGATTGAAACTTTAACTTATGAACCAATCCCGAACCATTATATTCTACTATGATTTTAGACAAAATACGATATCCAGTGACTTCTATCAGCATTGGTCTTGGATAGTTGTTAAACTTAATCTAACCCCATTCGTCAGTTCATAGCTATTGGCTATACATTTTTAATTAACAGCAGATTATCTTGGGGTCTGTTCGTTAGGTCGGTGCTTTTTGGTTAACACTTATTAGTCCGTTGCTTCAATATCCATAGAAAAGCTTTTGATTTAGTTACTTCGGGTCTGAGGTACAGGGTAGGCTGAGCATCATGTTTTTATGATATATTTACGGACACAACTTTAATGAGCTGTTATTCACCAAAAGGTGAGAGAGAGAGAGAGAGAGAGAGAGGGAGAGAGAGAGAGAGAGAAATGGGGTTTAACGTCCACTCGACACAAATTAGGTCATTTCGGGACTTACATATGGTTTAATTTTATTTTAATAATTCGTTTGCGCGTAGGGGTCTTTAGCAGTGGAGGAAATCGAAGGAACCGGAGAAAACCCACGAGGTTGGACAGGCGACCCCACTCCTTGCCACGTACACTACAACCGAGGAATTGAAACCACGCCAGTTAACTCAATGACAGGCTTGGTTATTAATCCCGTAGATGCAGGTCAATAGGACATTAAACCCCATTTCATTTTCGTTTTTCGTTTGTTGACTGCTAATATTGTTGCGTTAAAGATATCTGTATGAATTTTGCTTTCAGGAGAACAGACAATAACCAAGTAATTGGTTTCATTCTGAAAAAGATTCATAAGTTTTCTATGAATATTCGGAAGCAATACGCGTGTCGTTGAGACACGTGATTAGAAAAATTAATGAAAATGACCTGCTATTATTTTTATTAAACAAACGGAAACGCCATCTGTGAAATATTCCCTCTTTAATTCTACTTTTAGCTTTATTTTCCACACTCTCTGTTTTATGTAATGAAACATGATGCGCACTAGGGTTCCGCGCATGCAGGTGCAGCTGTGCAAGTGGCAAGAACGGAAATTTCATCGGAAGAAGAAGTGGAGAGGCAAACATGTCATCGAATTAGTTCCATTTATTCTTGCAGTTGATTCCATAGACGATTGGCCTAATTTACCAGCGGTCAATTTACAATCACCATTATTGGACTTCGATTTTCCTGAATCCCGAAGCCAAATCACGTAATGAAAATGGAGATTTTCATCTCGCTCTTCGACAGGAAATTAACAGCCAAGACAATAAAATTGCGAGAAAAACGCGTTAATGAAAGGATTCCCTAGAAAATCAAAGCCGCCATATTTTATGAGAAGGTTGACTTCCGATAGCAACGTGATGACGATGTTGTCTAATGACATTGTCTTGTCTTTATTCCTAGGAGAAGGAAATAACCGTGGAATTGTTAACGAGTGGAAAATCATTATTTTAATAATTACAAGTCGTAGCTTGTGAAAGTTAAAATGGTGGATGATTGAACACCTGCGAGGTTAGAGAGCAACAACCAGCATACATCTTAAACATTACATTTCTTCTCGCCTCTTATTAATTCATTCATTCTATTCTTTGTTTCATTAAAATACATTCATTCTTCTGTCTATTGGCCATGATTCCATGGCAAAACTCCAAATATTGAAGGCCAAGTCGCACAATAAACTGCCCTGTTAGTGTTATGTTTAAATTAATATGTATTTACGATATATCCAAAAAATTTAAAAAAAAAGAAAAGTAAATAGATTTACAATGGAAAATGACTTTGCCCCCAAATACCAGATTAGCCCACTGACTAATATTTATTCATATCGATGACGTTTGACATAAGTTACGCCATTTGCAGTTTACATCATTTACACCAGTTCCTATTATTATTGCGCCTGTCCATCCTCGTGGGTTTTCTCTGGGTCCTTCGGTTTCCTCCCTCTGCTAAAGACCCGTACGCGAATGCGAATTATTGAAATAAAATTAAACCGTATGTTAGTCTCGAAATTACCTAGTTTGTGTCGTGTAGACGTTAAATTCTCTCTCTCTCTCTCTCTCTCTCTCTCTCTCTCTCTCTCTCGAAATAAGGGTAGGTCGTAGCGCCATTGTCCGGGGAAAATTTCCCTCAAAGAAAACTGCTTGGCACATGACCATAGGCCTACTAACTTGTACAACGGTGAGTTGTTCAAGAATGCAATGATTCGTCCCTAGCTTGTCTTGTCAGCAGCTACAATTGTTACACTCTTCGAGGCTTTACGCTAGTAAAAATAGCTTCAAATTCAAAATTATCAACACATATTATCATACATGGACACAAGTAATAATGTTACCAAAGTGAAGACGAGAACACTAAAATAGTTACCGATCAGTTTTCTACCCTCCCGAGATGACGTGTTATCCCGTGTAAAAACGACAGAAATATCGCGTAGCTGTTGGATTTCATGAAATCTATGAATGTATGTGTTAAGGTTTCACCTTTATTTCAATGAGAATCGGTATATAATATCCAGTCCCGTATAAACAACTGGTAGAGCGTTAAAGATCGTCTGTCTGGAAATCGAGAGAGAGAGAGAGAGAAATGGGGTTTAACGTCCACTCAACACAACCAGGTCATTTCGGGACTAACATATGGTTTCAATTTTATTTCACTAATTCGCTTGCGCGTAGGGGTCTTTGGCCGTGGGAGGAAACCGGGGTGCCCGGAGGAAACCCACGAGGTTGAGAAGGCGCCCCTATCTCCATGCCACATACGCTCACACCAGGGCTCGAAACCACAGCCGCAAGCCAGAGGTGCCAGAGGTGACCGGCCAGCTAGAGGTCGAAGCGCGGCACTCTAGACCACTAGGCCATCCCACCCCACCCGTCTGGAAATCGACATAACAGTAGGCTACAGTGTCACTGAAAGGCCACAGTTTGCCAATAAGAACAATGCATGGCGAATCGTCACAGTTTAAACCAACTGCTTCATCGTTTTGTCTATATAGCAAACTTTACTTGTGTAAATCGTAGTTTCAATTGAACCAAGATCCTCGTCTTGTGACGGACAAGTTTATCATACAAGCTATAACTAGCCTTTAGTATGAAGCACGTGGTTAAAAAGTGAAATACCGTGACTGCAGACTGTGATGGAACGAGTTCAAAAAGGATCCTCTTTATAAAATAATCAAGCAGGTTTTAACTTTGTGGTATTGCTTTCAGTGATTAGAAACTAGATTGTCATTGAACTATACGGTAACGTCACCTTCTATTCTATTATTATTTGTTGGCCAGCGGCAAACCACCACCACTATTAACTACCTTGATTAGATTGATAGACATCACTAACATGGTCGCCATAGTAACCAGAACGTATTACGATAGTCGTCAAATGGAATCTATGGTCATATATTGCTAAGGTCATATATTGGTTTTCATTACATTCGATACAATATGAATCCGTGCCTCAGCAATACTGACTACGCGACCCGACTTTCTCTTCTAGGGCATTAATTATTTACAGCACGTGCAAATAAATGTCCCCGGGGACATCAGACACGCTACGATTTACATTTTCCGATTCCTTGATACGACGTCTGCGTTCTGGAACGGCCATTAATACAGTTCCTCTGGGCGAATACCGTTATTGAGCGGAAAGAGAGAAAAAACGTACCCATCTAATACATTAGGAAATCTGAATGACTTTTATATGATATGGCTTGAACAAACACGCGTGATTCTCGCATTGAAATGTTTTACATATAAATCCCCCTGTAAAGCAAAGATGATCAAAATGTATTACTTTTTACTTATACTTTATATATACGATTTCACAATTTTTAATAATGTCACTAGTAGGAATAGACAAGTGTGAGAGAGGGATTAGGGTTACATAACAACACAAAGTAGGTCATTTCGGGACTAACATAATATTATCGTATATGTTTGTTTCATTTCGTATACACAGCGAAATGAAATTCAGTTTAACGTCTTCACTAAACTGCTTAATTTTGTTTTTAAATCCCCTAAAATCCTTTACCTTAGGACCGAGCAACTAACTCAATATATATGATACGTTTTGAAACAACTTAAAGCCCCAATAACACTCTTGTTGTAATTGAATAATATGTCCCAATCTTTATTCTGGTCAACAAATTGTATTATTTTACAATATTCAAATTAATTGATGATACAAATTTCATCTTAACACACCTAATTTAAAAAATTGGAAAAATTCAACTACATGATTTGAAAAGGTTAACGTAAACCTTTTCAAATGTGACTTGGATTTTAAGATATTTTCGAACCCTCTGGACAAGTAAAATATGATGTAATGGATAATTTACACAACAGGTAGGACACATAAACATCTAGTACTTAGAATAAGACTATTATTTATTTTCTAGAGCTGCCAAGCCAGCAAGAGTGTTATTGTCCCTTTAAACCCGTCAGTCTTCACCTGGAAATGGAGACCGGTGTCCCAAGCTGTATTTTGCGGTGTCTGGGTAAAACCAGACTTTTATTTTATAAAAAAAATGTGTAGGTGCAATTTACTCTTTATTATCAAGTACAGCACATGGATCATTCACTGTATGGACCCCCACGAGAATCGATTATCAGGTCACTCAAAGAAAAAAGTGACTCGAAATCTTAAAAGGGTTACGTGTCCAGATGAGCATTTTTAACGTTCACGTCCACACGACTCAACCGTTTGTGCGGCGAATTTTGAGACAGTGTAAATACATCACTCTTCTGTATTTTGGCGCTTAAATTTCATACATATTCGGACATTCATTTTTGAGACACTGTTCAAATCGAGATAGTCCCTTTAAGAAATGAAATTAAATGGGGTTTAACGTCCTACTGTTCCGCTGCATCTGGGCTAATGAAGATGGCCAACGGGGTTTTTGAAGACGGTTATACGTCATGCAGTATTTTACTCGTATTTAGGTGTTAATGGGCTGCAGATATTGTTTCTACCCACCCGAACTATCAAACCCCTTTTCTTTGCACCACTGAGAATGAAATGGAATGAAACAAAATGGGATTTAACGTCCTACTGTTCTGCCTCAACTGGGATAATGAAGACGGGCATATACTATACAGTATGCTATGAGGGAAGTTCTGTCCAGAAGCGGCGCTACGGCCTACTCTCACATCAAATTTCAATTGCCAATGGACCCTTTACGTGCATGCCAACGTGTGCACGAGGCCTCAGTTTCTCCTTTCATTCGAAGGACTATACGTTTTACCTTGACCGGCCCCCGGTCCTGTGCCAACACAGAGATTGAACCCGGGCCTCCAGGTTAGCAAGCCAATGTCTTACTCACTGAGCCACCGTGCCCCCCCCCCCCCGCATCCATGGAGATTTGGAAACCAGTCTGGTACATCACTGAGAACTTTGTCGACCTTCACCAGGATTGTACCTGGGACCCCTGGTTAGAGAGACAGCACAATACTTATCGAGCCAGAGAAACCCATTGGGTCGTACGCAGGACAACCGAACCGATGACCCAGGTGTAGGTTAAAAATCAGAGGTTAATCTCTGTTAACTAGACATATTCCCGCACTCAGAAACGATTCTAAGGGTAGTCTCTGTGTCATTTTGAGGCCAGTGTCTGTTCACCAGACGTATAGTTTCCATGCACATCAAGAAACCACTTTATGTCTTTTTTTTTAGATCACTCCCATTTGGTTATTACATTGGATGCATAAAGTGAACAGTTAGGCCAAAAACACGTGAGAAGATGAAACAGGGGTAATTATGAAATTCGTGAACATTTAAGCCAAAGATGTACTTCTCATTTAAAATGGCTATTGAAATTGGAATGGTGCGCTACAAATCTAAATGTGACACAGTTCTGTTATAAAACCAAGCACGGCTATCATGAAAATCGTGTACTTTTCATTATTTATTTTCCGGAATAAAATTTAAGCCTGCAATTTAAGTTGTAATGGTACTCTACAAATCTAACTGTAGCACAGCTGCTGTGTACTGATGGATGCAGCGATAAGCAGGACTATAAGATTAATCACGAAATTCGTGAACAGTTAAGCCGAAGAAGATGTACTTTTCATTTCGGCGATTTTAAACCCTCTATATAAGTTGGCACTCTACAAATCTAAATGTGGCAAAAACAATTTATGCACTGATGTATGCAGAATAAAGCAGGACTATAGGATTAACCATAGAAATTGTGAACAGTTAAATTAAGCCAAAGAAAGTGTACTTTTCATTTTTTGGAATAGATTTTAATTCTTCTATATAGAAGTTTGAATGATACAATCTAAATATGACTGTTATACACTTATGTATGCACGACCAAGATAAGTCCCTGTCAGTGATGAACGACGGAGGATCTGACAATGATAGCTGTCTAGTCGTTCGGACGTGACGAAAAACCGAGGTCTGTTCACGTAAAAGATCCCTTGGCAATTGGAATTCGGTATAGGAGTAGGCCGTAGCGTCACTGCCCGGCCAAAATTCCCCCATAGTACACTGTATGGTGTATACCCGTTTTCATTAGCCCAGTTCGGAGCAGAACAGTGGGACGTTAAACCCCATTTCATTTGATCAGGATCTACAAGCAAAGCCTCCTTGACCTTCACACCATTGTCTTCCTGGTTTCACCAACCTCCATTTACCTATAAACACTTACAAAAAACAGGTATTAATTACTTCGTGATGAAAATATATAAGCTACAAACAGATTTCAATTTATATAACATAATGTTAGCGTGCCACGAGCAAATCTTCGGCACCTGTTCCTGTTTTACAATATAAATATCCTCTAATACGCCTAATTTCTTTTCAAATTTCAAAATCCACAGTCTATCTATCTATCACCTGCGTGTTATAATAATAAACAGTATTTAGGATTATATATTTCATAATGTATTTTATTCTCAACAATAACACATTGTATATAATACTTTCGCAATAAAATATCTTACACAATAAACTGGTTGAGAATTTTAAAATTATTTTGAAGATATATTCTTGGTTTTTTGGGGGGCTTGACCGTGAGAATTGTTTTTCCCAAAAGCTTGACATTTCTAATGGCCGGGATAAATACAACATAATAAATTGAATATTTATTGTTTTGGGTGTTGTTAACTGAGCACAATAACCTCTGTTGGATCGGCAGTGCACTAGCACTAACAATATACGTTGAGCGAGAATGAGATGAAATGAACTGGGGTTTAACGTCTTACTATTCTGCCCCGAAATGGGCTAATGAAAACGGCCATACGCCATACAGCATGCTTTGAGGTAAATTTGCCCGGACAACCCTCAAGGGATCTTTTAAGTGCATGCTAATGTGTACACAGGGCATCAGTTTTTCGTACCATCCGAACGACTAGACAGCCAAACCGAGGTTTCGTGTCCACATTGGCGTAAACGTAAACATGCCCCTAACAGATGGAATTCGAAATAAAAGTATCCGATGGTGTCCCTGACCCTGTTTTGCCCATATTATTATTTACGGCTTATTGTTGTATTTCACATGACATGTTTAGAGCCACGTCACAAATGACGTCTTCAACGCCAAATTTAATTTTCCCATTTAAAAAGTAAAATATTAATCTGTATCGCAGTTGGTGTTTGTCACAGTTTAAATCACGAAATATATATATAAAAAAGGGCTTTAAAAAGTCGCCCTAAGACTTCCGTAAGTCTCACAGCATGCAACGAGGGACATTTTACCCAGATAGCGAGTTTTTTGTCCATGCTGAACCATTAGACTCTGTTCTTGCCAGGCCCTCCACCAGTGATAAGGAGACAAGGGGAATAACATCGGACAATCCCGATGAACTATATCAGCCGACACCGGGACCGAACCAGATAGGCCTACCCCCAGTTTTTTGTCATTGTGCAACCATCGGATCTCCAGTAGTGGGAAAAACAGCACTTCCCGAGGAAGACCCGGGAAGTTCGAAAGAAGATCATACTCCGGTGTCAGTGGTGAAGGACGGAGGTCCAAGCAAGGGCAGTGTCTAACCGTTAAGAATGGTACACAGACCGAGGTCCCGTGTACACATTATTGAAAGTTGGCATCATAGAAAAAGAATCGATCCTAGTGCCGCTGTCCGGGCAAAATGATCAACATTACATATTGCCCAGAAATGCAACGTCCATTTCTTTACATTGTAACCACCAAAAACTTATTTATAATGTAGATTGTCGGGTTTTTTTATCATTAACTGTCTATATTAGCTCAGGGGGGTCACGGTAGCTAAGTGGGTAAGACGCTGGCTCGCTCGCTAGTCTGGAGGTCGGGTGTTCCATTCCTGCATTGGCCGAGAACCTTCATCCAGATTTCTTGGCGTGGTTTCCTCTTGGCGTAGGCCGTAGCGCCGCTGGCCGGAAACAATTTCCCTCATAGCACACTGTATCTTGTATGCCCGCCTCCATTAGCCCAGTTCGGAGCAGAACAGTAGGATGTTAAACTCCATTTCATTTATTATCCCAGTCGAAGCAGAACAGTAGGACATTAATCCACATTTCATATTTGTCATTGTTCGAGCTTTTCAAGCACCTGTTCATTATTACTACTATTTCTTATGTCTCATTTATTTACTCATTATCGGCACTACTAATAATAGATATTTTTACATTACCACAGCCAAAAGTTAATAAAGTATCTAATAATGAGTATGATGTAAGCTACTCTAAACCAATTGAAATTTATATGAATGATTTGGGTTCTGGTGTAGTTAAGTTGTCTGAAAATAAGATTCCATCGTCTAGGTCTATTGTACATGTACATGCAAAACGTTTGACTATCTTTAAGCGCAATTTTACATGTGTATAATGTGGCTACTTTTTGGGAGGTTGTCTATAGGCTTATTCTGCCCTTCAATCCCGTTTCGGTGAATAAATATCGTTTTGGGGTTTTTCGTTTGTAAATCAACAAAGCTCCTCTTAGCTGGGCTAAATTCCGGAGATGAATATTGTTACTTACGGAAATAGAGATCATGCAGTAATGTGTATACGGTCGACATTCAACTATTTGACAAATCCCACAACATTTGAACAACCAGAAAATTTAGAAAGAAAGTTCATCACCTACCGGGCTTTGGTTTTTCTTTCACGAGAACGAACGATTGTAAATGACTAGCGAATTAAATTATTTTCTGCGTCTCGTGGATTACGAATCCCATTCTGCATTCTTAAATTTCTCTTTAAAAATAACACCCATGGAAAAGATGACCTCTTCGAAAGGTGAGCTAAGATTGTGTAAATTTGGCCTGGAATCACAAGAGTTAATTTTCTCCTTGGATAAGCTACACGATTCGAGTCAAGTGCTTGTTGTATTTCTGTTTAGATTGACAGCAGTCTAATAAGGTCAAAGAAACGATAAGCCCAGAAGCTGTGTATTAAGAATTAAGCCCGGCAGAAAATCCTCCGAAAATTAATACCATAAAAGTTATTATATGACTGCTGTTTGTGCAGATGGGTCACCTAGCCATCTGTCCTCGTAATGCCAAAAGCGCGAAATATGATTAAAATAGATATTGTTACAGGCAACACGCCAATTTCTAATAATCCGTGAAAATGACATATCCATTAGCGAAATTAATTTACTTTTATGGACTTTTATAGTATTAGGAAAAATAAAACCTCTTTACTCACAAGTCCATTCAAGTTAAATTACTTAAATCTGGTATAAACGTAATTTTTTACAAAAATTGAAAATGAAATTTAAAAGGCAGTTCAAATAATCATATCAAAATGTCTTCTTAATTTAATTTTTTTGAAAATAACGTGTGAATGGAACGACAAATGTATTAAATTGTTGGCAGATTCATAGGTTAAGAAATTGAAATTAAATGGTTTATAATGTCTTAATGGCTTCATTCTACAATTGTGACAGCGTGTCATGTAGTGTCCTATTGGGGGGGGGGAGAGGGCGAGGGGCGACCAGACTACGGTCCACCACTTGAATGTCGATTTGCAACTTCAGGGGATCGTTAACGAGCCGACGCTGGTATATTAGACATCCTCTCCTATATCCCCTACTGAACAACTAGACGTTTCTCCTTGTCAGAACCTCCTTCGTGTGCCATGACAAGGGGTATCAGACTGGAAAACTCCAGGCGAACTTTCTGGAACCAGAAACCTTCTGGCCAGTAAGCTAGTGTCACAATATTAATGATTTCAAATCGTTTAGTTTCTCGTCTAATAGTATTAAATTTGGACTGATTGTCCTCAAAAGTGTGACCCAAGCTGGATTTTCAAAGATGTGTAGAGTAGATGTTCTGCTCCATCTGGGCTCATGAAAACGGGCTTACGTCATGTAGTGTGCTATGAGGGAGGGAGGAAGGAAATCTTAGCTGGGCAGCGGGTATTCTAATGTCCAATTGCAACTGTCAAGGGTCCAATTACTTCAATGTATATAAGGGACCTAGTTTTCCGCGCCACCCGAACGACATACACCCTTCTTGCAATGTCCTCCGCACAACACCAGTGGGAAACCGCGCCATATGTCGAGCAACATTGTACATAAAAATTATGTAAGTCGCTACATGAAAGTCGTTGTTTAATGTGTATGACTTCGAAAATTCTAGATCAATGTACGAGCGGTTGTGTTTATGGGGTTTAAGGGAAATGGATGAGGTGTAAAGGAAATGAAACAGACTGGGCTAATTGAGATGAGCATATACGATACAGTGTGCTATGAGAGAAATTTAATTTCGGATATCAACTGTCAAGGGTTTCTTTCCGTGCACGACAATGTGTACACGGGACTTCGGTTTTCGCCACATCTATACGACTATACAAGCAGCATCTATCCCTAAGAAGGTTGCGTAGATAAATGGAAGAACAATGTGGATAATCGAGACTATGATTGTTATCATACTGTCTTGAGTAATGATGATCGAGACTAGGCGGAAGTTGAAATAGCTTAATTATAGGTTCAGAGTGGATATATATGACTGAAATTTTCAGCTAACTTCATTTACATTATTTTGTTTTTAACTATAATTATAGTGAGAACTGCTAACTCGTTATCTAATCTCCCATAATGTATCTCGCAGTTTCGTGTATAAACAATTATTTTTATCATAATTTGATCGATTCATAAATTGATTACTAAAGATATATAAGAGTACCACCACACCATACCATTTCATGTTATTATCTTGTCTTTCGTCATGTAAATTTTTGATTACATCATTGTCATCCAGATTTTATTTGAAGTAACTATTGCATTTTTCGCTAAAATACCAAATTTCTAAGCTCTTAATGTGCCACTTTAGAGCTATGCAATCTAGAATATTAAGATGAATATCTAATATGAATATAATCGTTCAATTTCATTCAGTATTTCTAAAAACATGTCTGAGAAAATTTGTTGAATCCATGCCGGGTGGTATTTGATTTTCATTTGTTAATTAATTGTTATAAATAATCAATCTAAGTACATATAAGCTGGATTAAACCGTGGGAAAATGTAACGAAAATGTATCGGTAATTTAATTTTATAAATGGTTTAAATTAATATTGGGATGGTTTCAGAATCATCCCTGGTTAGAATTTTTTTTTTTTTTTAATAGTAAATAGTTTATTTGCAAATACATACGTAGAAGTATATGTGTATATACAAACGGGATCAGAACAAATTATACAATTTACGAATCTTCTCCCAGTATAATGTAAAATGGTTAGAATGATCTGCAAATCCACTTCTCCCACGTATTTTTTTTTTGTATCAAAACAGAACGAGCCGGATATCATTAAACTGTTGCATTCATGGCAATAATGCAATGTATTTCCACTAGGTTTACCACATTCACATCCGAGGAAATAATGATACGTATTTCCACAAAAGGTTGTTACATTGACATTCTATAATACCCGATAACTGAAATCTTACGAGGCTCGAATTAAGGTTACCGCATTCATGATGAAGTATTCTATGGAGGGTGCCCGTTTTCTGATGGTCTGTTGATCAGGCTTGTGTGTATTCCCTTCAAAAATGCCTTAATTGAAGAGTTGTCCTTCCGGAATATTCGATATGTTTATCGATATGGTACAGTTCTATAGTTAAGTGGGTGTTGGTGCAAAATAACCCCCTAAAGCACACACTATCCTTTAATCTAAATTAGTATGTATAATTGGAAATGACTACTGATTACCTCTCTCTCTCATCGATATACAACTATTTAAAATTATATAACCTCATACCAATATACACACATGCATATGAATGAGATACTACTCTGTAAATCTTACAAGGAGAGCGCTATATAACTGGAGACTATGGCGACATTTGTAGGTATATTTTGCAATGATGGACATATATAGAAAAACGTATTACTTTGTACATAAAAGCAAGTTGTCAGTGTTTGGTTGTGTTAATCACGTGATAATTGAAATTGTGAGTTTTTAGATCGAGTTTACACCACCAAGCAGCACCTGCTAAACACAAAACATCTTAACTGTCAGCAGGTATTAAACACGCTTTATCATCCAATATCTTATTTGACAGTAGATATCGCTTGTATGATAAATTACATAATCTACTGCGATATCTCCTGTTGCCCCATCCGATCGACAGGGCACTTTCATTCGATTGCCAAACCTTTCATTGCCAAATCCCTATGAACATTTTCGGGAAACTCCTGTTAAAGAAATGTGTCAAAATCCTGGGCTTTTACGCCACTACCGTGAACCATACAGAAATCGCCGATTGGAACCTCGGTATCATGCATCAGTAACTTGCAATTTATATATGTCGTTAACACACTGTGTACACCCTACAAGGACGGACATTTTAATTCCAACATGGACGGTTTTAACTCGAGAGCATTGCGAAGCACAATATACCACCTCCACTTCATGAGATTGGATCTGTTTATTTAGTTTGGAGTGTATTAAAGATCTAAACGGACCGCATAAAAGATAGTAAACTAATTTTTGAATATGGCGACCAATCAAGGCATAGATCTAATCTCAAAGTAGACAGTTCTCGGTGTGCCGAATGCAGGGCTTGGGTACCGACTACACGTTCTGGCGATCAGATGTTATTTTACTGTAGTAAAGACTTAGACACAAATTCAAGTAGGTAGTAACGTCCTACTGTTCTGCAGGGGCTTAAGAAGACGAGCATACACCATGCAATGTACTATGAGGGCAGCTTTACGACGCTACGGCCTCAGGGGCGGATCTAGGAATTTTGAAAGGGGGGGGGGGGGCGCCGCAAAATGAGAGCACTTACTGTGGAGACGGGGCACGCCGCTGCGAGGGGGTGGGGTCCCCCCAAGACAATTATCCGTCATTTCCTTGCATCTGTAGACATTCCAAGAGCTATTTGGCGGATATTTTCGTTTAAGAGAGGACACTTTTGGGTCTGAAAAAAAAGGCACTTTCAGCAGTAAAAAAGGGCACTGTCGAAAATTAGGGTGGGGGGGGGCGAGGATCCGCCCCTGGGCCTAATCTTGTTTCGCACTCCAACTGTCAATAGTTCTTTTGGCCTCATGCGAGCGACTAGACACTGCCCTAGTCAGACCTCCGTGACAAAGAAACTTCGCTAGAAAATCCCGAATTTTTTATCGGCCAACAACTGGACCGAGCACGAGACCTTTCAGTTAGCGAGCCAGCACCTTCTACACTGAGACAGTACGGCTCAATAATGATAAAGTAATATAAAACAATATACGTTCCCGTGATGCTATTTTTAATTGTTGAACAAAACGTGTTATAATATTTATCATGAAAATGGCTATCAACTCAGATAAGAATCATGTCCACGAGATTTCGTACAAATAATGTGGTGACAAAAGGATTATCCGCACGTGTAGCAATATATCGTGATCACCAGATTTTAATTTGATATTATTCACATTTTAATAATAAGTAAAATACGTATATTACAATAGTAAATCTAAATGATGAACTTTTAAAGGGATCATGTGATTAGAGCACGTGCAGCGTATCACATGTGTAATATTATGTACGGATTAAAAATACATTAAAATATTGTTCTTAATATTAATGTTCATGGTATTATGATTAAATTTTAATCATTTTAAGTGAGAAACCAAATTAAATGGACACATTTAGCATTTACAATATATAAATCTTGTCCGAGGCTTAATAAGGATATACTCATATACGCGTGTTATTCTATTGTTTTTGCTGTCATAGCCAAAATTAAAAACACCAAATCTTATTGCTTTTATATAATAAAATATGAAATTAGTTGTATGTCGTGTGGGTAGGGATGTGTGGTTAGCTAAACAGCGATTGGACACTTAAAGGAGAACTGCAGCCGTTTCAGAAATGTTATTTGTTACTACTGAAACAGTTTAACAATGCCCAATTCAAAGTACAAACCCGGCCCTTTATTAACAAATTAATACGCCGACTGTGACGTTAAACCGGTAGTTGTTGTCCATTTGAAGTAAACAAAGCTATAGCATATGTTATAATAGTCTTCTATTCTGTGACTTTCTCATGGCTTTGATGATAATCAGTGACTAATAGTTACCCTCAGAACGTCACCTCCGGCGCTATTTTAATACGTTAAGGACGAGGGCCGGAATATTCAAACTGCGAGTCTTGATGGTAAATAATGAATACAACATAGGCGTCTGTAATGCAGTGAACTTCTCCTTTAAATCTATGAATTATTTCGCTGATTACACGTCTTGATTTTCTGTATTTTTCATTGTCGTATGGGATGTACAGCACCACCAAATAAATTTCATTTATTTAATCAGACTTTTAGGAAACTGGTTTATGCCGCATGTGACTGATTTTTGTTCATGAGCTGTACATTGTTATTTGTGCATTAATTCATGTTCAAATCTATACGGCTTTAATAACCTGGTGCTCATTGCTAAACTTTTATGAATTTCAGAAATGAGCCTTTGGTGAATGTGTGGTGCTTTTTCGGGGTGCAAAAAATCTCTTTGAGACATCTACAAATACCCGAAAGAGCGCATTTTATTAAAGTTAATCAAGAAGGAAAAACATTTTGAGAACTTTTCCTGAAAAGAGGTTTTCTGAACGGATGCGTACACGTTTCGTATATGTTTTAACTGTGTGCTTTACAGTAAAGTTAAGGGGGATCGAGACTTTTTGAGACCGTTTTAAAGCTAAGAAAATTTCAACAACCGCAACGAATAAAGAATGATAACCACAGAAGTACTCAGAATAGATGTATAGTTTCAACTGTGAAGACATGCCTGGACTTCTGGTTATTTTTTTTTCAATAGTTTGTCAATTGTTTTCTTATAGGATACTCGTACATATAAATGAATCACACTGTATTTCTATCTTCTGTTAAGTCTCAGATCAGTATCTTTCTATCGGCTTCTAGTATTCCGTCATGTTGGAGTACGTTACAGTGTGTTGGTGTTATGGAAACAGCCTTACTAATACCGTTATAACTCGCCGTTTCGTTGTTTGTTATAAACAACACCGTTCTTCAAAATTTGCGTGCCTCGCTTCGCTGGGTCTTCGATTTGAAAGAGAATCGACTCTATATATCACTTGACCTTTGTTTATTTATCTATAAAATAAATGACATTGAGCAAACAGCCGGTTATAAATTGCATCATAAATAGTTGACGGTTACCATGGTTGGTCCAGGTCCCTGATTTGGGAGCCGCATTGGCTTAGTAAGTAAGACTTGGCGTAATAACAAGGAGGTCTCGGGTTTGCTCCTAGTGTTGGCCAATAAATCTCTTGGGGATTTTCCGAGGTGGTTCCCCATCGACAGAGGCGCAAAACGGACGTTCTGGTCTGGCAAAGAGTGTCAAGTCGTTCGGGTGGTACAGATTGGTGTGCTCGTAAAAGAACCACTGTCTTAGCACCACAGTCCGGGCAAAGTTGACCATATACGCGTTTCGGTGCAGTGAAGTAGAAGATTAAACCACTGATTGTTCAAATGTCCTTGAAAGGTCTTTGCCCCTCTCAATCAAAAGTCATCCTTGAATTAAGGGTACCCAATTATTCTGGAGAATATTCTCGATGTAATGTTATACGTTACAAACAATATCCTTTTACGAATGAACAATCATGTAATTCTCTTGCAAATCTATCTACGCAAACATTCGCGCATAGTTCGCATGTTTAAAAACATTTAAAAGAGTAACTTCTCATTCATAATAACTGAATATAAAATAATTTCTACAATAAACAATGTTTTGAAATGTAGATATTCGACGATAAATCAATTAAAAAAAGAAATAGGTTTTAACGCTCTTTTTTGTACGTCGGACAATCATTTGCCCCGACAACGGAATTTCTGTCTAAATTTCATCAGTCTCCCGTCGAAGGGTAAAACCTAATAACTGACTTTTTTCTTATTTTGAGAAAACAAAGGGGAAACCTAACGAATGAAGATTAAACACAAGCTTATTCACAGCTATATAATTACTACATGGCAGATGTACAATAGATTGCACAATTATCACCTACAATAGACATAATAAATTTTCGTTAGATTTTGGCGGGGAAATGAGTTAATAGGTTATTATGCTGTAGCAAATTCAGACGAATTTCACAAATGTTACCAAGGCAAAACCCAGTACGAAAACTGGCATAAAAGGTCAGTATTATTAAAGATACATTATGCAAGAGCTAAATCTGCCTATTGCAGGTCTTTCTTTAGGCCTGAAGTGTTTTCTAAAGTATTTATTAGACATTAATTAACTGATCCAGGCCTTAATCATCTCTCGGTGGCATCAGATTTCTCCGATATTAAACAGATTAGAATGGTTCAGCGATCCTTTGATTTAATAAAATATGGAGGACCGAGACTTAGCTTTGGTCAACCAGTACCGTGGTTGAAATTATTGCACACGTCTATCAAACCTTCAAAGGCTAATATCTTCGCTTGCAATAGAGAAATTTGAATGAAATTATCAAATTATTCATTTTACATTATCTACTTTCGAACTATTATAGCAAGAATGACTAGTTCTTTATCTAAATCTTACATAATATCTTTAATCTTTTCCCGAGAATACTTCAAGCCATTATGTATTTACGATAAATGTAAAGGAAATGTTTTCAGAAACTAGAAACTACTAATCAGAAGTTGAAAAAATTCACGCTGCCATCTTTGTTTCTACGTGTTTCGCGCCATTTGATTAGTCCTTTGAGTTACTAGGCTTTTCTTTAGCAGACAAGTCAAATGAAGGAAGTTGTTAGGTTTTAACGTTTTAACATGGGTGTGTGTAATAGCTGCTTACCTATTCAATAGATTGCAATACCTAGTACATCACCATGGACATACCTTTGGAACTCCAAAATTGATCCTAACCCAGATGGACCTGTGATTTTAGTCCGATACAGACGAAATATTTTGGGTTTTTTTTTTAGTATGACGATGATGTGTACAATGCGATAAACGAGAGATGTTGTTGACTTCTTTGCTTCCGGCTTGAAAGAAAAAAATCATTTTTAAAAGACATTAACCTTGAAAAGTCATAGAAATTTTCTTTTGAATTTTGTATTTAGGGTTTTATTTGGAGAGCCTCCGGTTTTAAGAAATTAAAAAAAAAGACGTAGTTTGTGAAGTCAGTTATTTAAACAATAAACTTACAAATTATAACTTGAAGTTTATGTTAGTTTTTGCCCGCATCTGCTGTTTTGTTAAACGTAAAAGTATGGATAGACACATTGTGTACAGCTTACTATAGTTATGTGCACATCTGTCGGTATTTCAGCTAGCATCCTTAGATCTTCTTTATAATTATCAACTTATCACTAAGGCGTCACTTTGATAAACGATTTCACCTGCGGATTGAGGACAAAAGCCTCTTTCAAAGGTATAAGCAGATGCAATGAAGTAAAACTAGTAATGCTAATATGCGAGGAGTGGAGTAAATCGATAATCATTTTATGCTTCAACTAAACGAATCATCGGTACAAAGCTTAGTGCATATTGATAAAGTGTTAAATCATTTTGACCATAAAGAGGGTTTATAAGTACTAAGATGCAAAGATGGCGTATATGGGGGTATACCTAATTTCTATCTACAAACGCAGCAAGGCAGGGACGGGTCTGTACTTAAACTTTTTTAAATGTAACTTTCAAATGAATTGGGGTATCCATCCTATTTTCGTTTTCAAACTGGGCTAATGAAGTCGAGCATTATTACGTCATGCAATGTGCAATGAGGGCAACTTCGACCCTATACTGCCTATAGCGGAGTTTCCGTCTACGTTTGATCGAATGTCACGGTTGTTTTTTTACGAGCACATCATTCGAATGACTGGACGTAGCTCCTTGCCAGGTATTCCAACCAGCACCACTGACAAAGAGAAACCACAAAACACACTGACAAATCCAGTCGCTTTCTCGGAAGCAGCGAATTGTAATCGAAAAGTCCTATTCGTTTCTAAGCATAGACTGTAATACAAACCAACTTGTTTTATAGGCAATAAATTAATGTTAAATGGCGCATGGGTCTATTCAATGAAACCTAAGAAGAAACGAAAATGGGTCTAAAAGTGCACATTAATGTAATATGAGGGGTAATACACGAACAGTTCGAATTGAATGGTCGTCATTTTCGCCTGCTTCATCATTCGACATATGATTGTTTTCGAGGGTAGGGGTAAATCTACCATTTCTTAATTACTTCGGTATTGTCTTCTGGGATATGTATGGTCATTACAAAAAGCCCTCGAGACCACTATGTCTTATAGAATACACGAGCCGGATTTTTTTAAGTGTTTTATGTGTCTTAAACAGTGAATAGTAGGATCACTTATTTTAACGGTAAGATAACACCATCAATATTGATTGACATGGACCAATATTGAATTCTAATTCGTGTTTTTAATGCCATTATCAAGGATAATATTGAGTTAGATGTTTAGGACCTTTTAACAATAAAAGGATGATTCTATCTAAAAATTATTCTCAGTGTAACCTTTAAAAGTGAATAAAATCGAAAACAAACAGACTCTAACAAGAATTTTTCTGCTTGAAACTTAATTACAATATATATGAATACTGCCCAAGCGATATTTTTGGTAGGCTGTATCCGCCGAAGGGACCGGACGAAGGCTTTAACATCCCACCTGCTTTGCATATTACTTCCATAATGTTCCATTTGATGCCGTGTAACCATTACTGCGGTTTCGTGTGTACAATTCCATCTGCCAATAGATTATTTCATCGGTTTTACGTCCCATGCGATCGACTAGACACCATTCTTTACCGCTGCAGCCCATTTGTTCGTTTTTCTTTGAGTTTTACTTCCACTTCCACCAAGTAAGGGTGATATCGTAGACATGTCACTGTTCATAAATTAGACCCGAATATGTTTAGCAATATTAATCAGAGCAATGTATTTCCTATCCGATTCATCACGAACAGGTCATTATTCAGCAACATGGCCTCAGTATTGCTTTTAAAAAGAAAATGTATTATATACGTATAGATATCTCATAATACACACACGTGTATCTTTAGGACATGCAGAAAATTGACATTTTAATAAAGAAAATAATTGTTTATGATTTAATGTCATATGGACCTATATACACACCAAAACCAAATGAGATAAATAGCCTATCGGGTGGTTATAAATGTCATGCTATCATGTATTAATATCTCTGTCCATAGGGAATCACGGTGCTTGGATCGTTTATCTGGAGGTCCCGTGTTCGATGTTGGCCGAGAAAGTTTATCTGGATTATCCAGGGTGCCACCTACGCCCCCCCCCGCCCACGGAGGTCCCGTGCTCGATTCCGATGTTGGTCGAGAAAATTCATTTGGATGATCCGGCGTGGTCCTCATCGTCAGTGATGCAGGACGGAAATGACCGGTATGCAGGTCATTTCGGTACTAAAATATGGTTCAATTTTATATCAATAATTCGCTTGCGCTTGGGGGGAGGGGGGGTCTTAAGCAGTGGGAGGAAACTAGAGGACCGGGATAAACCCCACAAGGTTGGACAGGCGACCCAACTACTTGTCACGTTCAAGAAGAGAATTGACACCACGCCACTTGACTCAATAGCAGACCTTATGAACTACAGCGCACGTGTTAAACCATTCGGCCACCCAACCTCATTCTAGTCTTTAATCGACCGTAGTCATTATCAGCTAATTTCTGTTTAAAGCTGTCGACGATTTTCCTGTAGTCGTGAGGACGGGGTGGGGTGGGGCGGATCTCACAAGTGGAATAGCATCTACATCAGGCACTGACAATACCCCCATTTACCTCATTAATCCGCAATACCCGTATTTTATAGTCAAAATAATATGCTAAAACTTCTCAATGAACTTCTCCGATTTCTTTAGGCACCATGCCATGTCATCCATTTAGGTTTACATTGTGATTCCAAGCGTTCAAGGGTCGCTCACCGACAATAAATAAAACACTTTTGTATTTAACAATATTCATAGATGAAGTGGCACACATCTGCATCATCAAAGCCCAGAGTTTCAATCACCCAAAAACTTTATAAAACTACTTGATTCTGATCTAAGTGGACAGAAAAAGTATACTGGTTGCGTGGGGGCAGGTCACGTTTCGGTTTAATACAATAACATGCACTGTAATTAAAAGATTTATTTTAATTTTAAGACAATTTTTTAATTTGACAGATGAATGCAGTAGAAGATACACGTCTGTGGAACGGAAGAAAGTCAGTCCTGCTCGCATGGCCAAAATAGGGTGCGTTTTTATAGCCGTGTGACGTACACGCGTGCCGGAGCACCTGTCATGCGTGTGCACGTGCTTTCTGCTAATTAAACCTTCTATGCTAAACAAAGAAATTTTGCTCCGCGCTTGTCTTAATGAAAACTGAAGATTGCGAATTTTCCAAATGACCATAAAATATTGATGAAATCCGACAATTTACAATATCCTTTTCGTCACGTGGCTAATCTTGGTTGGGTTCTGAGCGGCTGCTAGTCAGCTGTGAGCCCGAGATAATGTTATCACGAAATAAATGATTATATGAATTTAGAGCGAGAGAATAAAAAATTAAACCCCAGCAATATGGATATCAATAGGTATGTTATTTTTAGATGTAAAAGATCATTATTTTCAATATGTTACAAAATAGATACAGATGTCGGGCTTATAATCGATAGTGTTACTCTGTATTCTGCTTCAAGTTGATTAAAAACATGAACACATGTGTGTTTCAAACTCAGATCATCCATGATATTAAATTCACCATCTATTTTATACAACCATTTATCGTAAAGTTTCATTTTAATACTCGACATATTGCAGTTTATAAATTTCAAGAACAATAATAGCTTTCAAAATTTATGTATATAGCATAACATTTATAACAAAGTTGTTTTTATTATACATTAAAATAAACCATTGTTGTTAATAAATTTGTTTAGCCCGTGGCCATGTCTGATACATTCAATATTTGATTTCTGAAAGCCAGCAAGTAAACAAGAAAATGTATGGCAGCCAGCAAGCCATAAAACAAAAGGCATCCATTTTGTGAACAGACGGACATGGATGTGATGGATAACGTGTGACATCTATTGATACTACTAGTGTCGACAATCTGAAGTCTGTGGACGATGACATACGGTGTTTTGAGATAGAACATTTGGTCTGTGAACCAAAACAGGCACTGCCATCTGTACTAAGGTGATTAGTTAAAGCTCTTTATTAACTTCTCGCAGATGTCAGATTCTGGCACCCGAATTAAATTGCTTTAACTTGCTTAGTCTTTTAAACCCACGTTATCACGAAACAAACCTTTTCGAGATGCTCTACTGTTCTTCTCTAATTATATTTTCTGGTAAGCTCGTCATCTGGCAGAGAAAAATAAAATGTTAAAACCAAGATCGACCTCTGTCAAAAATTGCCAACAAGATCAGATCGCGTTGACCAGATATACTTTATTGCCCGACACAGTTTTTTATTCTCAAGACCTGGTTTCTTTTTTCTAAAAGATTAATAAATAAAATAATATCCATTGAAATTGGGTCGTAATTGTAGTGTTTTACTGAAGGAACAATGAAAAATATGAACCCAACTTGAGGTATTCCAATATAAAAGTGTGTTCTATGTAGTCAAACGTCCCGTATAGGAGCCAAGCTCAGTGAATTAAAGATACATTATGGGAGATTTAGATAAATAGCTAGCCACTCTGGCTATAATAGTTCTAATATAGGTAATGCAAAATAAATGCATATATTGAAAATTTCATTCAAATTACTTTATTGTGCATTAATTGAAACCACCGTACTATTGTTCGAAGTTAAACCTCGCTTATCAATTTTTAAATTTCATCTAAAAAAATATGGCTGAACCGTTCTAATCTACTTAATATCGGAGATATCCGATGACATCGAAAGTTGATTGTGGTCTTGTTTTGTTAATAAATGTCTAATTATAATAGTTTATATAACATTTAAGGGTTAAAGAAAGGCAGATTTAGCTATTGCATAATTTATGTTTAATTTACAATGTGTAGCGACTAAATGGCATATGTAATGTGTGGTCATGTCAACAATTTGTTATGATAAAGAAAATATTTTACGTGTAGGCCTATAGATAACTTAAAATATTTGTTGATCTTGAACCTTGGCCAATAATCATTTACCCTTTCCGGTGCCACTGACATTGACAAAGGTAAACTACACTGGAAAATGTCGAGATACGTCCTCGGCCAATAATGGATTTGAACTCGGGATTTTTTGGTAATTGAATCAGTGCATATTGGTGTGCAGAACCCTTGTCAGTTGGACATGATAGCACACTGCATGGCGTATACCCGTCTTCATAAGCCCTGTGGGTGCAGGGTGCAGCAAAGTAGGACATCCAACCAGATTTCATTTCATTTGTATATATTTACCACAATAATCGAGTAAAAACATAATACAATATAAACGACATTTAGTAAATGAACACACTACACGACAGGTTCTGCATTATGGAGCAGAAAAGTGGGAAATTAAACCCCATTTCAATTGAAAACAAGCGGATTTTAGACAAATTAC
Source organism: Patella ulyssiponensis (assembly GCA_963678685.1). Lineage (NCBI taxonomy): Eukaryota > Metazoa > Mollusca > Gastropoda > Patellidae > Patella > Patella ulyssiponensis. The sequence continues at coordinate 20,996,860 of OY783228.1, forward strand.
ACATGTATATGGGATACAAGTTACTTAGAGGTTATTTCTATCAAGCAAAGAATGGGGAAGATAAGAGAACCCTTCTACAAACCCTTCGCCAAAATTAAACTTAGAAATAACATGTATTCCATAATGTGTCACGTCTTATCATTTCAAAACGAAAGTACCATGGCTTTCAATCATACTGGTTTAGTTATCTTTGAGGAATATATCTTGGTGAATATCAATATAAATTATACGTTCAAGACGGGTTACTGCTAGTATCAAAATTGCTATAGTACCAGTGATGATGACTAAATATGAGACATATGGGGTACCATGCTTCCCTCTCTAGGGGACATCGAAGAATTGAAAACTTCATTAATATTCATTATGACATTTAACCTTTTGATCAAATTAGAGGCTGTGGAGAGCTATCGATCACTGCCAGTTTAATTTACCTCTTTCAATGTTTTGACACCGTGTCACACAATCAAGCATGTTTCAAAACAGTTCTACAAACAATTATAAGATATTCTTAATCAAATATCTTTCTAACCCACCATGTGAATAGGTTTCTTTAACGAATTTTGTTTTCTACTGAAGTACTACATAAATCGTCATCTTTGAATCAAGACCCGTATTAATGGACCTCTTTCGATGTTTTTACGATATGTCATCAAGTGACTTTGAAAACATTGTATTCCCAATCAAATATCTTTAAAAATCACTTTCTAAGCATATCATTTAAAGAGGCGTCTTTAACGTTTTTTTTAAATTGAAGTACTATATATAAATTCCCATGTTTTAAACGAGACTCTACTTATAATACTTATTACAAATGGAATTCGATTTAAGACTGCGATACTGTACACCAGACAAAATTCCCCCTATAACACACTGTATGGTGTATGTCGGTGCAGAAAAGTAGGACGTTAAACCCCATTTCATTTTGTATAATAGTAAACTTTATAAGCCCAGTCGGAGCGGGATGTTAAACCCGACTTCATTTCACTTGTAATATTACTATACAGTATAAAAGATAGTGTAGTTTGGCATGTTAAACATTTGTCAGTTGATATAATAGAATACAAGCGAAACTTGGTCTGTAAGGCTATTATCAGCATTGTATTCTCTCCATTCTGATTAAGCTGGGTTTGCTTTCTGTCAAGCCTGCTGGCAATTAGAGAAAATAACAGTTATTATTTGTTAGATTAGTATTAAACAGACATCTTTAATATCACTTGTAACCATTGTCGACTGTGTCATTATCGAGAAATAACAACCATATTGGCCCAATTACATTCTATTCAAAACGGCTTTCATGCCTGCCAAATATGAAGTCTTTCATGACTCCATTCTCGTATGCCATAATCTTCAGATTAGGCGTCTGCTACTATATTCTGGAACCGAAGTCCAAAATATTGGATGATTGAAGATTATAGGTAAATCGCGTGACAGCGTTTGATTGACATCCATGGCATTCCAGACCGTTACTAAGTACAGCCTATACCATTTATTCCTGATTTAATACGACATAATAACGAACGGATAGCACAGCAGACTTAAATCGTCCTTGACTTCCTCCTTAAAGTAACGGAGAGGTGGGGGTAAATATATGTATATATGACGTAAACTCAGAAATAGTATCTTTGGTGGTTTTAACGGAAATGATTTGATATCACCATCATTGGTTTCATCCGTTAATGGCAAACATCTCTTCTGTCCTCGCAGATGTTGGGTTGTCATAGGAACGGTAAACATGATGTTTGAGATACACAATTCATATGTAATATATTTAGATGAAACACAGTCAAACCCATTCCTTTATATCCGATACCGGTTCGTTTTTTATAGTTCAAAATTTCGTTTCACTTGTCTTTACTACACAAGAATCTGGAAGAGTTGTTGTATAACAGGCCCTATCGGTAAACGTCATAGCTGATTGATTAATCAATGCCTGGTGTCATAGGACCAAAAGCCGCTCGTTTGACCCCTGATGTGAACTTCCACTATAGCTTGTCAGATTGTCATGTAGTGCCATCAAAGGTACACAAACACGAAACGAAATATAGACCTGTGTTTTAATCAGATTGAACGTACAGAAGAACGAAACGAAGTATAGATCTGTATGAAAGACGTGTATGGCTGATCATCTTTGGTGCAATGATACCTTTCAGTAATTCATTATTCCTATATATACCCAGACGTAAATATATTTAATGCATTCGTATCTACTTTCATATATTTTTAAACTCTTGATTAAATCCTATCAATAATTTGTAAAATGTCGTGGTTTCGCGCTTGAAATTTTGCTGCATTTCAATAAACTTCGAAGTCCTTTTCTTGGGAGTATGAACACACAGTCGTCCATTGCATACACTCCAATCTGTACTTTAATCCGACTGATATCGGTTCCTTGTTTATTTGTCAAAATCAACGAAAGTTACAAAAGAGACCTGTAGTACGACGATGACACAATGCTTTAAATGGAATTAGTCAATATGTGTTCGTAATTCTTGAGTATCTGTTGCTTTCCTTTCTTCATTCACGTCGTCCATTATTCATGAACTATCACTTTTAAACAGTACAATTAGCATTCACGTCATATTAATTTTACAGTTTTGACTCGAAGACTTGAATTTCTTGAAAGTTGTCCATGGAGAAAGCTTTTGGCTATTTCTGCAGGCTGCACAATGAATCATTAAGGAAATTGTATAAATTTATAATCTGGCAATTCACATTTAACATGTGCTATCCCCGTTAGAGAATTAAAACGCTTTGAAAAAATCAAACCTGCAGCGACATTTCCGATAATCATGAATGAAAATTGAAAACCATATAATTAATGCATGAATGTGACAGTCTTCGTTTTACAAATGTTCCTCATATTCGCTCAATACTTTCGGTTTTGTTGTATTTCTTATTATCGCTTTGTGCGCTTCTGTCCATCGATGTACCGCAAAATCTCAAACTCATAGCAACATTTCCAAAAATCATAATTAAAAAATTTAAAAAGCATATAATATAATTAATAAATGAATTTGATAATCTTCGTTTTACAAATGTTACTCAATTTTCAAAAAAAACAACTCATAGCCCCCTCCCCCCCTTCGTCCCGAATTATCGCCCTTGTGCGTTTTCTGTCCATAGGTGTACCGCGGAAAACCTATTGTAATCATTAAGACCATATAATTAATGCACGGAGTTTACAAATGTTACTAAAATGTTTATAACACTTTATTGTTGTTCTAGTTTTGTGTTTCTTCTTGTTCATTATTGTCCCTGTGCATTTCTGTCTATCGATATACCGCAAAAAAAAATACAAGTGATATAATGTCCTACTATTCTGTTAATGACTGGGTTAATGACGACGGACAACGCAATACAGTGTGCTATGAGAACATTTTGCCCAGGCAGCTGTACTATTACCTACTCAGTTGTCCTTCCCAGGCCCTCCACCGGAGTAACCACATCGGAAAAATCCCATGAACTCTCTCGGCCAAAGAGAGAATCGAACACGCATCAACAAAGCCAGCAAGTCAGCGTCTTACCAACTTAGCAGCTTTGGTCCTACCGCACAATAACATGGATATTATTGAAAGATAGCTATTAATAGGCATGTAATTAAATTCTAAAAGGCATACAATTATTGTATTGTGTTGATTTATTATGAACACTCACGATATATTTTATTACTACTTAAGAAATGTAATTTAATAGTCTATTTGTGTTAATAACTTTTCCATAAATAGATTATTTAAAAGCTAAGGAAATCATAAAACTCGTGTCGTATCCTAAAACTAAGTCATTGAGTTCATGCCGAATTACATAGAAAAAAAAGACGTCATAGTATACTTTGTTCATTGGCTTTACATATGTCAGTTTTTGTCATAATATTGTGGTTCCGAATGCTGGTTTTCATCCTATTTTGGTTCCGAGTGTCAGTTTAAAAAGGAGTCCGATATTGACATGAAAAAACACCTACCATTCCCTGAGATATTGGCATTGAATTCTCAAATAATAAATAGATATTGTTCTGTGACGGATGAGCAGAAAAATAGGATGTTAAACTGCATTCCTTTCATTCATTCAGCCATTTTAGTAAGGCCTATTATTCTACAAATAAACATATTAGAATGAAAACACATTTTTCAATTCATAAATGCCGTGATCTCATTTCCATCCGATTTAACATAATTTCTTTTATATATAAAGTAATGGGGCTGTACGTGGCAAGGAGTAAGGTCGCCTGCCCAACCTCGTGGGTTTACACCGGATCCCCCGGTTTCCTCCTACTGCTAAATACCACTACGCGCAAGCGAAGTTTTAAAATAAAATTGATCCACGTGTTAGTCCCAATATAACCTAGCTTGTGTCGAGTGGACGTTAAACCCATATCTCTCTCTATATAAATAAAGCATGGCTCTGGTTGTAGTGTTTTCCAGGCGAAAAAAGATCTTATAAGATCAGTGAATAATCACAATGAGTATGGATGTCTATCGTGATTAGAGTATATTAAAGTAAGAGACGAGATTGACTCTGATATATAGATCACTAGCTATACACCATATAATTTGCGATACGCAGAACCAGGGGGTATTTCCGGAAGCATCCTTTCAGCCTGTATGGCAATAATGATAGGTTGGAAAACATTAATTATGGCAAGTATATTTAGCGAGTTTGATAGAAATCAAACTGACTTATACGTCCAACCCTTTTGCGCCCACTGCTCTAATGAAGACGGTATAGTGTCCTGTGAATCGTTCGTTAGGTATTAGAAAGGCTTTAGCTAAGAATCGCCCAACCCGCGTTGCTTTAAAGATACATTAGTTAAGAGCTAAATGTTCCAATTGCAAGTCTTTCTTTAGGCGTCAGATGTTATAGAAATGATTAATTAGACCTTTATTTACATGCAAACTCAAAATCAACTCTGTAGACACTCGGGTGGCTTGGATAAAGCTTGGATTTAAAACAGTCATTCATTTAAAATTGAATCAATAAATGGCTGACCAAGTTGTCGTTTGCTAGTCCAACCTTTCAACAGTGACAACTTCTTTCAGAATAAAGTAATTTGACAGAAATTTTCAATATTTTCTATTTTATCATCTGTTTCTGAATTATTATAGCTAGAATGACCAACTCTTTATTAAACTATTTAACTAATGTATCTTTAACATTTGCCAAGATTTATAAATTGAACGGTTTATCGCTTTTTGGGGTATATTAATAGCAAACAAGTCAAAGGACCATTCTAAATAGTAATCTACATTTAGATAATATAGATTTCTGTACTGGGACTTGTCGGTGGCCAAGTAGTAGTCGAGGCAGAGCATTAAACATACATTATGCAAGAGCAAAAACTGACTTTTGTCGGTCTTCCTTTGGGCCTCAGATGTCATAGAAATTATAAATTAGATCTTTATTTAAACAACAAGCCCAAAATGAACTCTGTAGACCCACAGATGGCTTGGATTGGGCTCGGATTAAAACAGGATTTCGTCGACTGATTTAATCACTATGGGGTCGCGGGTGGGGTTTCTCCGTGACGTTGACGTCATCATACTTCCGGAAATTATTCATAAAAGACAGTGATGACCGAGGCTATACACAAGCTTCACTAGATCATAGACCGTTTAAACATTACTTGATGATCGAGACTATGTAGGTGGAGTTAATGCCTGTCAATCAACAATCGGCCATAGTGGGAAAAGGGTGTCGATGAAGTTAACTACCATTTCTAGTAAAAAATTATAGTGGTAACAACTTTGTTCAGGATAAAGTAATTTGACTGAAATTTTCAATATATTCTTGTTTCAACATCTATTTTTGAACTTTTATAGCAAGAATAGCTAACTCCTTGTCAAAATCTCCCTTTAATTTATCTTTAATTCTTGTAGATAAATCCTGAAACACCCAGTAGGAACCATCGTCATTAGCCCAGTCGGTGCATAACAGTGGGACATTGAACCCTATTTCATTTCCATCAATAGGAAACCAGTATTAGCCAACCATGAAAAGACTAAGTGCAATTCCAATCTGCTGACCCCAAAACCAAACTTTGTGTAATTGAAAAATAATCGAACTTATTTGATATTTTTTTGTCGATGGTAATTATAAGAACTTTGTCTTTTATATGAAGGACAATAATAACGATCGTCTTGTGTACAGAGACCCCATATAAACTAATATCAATAGGCTGAAGTGACTATCATAATATAATAATGATAAGAAAACTGCGAACGTGGTGTATATTTCTCACGGGAATTCATTTTCTATCCAATTTAGGTACCATGTTCACATCGATTAACAATTTCCTTTTAAGTTCACGAGTTATATTTTTAATCAATGGAGCTTTTTTTCTCGCCCTTAAATATCATACCGTCATGGGAAACTGGAAATCTTTCCAATGATACCGCCATGCCTATTATTCCTTTTATTCGTGTTGTTAAATATTTGATAGACTATACAATAGCGGCTTATCGATCGAGCTACTAGCACTGTCAGGAAAAACCAGTCTAGCAGCAACATTCACATGGCCTCGTGAAAACGCGGGAAATGTCACTCATTAATTGAAATTACGGAATCCCGATTATTGATTTAAACCCTGGTAAATGGAACACCTGTGCTTCTACTTCTCAACAGTTTGCCGGATGCCTAAACTTGGACATGTGCACGTCTCAAAGAAATATTGTTTTCCCATCCTGGAGTGGCGTCTGCCCAACACACGACAACAGTTCCGGCCATAATGACGAACAAGGGTTTTGATTGGCTAGTGAACACCTGCATCCTTTTACTATTTTAATCTTTTTATAAGATTTTTATCCGAGATTATTGTTGGGAAGAATAGTCGCCATTTACATAAATTGATAATTCAAGATCACAAATTATCACTAAACAACAAAAAACACCCCCGAACTTATCACGTTTGAAAGAATACATAAACAAAAATCAAATGACAGTTTACGTCAGAAAATTCACACATATTTTAAATTTCCCACTTCTATAAATGTTCGGAATATTAATATTGTCTGTATTTTTCCAGGGAATACAAACCGGGTTTCTGGAATAAAACGGTCAATAGGTGGATTTAATAATGTCGCGCATCACAGAATTCGTTACTTCTCATGTGTTAACAAATTTTATAGGGAGGGGAGTCTTTTATATTTTATATTTTAAACTGTTCCCTAAAATATTGGTACATGTATACTTGAAAATATCTGATGAGATGATTGCGAATTTCTACAGAAAGTGGGAGTCGGTCGAAAATAGGAGCACGGGGGGTGGGGGGGGAATATCATTTCGTGCACTTCTCGTGCTTCTTAAAAGTCTAACACGTGTCTAACAAGCTGTCTGGTCGTTGGGATGGGAAGAAAATCGAGGTTCGTGTACACATTGGCGCGCACGTAAAAGACCCCTTGGCAGTTGGATATTAGAGTTCGCCGTAGCACCGCTGCCTGGGCAAAATATCCCTCGTAGCTCTGTTTAGGAGCAGCAGAGTAAGGCATTAACCACATTTCATTTCCAAACCCCCAAGTACAATTATCTGACATGTCGGTCTCCTGTAACCAGTCGTTTAGAAAAACGAACGATGCAAGTCAGTATAACTCATAATATTTGTAAGTGAAGAGCAAACATAATAAAATGAAGCTGGTCAAGTAAGCGTGGACTTGTTATCACACAATGGTGAAAATAACCTTTACAAGAATCACAGTGGCATGACCTCATCAATAGTCCGCCATTATTATACTTTATAATTTAACAATAAATCAACGAGTATAATCTCGTGCATGTATTTATTAGTGAATGTTTATATAATTCATATCGTGATGACGATCAGAATATTCACCAGATGTGAACACAAACTAGGAATTAATCACCCATTGTCATATGATAAACACACCATATTTCAAGCTATAGTATTCAACAATGATGAGGTTCATTTGACATATGGTATACCTCCTATCTTCCATCATGGTTTTAATTGAAACCAGCAGAAATAAAATACGTTATCGATGTATTTTTTTTACAATAGGAATTATTTATGTACATATTTATTTTGTTAAAATAACTCATTATTTTCCTAATATATAAATATTTAATGCCAACTACTGATCTGGCTATTGCTTGGAAATGATTTTATTGGTTGACACAAAACCCCACCATATGAGATGTATGTCGTTGCATCGGTGAGTGTCTTAAATAGTTTGATTCTGAGTCAAGAATTTACCAGAAAAATAAAGCGAAGTGTCGCGGGAAGAACGATCTAAGTAAATTTTTTGTCTTTTCACGTAAAACGCAAAACAGACTTTTGGACGAGAATGTTTGACGCAATCGGAACAACGAGTTGGTTTGATTACAACTTCAAAATGATGTTTAACACGAACCATAATTACCAGTACAACTGACTTCAACTTTTCAGGTAAATTAAGGTTAAATAAACGGTCGCTGGACTTGTATTTGTCCGGGAGACCATTTCAGAAGGACCTGAAATTGATTGTTCCACAGAAAGCTTTTACAATTTGCTACCAGATGGTGCCATTAATTGGGGTTCGTGGAAAAAATGATTTAGATCGTGCTACTCCTGGACTCTTCAAATGTTTTCCTGTAGGTAAAGGTCCAAACTTGAAAAGTATTGTATGTTTAAGAATGTTTCTTTCATGTTAAAATATACGACCCGTGGAGCATTCATAATTATCAATTTCATCATCAAATAGCTTACCTATTACTAGTCGTTATCAAGCTGTTGTTATTATACCATGTGCTATCATAATTAAATCTTAGTATACATGTACTTACTTCGATAACCAATCAAGCTAGGGTTTGAAGAGCGCTAACTTTTCCTGTGACAATCTGCGCTATAAGCCTTTTGTATTCCATGAGTAGCCAAAATTCACCAATTTTTTTATGAAACACAGAAAAATGAAAATTTGTAAATCAAGTCAAAGTTTCAACCCACAAACATGGCTACGCATAGATATTTATTGAAGTACAGAAGAAAAAGCCCAATTGGTCTCGAATTGTCTTTTTATACAAATATACTATTACTACTAACTGTTTATGTATATTTAATTGGGTTTATATATTTTAATAACCAGCCGACAGATTTTTAATTCTAAACAAAATGTGTGCATTTTCATTCTAATTTATTTTTCGGAGGGGGGGGGGTAAGTTATGGAAAATATAGACATGCATATAAAAATAGGGTCATCTTTTATAAAATAAAATATAGATATAACGACCGGTTGGTATAAAAATGTAGATATAATGACCATCTTGTATTTAAAAAAAAAATACAGATATAATGGCCATCTTGTGTAAAACTATAGATATAAAGTACACAAAAAATATAGTTACATGTATAATGACCATCTTGATATAAAAATACAATTATTCACTCTTTATTCCTGTATTTTTATACAATTATACATATTGTATTCCTGCCTGACAATGAAACTTGTGACTGCAGATTATTCCCATTATTAAATTAGCATCCTTAATTTTAGCGGAAATTTCAAAATGCTCCAAGATTCATCAATACGTTGACGATGCACTAAACATGTCAACGATGAACACGTGCATTAATCAGAGATAGAGACACGTGCGGGTTTACATTTAGTACCCGGCCATTCTGTACAAAATTATGCTGGTAATTTTGCATTATCTTTTTTTCTCTGCAAATGCAAAGATTAACGTAATTCATACATTTGATGAAATAGGAAATACTAAATATCTTATATGTGCGCGCGTGTGTGTGGGAGAGAGGGGGTGAGCTTAACGTCCACTCGACACAAATTACGTCGTTTCGGGACTAGCAAATGGTTCAATTTTATTTCAATAATTCGCTTTTGTGTAGGAGTCTTTAGCAGTGGGAGGAAACCGGAGGACCCGGGGAAAAACCCACGTTGGTTAGACAGACGACCCTACTTCTTGTTATATATTATGTACTGATGACAAAAATATATATAGAGAATAATGGGGTTTCATGTCCAGTCAACACAAATAGGGTCATTTCGAGACTAACATAATGATGTACTTTATCCAGTAACTTGCTGGATAACAAGAGGACCCGGAGGAAACAAACCTTGTCAGGTACAAGTTTGAGATACAACCACGTCAATTAACTAGATAACAGATCTTATGATCTAAACCGAAGGTGCACGACCATTCAGCTACCCCATGCCATATATAACAAATAAGCTAAACATGGGCTAATGATAACCTTTCAATATCCAGAATAGTATGACACGTTGTGATTATGGGGCAAAATATTTGATCTGAGTATCGTCAACACCAAAACGTCTTTTAAGATACCCTCGTATGTTAACTTGTATTACAGCAATGAGAGGTATATGTCTGGTCTACACAATATTTCGGTCTTTTTGGGACAAAAAATGGTAATGTTTAATTCAATTTATGGCTATATTACTAATGCAAGGTGGTAGAATCTTGCCCGGGAAGTTGCGTTTCAGCCTGCTGTTCTCCGATTTCCAATGGTCAAGTTTTCTTTGACGTATACACTCTCATGACGACATAGGTCATCGTGAATTCACCAAGACAACTATATGGATAACGACAAATAGACCGATCTCGTTTACACATGGTGTTTCTTTTTCCTTTTATACGAAAGACTACTGACGTGAAGAGTAGAAATAAGATACACTAGAACACAATTATGGTGAGCGGATGGTAGTCGGAAAACTCAAAAAAAAAAACCCGAAGGCTACTCATTTAAATACTAATGCTAGTGCTATGCGTATATTCCTTTTACTGTCTTCATTAACACAGTTGGAACAAAAACAGACGGATTTTAAACCCCTATAATATCGTATATTTCTTGCTTGGCAACTCTATATTCATATATGAAACCATATGACTCAAAGCGGGCACTATCATCTCTTTCTGAGAATAATAACGAATTTTAAAATTATCGACTGTAACTGAGTAAAAAAAATTACGATTTAAAAAATGCGTGACATATCCATTGTTTTTTGTTATCTTTCTCCTAAGGCTTTCTTTGGCTGAAATACGGGAATCGGCTTTAGCAGATGTCAGAAATCAGAAGAGCATCGAGAATTGCAATATATTATTCATATATGCTCCGTGATGAACACAGATGTTTCTGCTAATCTAAAATTCTATTTTAAAAATCAGTCAGCTGGCTTGTATTATATTCATTAATTTTGTGGGGTTTTGTATTTTTTGATATTTTATTTCTTTTTTCTAGCAATATAGAAATGATTTCGGTGGTATGGGATGGTGTCATAACTCCTTGAACAAGGTTATGGAACTTACATAACTTATGTGGGTGATACATGGTAGGGACCTTTGTGGATACTGAGGGGTCTGTTAGAGTTACTGGTATGCACCTCTGTTATAAAACAATCAGAACTCCAACAGGGAGATAAATGCGTTGCTTTTATATTAAAACCCCAAATGCCATGATTTAATAGCCGAACCAGCATGGCCGCACTGGCTTCAGACGGTTTTTGCTCATCAGTGAAGCTTTGTTTGGATTCGGCTGACAGCTAAAATCAATAATTGACCCCACCAGCGGTGAAAGTCGTGATTTACCGATGCAAATAGAAAGTTCTACAGTAATCTACCAGCATTTCGACAGATTGGACGTCTCCGCCATCCAGCCATCTGAAAAGTCATGGGTATTACTATTGCTCAGTTAGGACTGGATAGTCGAGACATATTCATTGGGATTGAATAAACGTCTTTATTATCCAGCTTGTTTTCGCTTCAGCTATTTTGGTAATTCATCTTTGGGTCTGGACAAACACGATGTATTCATTAGTGGATATTGTTTGGTATTTGGAATAGGTTCTGGTGGCTGGTCATACAAGGTTAATTCTCCCCGTGGAATTAAGCCAAGCTTTGCAGAGGAAATTGCCAGAGTAATAGAATTATTAAACCCGTACCGATGAATATTGCCTAAAAATATTAAACTGTTTGATTGATGCAAGTCCCACTAGAAATACACACATTAATCGAGTGTGTGGTAAATTTTGATTTCAACCAAATATCGTGTTTTGGTTGACACATAACTTGCTTTTGTAATTCTCTTTCATTATATAGACGAGCATAGTATTGATTTCTGTGTGCTTATATTATGTGATACAAGGAAATTAATAGTTCCGGTTTGGCTCCATACATTAGTTTATTAGTTACAAAACAAGACCTCAGTTGGGGTGCCACATTAAACAAAACAGTCTCAAAATGTATTGACGAATGCTATCATATTTATAAGGCAAGCCCTAGCTAGCTTAGCTTACGCATTTATCAACACTAAATTCAGTCTGAGCCAGAAGCTAATAACTACTTTCCGTTTCAGAGTGGACATCGAATTGTAGCTGTCCTATTAGACTCCCAACCGGTTACTTGATCTTAATATGAAATAAGTGGGGCTAACAAACTCGATTGTGGAGACTATTTTATACTAAGTTCAGTAACATCTTGAATAAAAGTTGGGATTCATAATCACATTATTTTTAAAAATTTTTTTTATCAAAGTACTGTATTAATACATGTAGTATTAAAATTTTCTCGATAGATGGTCTTCGAGGATATAAATTTCACTGAAGCAATCGACACAGGTTGTCATAAATGGCATTCTAAATTTAATTGTTGTTCAAACGCGTTAGCATATGATGATTTAATGTTTTATCATTTATTAGCTAGAAAATATAACGTGTATTTCTATGTATAGGTGAATACTGCATCAGTTTCTAATGTGCCGTTAACATTCTTTGAATTAAAGTCTCTAAGCATCTTCTGTGACGACAGGTTTTAAAACTCTTGCAAACTACAATATTTTAAAAGTTAGCCATTTAAATGGATTATCAGTGCAAAAACGGGTTCAATTCCGTTCATGATGAACTAAAAATTTAGCAACGAAATCTGAAGACGATATTGACTGGATGTGGTCAAAAGAGAATTAACCAAAACGGCCAAAGTTGGTTTCTCCAAAACCACTAAAAATGTGGTCCATATTTATCTAAACATATGTTATTGCATGCTCTTTAAAGTTCCAATTTCATATTTTTAAGTTATATTTTTAAAATGTATTAAAATAAAGCCCTAAAATAGATTGTATCTATAAACAGTCCTACCTTGTTGAAGAATAATCTTATTAATCCTATAATTCACTATTGCCAGTTGAGACATTGGCAAAAATATCATTTTCAACTTCAAATTCAAACGTTTGAAGATGTTTTGACTTTCTTAGAAAATATGAAATTCCCGCTTTAAATAACAAATATGTAATCGGCCGTATTTGTTTTTAATGGTCGTTGTGACAGGGATACAGGAGATACTCGATTGAACGTTCCGGAATTTAATTCTCTTCAATCCAAAAAATATTGACCGTCGAGTGACGAGGAAGGGTGGGGTGGGAGTCGGGCTACAACACCTATGTTGACAACATTATCTTAATACTCGATATGTTTAATTACCTAATGTTTCTACTCACACCACCCCTGCTGTGGGTACTGACAACTGAGGCAGGACTGAATGCCCCGTCACTTAATTGCAATTCTGTCAAGTCAAGTCGGAACATCCCGGCTAGACAATTGAGCATCTCCAGTCTTCACAACAAGAGAGACCCCCCCCCCCCGCCATACAAAAATAAAACAGAGTGTGTTCATACTTCCAATAAACAGACTTTGATCTGTTTAGTTTATTGACATGCGGCAAAATTTCATGCGCAAAACTACGACATTTTACCAGTCTACGATATATGGAAGTAGATATGGATATATTAAAGATATACATAGAAAAATTGAATAAATTGAATAATGCACCAAAGATTATCAGCCATACACTGTCTTTAATACAGATCTTTACAGATGTAGACTTTCGACGGCATCCATCTTGTAGTGAGGACAAATAAGACGAAATTTTGAATGTTAAAGAAAAAGAAGTTGTTCCCAATGCCAGATGAAGGCTTTGTTTTCCCTCAGCTATATTTTGATATTTTTGGTTCACCGATAGAAGGAAGAAAGTTAAATTTAACAAAAAAAATTTATTACAAAAAATTCAGAACCATTTTTTGACGGTATTGTAATTAGCCTTACTATTAGATTGCAGTAGCTAAATTACAACTTTGTCGGCTTTGCGACTGCAATTTCGTCATTTAGTTTTTTTAAGTCAAGTTTATGAATCAAATCACTTTTAATGCAGAGAAGTGCCAGTATGCCAAGACGTTGTTAAACCATCGTTGATCGTTTACCATCTTTGATTCTTTTTAGTTGCAAAACAGGGCGTTTCCTTGAGCAGTACGTAGCCATTGAAGATAAAAAAAATCCGAGTACTAGTTCCGTGTTCGGAAATGCATGATGAACTCCAGTAGTGTGCAGCATTTGAGATATCACACATGTAAGCGTCTTGTTAACCCCTTGCCGACCAACGCAGAAGATGAAAAGCCTTCAATGAAAACGCGTAGAAAAAGAGAGAGAGAGAGAGAAAGGGGGTTTAACGTCCACTCGACACAAACTAGGTCATTTTGGGACTAACATATGGTTTCAATTTTATTTCAATAATTCGATTGCGCGTAGGGGTCTTTAGCAGTGGGAGGAAACCGGGGTGCCCGAAAGAAACCCACGAGGTTGAGAAGGCGCCCCTATCTCCATGCCACACGCCAGGGATGGAAACCACAGCCGCAAGCCAGAGGTGACCGGCCACCTAGAGGTCGATGCGCGGCACTCTAGACCACTAGGCAATGCTTAAATATGGGCGGCGCAGGGTACTTATTATTTGATAAATCCAACTATGGTTTTCCAGTTTGTTATTGGACATCTTATACACAGGGCCGGATTAAGACCTACAGAGACCCCAAACACTTAAAGTTTTGTGCCTCCATAATATATATAATTCAATGATAAATCATTAAATAAGACGGTTTTTTTTCTAAATTAAACGAAATAACATTAAGACTGAAAATAATAGTAATTTGTATTAATTGACAAATTTCACATACTTCTTTTAATTACAAAGTTTTTGATCAAATCCTCCAAACTAATTTTATGGGTGTGGCCCAAGACTCTTGGCAAGAGGGGTAAGCTTGCTCTTCTGGGCACCTGTTACCCCTGTTCATCATGCATTTTGCACATGGTGAACAGTCCATTTGCTGGTAACACTATTTTCCCGATACCGTTGTTTTTTAGTTTTTAGGACTTCGAATGTTATCTTATGGTTTTGATTGTTCGTACGCGGTTTAATTTTATTTTTATGTAACATATTTACGTGGTATTCAGAGTTTTGTTTTACATATACTTTAACAGAGTTTCTTTACGTCCCTCTCATTTGGCCACAGATCACTAATTATTTCCCCATTGACTTCAATGTTAATTCTCGTCTCTTAGACCGGCTGTAACTTTTTCCCAAATATTCGTTGGGTAGAACGCTTTCTGACACAGATGGAGCAACATGTGGCAAACTCTTGCCCAAAAGCATGTATGAGGTTCTTCATGAAAAACTTGAGATACACAAGCTGGAAGTAGAGACAGCAAACCAGGCAATTGTCGGCCCCCCTTTTCAACGTAACAAACCTCACAACACTTGTATCCTTCCGCCTCAAAATCACGAATATTCACCAAAACCTGGCAGAAGATGTATTTTCAAACCCTTTTCTTCGATTCTACACCAAAAAGTAAACAAAAATCACCATGCAAAAGGGGGAAAAAGGGAAAGGGAGAGAAAGACTAAAAATAACTTGGCCCTACAATTTGGGTACCGGCGTAGAAATATTTAGTGATCTGTGTCCATTTAGCCCCTGACAAGTTATCTTTAAAATGGTCTTATTTACAAAGGGGAGTAACTACTGATTTCAAACTAGGGTTTAGACCACATACAATCAATCACCGGTTTACTTTGAGTCAGCGAAAACCCATAAAAATATCTACTGCTTTTTGATTTAAACATAAAACGTCAAAATGTTAGCAATAGATTGATATGCGAATCACACTTTTTGGAAACAATCTCATGTGGCATCCATAATTCGTAGGTTTTGTATTATATCGTTATCTTTGGACTTGAATGGGAATGCTTGTTCTTTAGATAATTGCACAATTTCAAGTTGGCGGCGAAGACATCATGCTCGGTTCCTGGTCATTGTACTCGATTCGTTCAGTTACTTGTATTTGTTGACACATGGGACAGTAACGGGGTCAGCCCTAATGCAGAAAGAAATGCAAGTTTTATCTTCTTACCTAAAACACCCCTAAGCAAGGTGGCGTGCTTATGTTACTTATCTTTTATTTAATTCGTTGTCGAGATATCTTTACTTGCCATGTTATTTGGGAAAAAAGATGACTTTAGTTATGTAAAAATGTTGACCAATGCAAAGGCTGAAACTTACACAATTATTTGTGATTTCTAAATGGACAAAAATTACTTAAAAAATGGATATAGACATATAGCCCACGCGACTCAAATTAGGTTTAGCAGTGGGAGGAAACTAGAGGACCTGGAGAAAACTCACGACGTTCGACAGGCAACCCAACTCCTAGTCACGTACAACCCGAAAATTCAAATGTCAGTTAACTCAAATGATACAGCAAGTTGCTGTCAGCAACACACGTTGTTTAAAGTTCTATTCTCCAGTTGATATTACTACACCTATCCGGTATTAATCTGATGCACTAACACTAACCCTAACAATAGAAAGAGAATATTTCAAAAAAATGAACCCGGAGCTCTAATGCTGTTGAACCCATGCATCAAGATCGCAAGAGTTTTCTCCCCTTTATTCCATGTTTTGACCCTTTATTTTGCGACTTCATTGTCAACAAAAACATAAATGACAAAGATTTCGGGATTTCAATATCTATGCTGTACATGACAACTTTCATAATTTTTACCAGTTTGAATTAAAGGTACAATAATGCAGACAATAAATCAACTATAGTCTACAGACTTTCTCATCTTGGGCAAAACATGTGTTACAAAAAAGCATAATCATATCGATCCAAAGAATAATGCAAATCGAACGGTGGTGAAGGAAGTTATGGCCAATTAAAGTTTGGGTTACGGCAATTGTTTTTACAAAGAATATCTAAATAATAAGGATATGGTCGCCTTCCTAACCTCGTGGGTTTTCTCTTAAGACCCCTTATACATGCTAATTATTGAAATGGCCTAGGTAATAGTTATATTAACTTAATAACAAACCATGGTTATGCATATAGTTATTATTCAATCATGAAATTAATAGTTATTTAATGAATGATTACGAAATTATTAAACATGTAAATGGTTATGAAATATGAATATATAAAAATATTAAATATGTAAATAATTGTGAAACATGAAAATAATTGTGAAAAGTGTAAATAATTGTGACATATGTAAATAATTGTGAAATATGAAAATAATAGTGAAATATTAAAATATCACTCTGAATAATTGTGAAATATGAACATATATAAAAATTATGTAAATTATAATCATTCATGTAGCTATGCTACATAGTTTTGTAATAATTAAACCAAACAATACATGTAGATATGGCGTTTATAATATCAAATGTATGAAACATGTCAGCAAAAAATAACTACCTAGAATGGACGCATTTACGTTATTTTACGTATATTGAAAGTTAAATAACGGAAAATTGTTTTAATATCTCATTGGGTAATGAAAGGTAACTTTAAATCTAGTAACCTCCGGTAGGGAAATACGTGTCTAATAATCTAATACATGAATAAGTAATGCTATGAAATTGTTCCACCTAATGTGGCTAGTATTTTTGTCGTTTAGCTTTATGTTGTCGGTGGTCAGTTACCGCCTTCAACATACTAAACGTACGCTGTCTGTCTACAATTCGCTCCACTTGAGAATAGACACGAAGCTAGTTATCCGACATTTAAAGTACTACATCGACGATTTTAGTCGAAAACAATAATCATGTTTCGAGAATTTTGAGAAGTATTGCTTTCATTTAATAAAATTGAAATGGTTTAGTCTTTTCGTGTACAGATGTAACCGGAGTAGGCCCGCGTTACAAACCGTATACAAATTGTTGAATATGGTGGCCTTTTAAGACAGAGATCTATTCTCGAAGTAGCGTAGATAGTTCTATGTGTGCAGAATGCACCTTCCACAGACGTCATTCGGCAGAAGACCACCACCAAGATCGGATGCATTGCGTCTTTTTTTGTACCCAGTGCACAGTTTTTGTTTTTCGAAAAGGAGTTATGCCAAATTTTGTATTTATATTCATGGTTACATTCATGTGCTTTTCAAAGAGGTCTACAATCATATCGACTATTATCTAAAGGTCCCTAATAGAATCCCTTGTGAGTATTCGATCATTTTGAGTGAAGCATATTCATTGCAGATCCGGACTGCACAGCGTAGTGGATGCATACGGCTGCCAGACCCATTTATTTGAGTTAATAAAAAAATAACACAGTAAATTACAGTCTATGAGCCCCGAAAGAAGAACTTTTTTTAGTTGTACCTGACAAAATGTCAGACACTATTGTTCTGCTCCAGTTGAACGTTGTGGCGGATATGTATTAAAAATATCAATGAACAAAGAAAGAACACATATCAGTGCTGAAAAAAATTACAGGCACCAGAGAGACTCTACTAAATTTGTGCTTGACAATGTCTGAAAAGAGCCTTATTTGTAGGCTTAACAAGCGATGATAATATTTCATCTTATTACATATATAAGAAAATAAAAGTTTGTTTTGTATAAATACAGATTTCAAATAACAAATTATAAAATAATATACAAATAGTAATCATATGCAGTATTTTTTGAGTTGAAATAAATATAAATCCGTGTATATAAAATAGATTATATAAATTTATGTATATAAAAATAGTTTATATAAATTCATATAAATAAAAATAGTTTATATAAGATACGCCGGCATTTTCCAGGAGAGGGGCCATAATCCAAGATGTTACGATCCTACATGAGACAATTTTCATTAAAATTGTGACATCCTTGAGGGTCCACAACCTTGGTTTTACATGCTTTTACACCAATTGCGAAGAGGGGAGCGTTTGTCGGTTTCAGTTTCAGTTCGATTTTCACGAAATTCGAACTCATGGTGTAAAGGTTATATATTTAAACAGTTTTGGGTTCATAAGCTAAAATCAACGGGCCTTAATCCAGGATGTTACGACCCGATATGCAACAATATCGATAGGGAACGAGATCTGTGGGTTACATTATGATTATAAGGTCCATGAATTGAACCTTCCGGATATGTCTAGAAATGTCCATCTGCTAAACACTCGGTTTTTCGTACAATCAGGGGCCATAATTCATAAAGTTACGGTCTAAAGGAGTCGAGAGAAAGGAAACGAGATATAAACCTATGTTTCAAGTCTCGTCAAAATCAGATAAAATTGTGACCTATAGAGTGTTATTGCTTGTCTAGTTATAATTGCCCTACACATTTGTTACTGTACTTGCTTGAAAACGTTTAGAGAATACTTTTCGAAACGGCCAAATAAATCAGTAATTGTTCTTCCGTAAGTATGTGTATAGTTTAGTTTACCGCAGAGTGTCCACAACGAAATGTGACGGACAGACGGACATGGGCTTCGACAATGTACGTCCACATGAAAATATGTGCGTATAAAAATATATTTGGATATTACTGAATATTATCAACAAGAATTTGCATAAGTAGAAAATTCATCTAAGTAAACTCCAACAGCATCAAAACAAAACTTAACTTGCTCCTAAAAATATAAAAGTGTTGATGTAGGAGATTTATAAGAGCTTTACCAGAGTTTGTAGTTGAAAAAATTTAATTCAATTTGATTAAATCTAAAGCCTTTTTATGTATGAATCATATTTCCCCTAAATGAATTCAGTGAGGATTTACAAGTTTTACTGCCAGTTTTTTGTTGATTGCAATTTTTCTATTAATTCTTTAAACTATCTCATAACTAATAATAGGCCCCGTCATGATCACATTATTCAGGTATGTGTCTGATTTAATGTCTTCCAAACAAACACAACAGTAAATTAAACAAGATAAGTTAGTATACATTAATACTTACATACGACGCCATAATTTGAGGTCTACAAAGTCGTAATTGAAGTAAAGTCTGTAAAATACTGACATCTTGTTCTATAGTTAATCTTTCTAATATAGCAGCTAGAACACAGAATACACCTGATTTCTCTACACCATTGCTATACAAAAAAAATAACATCTCATATATGTTTCTCCTCAACAAATACACAACGTGTAGAGAAGCGAAGATGATTGATAGCTAGTCTGGAGGTCGTCGGTTCGTTCCCGGCGTTGACCTACGACATTTTCCGACGTGGTTTTCCCCTTGTCAGTGGTGCAGGTAGGAGAGTCTGAAAAGGACAGCTGTCTAGTCGTTCGGATGTAAATGAAAAACCGCCGTCCCGTGTACATGTTGGCGTGAACATATACGACCCCTTGGCGGTTGGAATTAGGCCCCCACAGTAGGACGTAAAAGCCATGTTATTCATTTTGCGGTGAAATTTCAATAATTTTCTTCCGTATCTTGTTCATTACACAATTTTTGCTATAACAAAACAAAAAACGTATTTATAACATACAGACAGTGAACTAAGAGGGGACCATCCTCATTTTTCTCTGACCATGATTTTATATCGTCAAGGATTTCGAAGATAGGATTTGCAGATTTCGGCATGTTCTTCTTTGTATCCCAGAAGTTGCACTGATACACCTTGATTTTCTTCTCCGAGTTGCCCTGTGATAGAAAATAATCAAAATGGCATTAACCGAAACAGCAACAAGACGTTAAATAGTATATATTTATATATACTTATACTCGCGTTATCCTTTTTTATGGTCTTCCGTGTCTTGATTTAGAAGCAAACTATTTTGACCAAAGCAACATAAAACGCCTGTACTTGTTTTTAGAGATGGTAAAAAAATTGGGGCTTTGGATGACCGAAAGGTTAGCACGTGCGCGCTGTATCATAAAGCCTGTCGAATCCCCGGTTGTACGTGACAAGGAGTTGGGTCGCCTGTCCAACCTCCTGGGTTTTCTCCTGGTCCTCCGGTTTTCTCTCACTGTTAAAGACCCCTACGCGCAAACGGAATATTGAAATAAAATTAAAAAGGCATATGTTTGTCTCGGAATAACCTAGTTTGTTTCGAGTGGACGTTAAACCCCATCTCTCTCTCTCTCTCTCTCTCGCCCCCCCCCCTCTCTCTCTCTCTCTCTCTCTCTCTCTCTCTCTTAAAACAAGCACGAACGTCTTATCGAATAGGATCCGAATACGGCGCCATCTAGATAACTGCCCAAATTGTACGAACCTTGTCTTATAATCACTTCATAATTATGAAATCTTGTTACTTACGTCACTTCCGTCTCTAATCAAACACGTGACAATGTTATAATAATCACCATCTTGTGTTACTTCATCCTCTATTGTAATTATAAATTGTCCACAAACTAGTTCACCTTTTGTTGGGAGATAACTACCTATATCCTGTAAGGCAGGAATGTTGATAGTTCCAGCTTATAAAAAAAAGGCAGTTGCATTTTCCGATTCATGCAAACAAGGTCGTGCAGAGGAAAATAAATAAATTGAGCAGAAGAGCTTGTGCAATAAAGACAACGGCGATAATCCAAATTTGTTTATTTTAATTTCAATCTTTGATTTGACACCCGCTTGAAATGGATGCCCTCACCCTCCACCGCCCCCCCCCCCTCTCTGTGTACGCCACTGGCAGTACTATTGCATTTCTGAACTGGTGTTTGTTTTTTCAATATACATATTTACTTGTGGTGTAACAGAACAAAAACAATGTTTTGAAACTTCCATTCTTAATAAGACATTGTCTTGCATTTTGTAATTTATAATATTTCTTTATGTAGAGTTATTATAGCGTGATAAAAATCCAATTCCTGCATGTAAATTGCTTCGGACATTACCGGCGACTGTAAACATATATGAAATCTGAAAATTTTCAAAATCGATATAATTCTTATTTTACTCCACAACGAATATTCCCATGGAGTTACAGAATATCTTCCAAGGGCTGTTACAAGCCTTAAACGTAAAAATGGATGCCAAAAACCACCCGAAAACAAACTCGAAACATTTCGGAAATCAATACGGTTTTGAAACATTCTATTAGTATGACGTTTGAAATGAAATGAAATGGGGATTGACATCGTACTGTTCTGCTCCTAAACTGGGCAAATGAAGACGGACGTACGCCATACCTATGCCAAAGTAAATATCTTTCTCTAAAATCTCTATTTTATAATTTTAGACGCTTGAAGATATTTCAGTTGCTTTGTTGGAAGAAAAAAACGAAGAATAGAGACATGACGTCCTTCCATGTAAAAATAACAGATATGTGGTGATGCGAATTCCAACTGCCAATGTGTACACGATGTCTCAATTTTTCGACTCAACCGAACAACTGTAGTATGGCAGGAGTTTGGAATATATAATAAGATATCAATTCAGGATTTCAAGGAAGGTACCATCCTTATGACTCACTGAGCAAGCCAATTTGTTGTCACAAGAAATGGTCGAAGCACGGCGGCCATGATGATATACAGCATTTCACCAACCCAGTGTTGTACATGTGCTCAAACAACTAGCAACACCCACCATACAGAGATAATTTTAGTCCCGTTTCCACAGAACGGCTTAAAATATAAATACTTTAAATAAATTATTTGTAATAATTACCGCTGATTTTTCAGTAGAATCCATGTTGATTATAATAGTAACATTTCGATCTAAAACCATTCTCCAGAAATCTATGACAGTATTTGGTAATGGTGTCTGAGTTAATATATAAGCCTCTTTCTTTCTGTAACTCTAGTATAAAATGGTATTTATTGTTAACATCTACTTCTCTAATACATTTGTGAATACACCAAACAAACAATCTCAAATACATTAAACATTTTAATTCGAATAAAGCTGTTTATTTCGAATAAAGCTGTTTAATTCGAATAAAGCTGTTCAATTCAGATAAAACTGGAAATATTTATCTGTGTCCACTTTTAGAAGGGCTTTGGCATTTTTTGAACGAAAAACAAACTTTCCCTTGCTATGTGGAGTGGACCAGAGGTCCCGCAATTTGCCCCCAATGTAATGGATACACTTGAAATCCAGCGATCATTTCCAAACGTTGAATATCTGATTTGTAAATATAAGCTATATCGAGAACTAAAATCCATTGTTATTTATCTTACCGGTAAAAATACAGCATTAATATATTCAGATTTAGATGAGTCGGTTTCTCTCTTATATAAAAATACTCTTGTTTTATCAGCTGGAATAAACAAAGTAATATATTGTATGGGTGTTCAATTTACAAATTGTAATCCTTTAGTGGTATTTATTGATTGGGTACAATAATAACACAACATATTGAATATATGGAATACAATCATGTATAATAAACTAGTGACTGTATTCCATTTTAATGGTTATTGTATCATTATTAATGGTTGTTCTATCTTTATGAATGGTTGTTCTATCTTTAGTAATGTTTGTTAATGGTTGCCATGTCTTTCTTATTGGTTGTTGTATCTTTATTAATGGTTGTTGTACCTTTATGAAAGGGTGTTGTATCTTTATTAATGGTTGTTGTATCTCTTTTGATAAATTGAAACTTGGTGAAACTTGCAATTGAGTCCCGAGACTGTTCTGTTAGACCCGATAACAAATTGTGAGGAGGACAAGAGGAAAGTAGAGTTTTGAGGAAATTTATCGTGAATAAGCATAAACCCCTACAGGGATTTTCACGGACAAGAAGAAAGTATGGTTTTAAGGTAATTTAATGTCAATGAACAATGAAAGAGAAAATTAATAATGTTAAGAGAGGACCTTGATCTGACGGGCTCTCACTGTTTTTGGCTATCGCAATGTTGATTTGTCATAACATTCGCATGACCACACATCTGTTTATACAATACTTACATGGTAGGACTGCCATATCTCTATTCTTCGTTTTGTTTTCTTCCAAAAAAGCAACAGAACAATCGTCTGTATTTAACGAAGGGCAAATATCGTCAAGCATCTAAAATTATATATAAAAGAGATTATAGAGAAAGATACTTTCTTTGAGATACGTAAAAGGTATGTTGTCATTATTTTCCCACAAAGTGACTCATATTTTTTCAAGTACGATTACCACAAGTCCTGATGCAGGTACCCGTCTGTTTTCTTTGATTCTGTTCTTTGTTTATGCACTGAGTTTATTACCGTGTGTAGGACTACTGATTTCTGGAATCGGAATCGAACAAGAAGCAAATATGACTATTTATACAGAAAAGAACAGTAAAAATCAAAAAGCTCTTTAGATCCACTAACATGTAGCTGAATACACTATGCTATATTGGATCTGCACTATTCCATTACATAAGTTCTACTTACCTCAAACGTTTCCTGGAGCTCTGATTTGCCAGTTGAACCATTGACTTTTAGTAGTTTTTGATACTCGACATGATATGCAGTCACCGGGAAAGACATATTGCCAGCTACATACCATTCAGCTAGAGCATCGCGGAGAAATGCATATTGTTCCTATAAAATAGATTATAACTATAATTTCAGCTATCAATAGACATGTCGTACTTGATTGTAGCTTACTAGTATTTTACCATCAAAATTTAAAAATCTACATAAACCTACGATGCATAAAAAATAATAAATTCACTTTCAAAGTAGGATCTGGATTGCTAAACCTTGCATTATGTAAAATTTAAGTAACTTAAAGAACAAAAAGTCTATCAATCTTGCTACATTTGGAAGTGGATATTTATGATCAGTTGAAAGTTTAATAATTACCAAAGTTTGAACCATGTTAACTCGTTCATATCGCAGCTGTTTAACACATTCATAAATATCTACAGACTCTGTAGCTTTAGCCTCTTCTATTAAGTAATCTAAGGCTATGAAAGTTCCTGTTCTTCCAATACCAGCACTAAAACACAACGTGAATATTAATTAACTTAGAAGTGGAATTTGTTGGGGAAGAAATGATTTAAGTTAAATTGTAAAAATTGAGTGAATCCACCCAAAAAGAATTCTTGCTGTCTAACAGATTGAAATGTATATATGTCGCCAACAAGTTCACTTGCTTGATTCCATGCAGAATCCATCATTAATTTAAATGTATCATGTCATTTAGCATTAGATGCCGGATTTCTGTAGAAAATAGGTGCATGTCTTCTTATATGGCGGGAAATAGTAAGGGTTGTGCAATGGTCTGTTATATACATTATACATGTAATCATATTGGCGAGATACTTTAGAACTAGTAGGATTTGGTCTGTTAAAAGCATAATAATTTGTTGCAGTTTATGAGTACTACCTAAAATATCCATTAATAGTTCATTGCCATTATAATAAGGATGAATTCCATCACGTTTCATTATATCCTTTGGACGCCTTTTTAGAAAAGTGGGTAGATACATCAATCAACATGAAATCATTTTTTTCACAATGCTCCTGGATATAATTATTAGGCTTCTTATGTTCTCTAATGCAAGGGTGACGTACATTTTTTGGGAGCGCCAATAAAGGAATTTTGGAATTTGACATGAGATCGTTAAAGTTTTTAGTACGTTACGCTGGGGTATTTAAGCCGATATTCTCCCCCCCCCCTACACACATTATAATATTTTGAAGGAGAGAGTGGTTGTACTTTAAAAGCTGAGGAAGTTTATCACGAATATTAACACAGTAGGCTCCACAATTTATATCATTCACACACTCGTCATCTAGTAATTCTGAAACTTCATGATCATGACTAATAATGCCCTTTCCACTTCCGGTAGTACCGGTATCAGCACGTGAGAATTGGGACACTGGGAGAGTAAATTTTAATGAGTTCATAAAGTGAAACTAAATAACAATAGATGTGGAATATTCAGTATAGTTATATATTGTATAGATAGAGTTAACAAGGGTTGTTGATAACGATAGGCCTACTTAAGGCCTAGTCGACAGAGCATTGGAATCACAAACATCATGCAATTCATCAAATTTCATGAACGTATAAATCGAGGTGTTGAAGGATATTTCAACACCTTTGGGAGAATCGTGGTCGACAGTTTTAATACACAAAGAAACTCTATTCATGTTGATTAGTTGTGTGTCTCTTTCGTCTGATTATTTAATTTAAGGTAAATGATTGAAGTTTTTACCTGCAATGTACTACCATCGGTCCTAAATGGGCAGTATTTGATGTTTGAACTTTGTTTCTGAATTCTACCAATGATGCTGTATCAGTAGGAACACCTTTATCAGGCCATGATGTATAATGATACTGTTTAATGGTTCTAGGTCTACTGTCGCCCTGAAGAAAATACAAGTTAGTGTATTAGTAGTTTCAACAACCAATTATGACACCCTCCCTACCCGCACGACATAATCTCCTTTTCAATCTGTAATGTATATTTCTATAGTATATTATTGGTATCTTTTTTATATAAAATTAACTTGAAAAATAATTCCTAGCATCTTTATAGTCTGTTGCTCTACAACCCACCACCGGGCACCACCCACTATTTAAGAATATGACTCTGGGTTTGTTTAAGTTTGTTCTAAATAATCCTTTTATGAAGTAAAATATAAATATACAGCGGTAATAATTCACTCACTTTGTTAACTTGAAGTGTTCGGACGGTAAAGTTAGCATATGTATCTTCTTTCGTCATTGTGATTGATATTTCCCCAAATGTTTTCTCTTTGCCAAGCTTTGGCCAATATCTAAAACATTTGTGCTGAAAACATATACGAAAATACTTATTATAACATTCGTTTTATGCGACGACAGTAATCTCCCTTTGCTACCCCCCCCCCTCCACACACACACACATATATACACATTGTACAAGTGGCCGATTCCAGTCAGTGATAAGCGGGCCCGAAGCTATAGAACACTAGATTCAATATATTCAATTAATTACACTATCTGTCGATTTTTTTAGACCCCATGATATGTTAAAAAGACGTGTTATAGACCCACGGCTCGCGGCAGGACAAGAAATTCGGCAATTACGGGTGGGTCGTGGTGCTCAACGTTTTTCGTGGAGGCTATCTTTCCCTTGATGGAATCATTTTTTTTTGAAAGATGGTTTGACATACATCTATGTGATAATTGGGGGCCAAATAGCTATAGACTATCAGATACCAAATACTTGGCTTACCACTCCTATTTCTACAAGATTAGTCAACATAATTATCTTTCCTGTTTCTACAATCCATATCATTCGCCAGAATTCATTAACAATGTCAACAACTGGGCCTGCAAACATGGTAAAAATCAGTAATTATTGTATTTTGAATATGAAACAATCCAGCGTTCATAGTTACGTTTTGGGATACGAACAATGTGTCCCGAAACGCAATACATCTCTTTGTTTTTCATCTAGGTGCGATCGACACGACACTTGGCTCGGTTATTCTTTGGACAATTGTACATTGGTTGTTCGGTTCCTACTATGTTTTAAAAGATGATGGATCCATTATATATTCTGTCTTAAAACTTTGTAGTTAGATGTAGTGGTGCTTAGACACAAAACGACAAGGAATTGTAATAGAAATGAAAATCATATTAATCCGTATAGAAAAAACATACCAGAAGTCTGGCACATTTGTTTATAAATAGGTACAACAAAAATGGTACATATGTTCACAAAACAAGGAGACGAGTTTATATAGGTTTTGCCTGTTCCCCAGTCCCCTCAGTTTCTTAATAAATAGTCCTCTTCATAAGAACAAGGTAACTCGAGTGTGCATACCATGCATAGCGCACAACAACGACTGCAACCGCCATAATTCAATAAACCTTGAAAATCCGGACAAATCAATTCATAGTTTTGTTGTCCAGATATATATTCACCATTTGCTTTATTTAATCTTCCGTCAATAATACTGACAAGAAAATTACATTGAAATGTCAAGAAAGGCAAGTGCGGCCGTGTGATTTCGGTGTTTGTAACCGGGATGGTGAGGTATGTGACGGCCCTGCGGACATTTACATCCTTCTACCACCTTGCTTGTAGTTCATATCTTCGCTACACCACTGAGTGTATTATGTAAAACAATATAGATATAGCACTTGTATACTTACCCTGAGAAGCAACATATTTATTTTCATGATCACCATATCCCTGAAAAATATTTGGTTTAATCTTGAAAATCTTTTTACAGATGATAGCGATTTAGCAAAATGTAATTAATTCAATAGTATTTCCTATCCGTGATCTTCGAGATCCAAATTAATGTAGACAACAAAAGATATCCATGAAAGGACAGGTATTTCTGAGTTTCTTGTTTATATTTACCAACGCGTGTACTATTATCTAATGTTCATATGTCATGAGAACACAAAGTTACCCAATTTCATTTTTCCTTTAAACTTACAGTAATATAACAGGCATTGATGTAATCTGAATTAGGATCACCATTCATTATGTCCAGTTTAACTCTTGAATGATCAACTGAAATAAAGTTTGCCAACACGGTTAAGTAGGACCGATGCTATTTAGAGTCATCCACATCTCTTAACCATTCAACCATTCGTATAAACACCACAATACTGTCGTATTTGAATTATAACGAATCAAAAAAAACATTTATTTTAAAAACTATTACTTAAATATACATTATGAGAGATTACTTAGCGAGTTGGCATTTCTCACTACAATAGTTAAAAACTAGCTAATGTAAAGGCAATTTGCTGAAAATTTCAGTCAAATTGATCCACTATGAACTTAGAACTAAGCGAATGAAAGTTCCGCCTAGCCTCGATCATCATTACTAAAGTCGGTAAGACAAAACTAGTAGTCTCGGTTATCCATTTAATCGGTAATGTATGTTTAATACTAGTATATTTCTAACGATGTGAGAGGCTAATTTGGTCGTCTATGCGTTGAGATTAAGCTCAATGAAAATAACTATACAGTCTTTAACAATTCAGGATGTATGCTGGAATCCTGGTTTGCAATAGCATTTGGTTAACGTAACACTACAGAGAAGCATTTGAAAGATTATGTCTGCAGATTATGGCTGTCAACCCAATATGAAGCACAGACGTAAACATTGTAAACATACCACAGAACCAGACTTGCCAGGCAACAAAAATCGAAAACGAGACGCAACAGTGAGGGGAATAAAAATCCTGCGCATTTTCATCTACAAGAGAATGTTTAAAAGTTGTCGTTTACAGGGGCAATGATGATATATGCTAAAGACCGTTGTACTGACGAATAAATTTACTTACAAGCACAAATATTTTTATATCTGTTTTTAGGTTTATTTACAGCATTCATACAATAATCATAGGAAGAACACAAACCACCTGGCAATTCCTGCAATATATACATTATGTTTCAACATAATAAATAATTTAACATAAACTCTTCTTTAGGAAAAGTTAACATAAATTGTTCTTTAGGAATGTTTGACATATAGGCTGCTTTAGGAAAATTTAACATAAACCCATCTTTAGGAAATGAACGTAAATTCTTTTTACGGGAAGTTTAAAATAAATTCTTCTTCGGGATAATTTAATATTAACTCTTCTTTACAAAATTTAACAGAGATTTTCTTTGGGAAAATTTAACATAAACTCGTCTTTAGAAAATCATACGTCACTTGATAAAGTCTAATATGCCAATTATACAAATTAGCACTTTTACATTATTAGCTTTTTGATTTCGAATTAGGAGGATGTCCAAATTTATGGAATTTTCACATAACTAACAATTAATACTCTACATAATAACTTATTGTGCTAATGTATTTAAAAAAAAACCCAACAATTTCTTCGATCAAAAACGAGAAGTGAATCTAAGTAAAGTCCTTATTTGCCGGGACAATGCATCTTGAAAGACCAGCACATGCCATTGTAACACAAGTGTGTAGAGATAAATATGTATTAGACTAGCTGGACGTAAAAATGAAAAACCTTATATTCCTTTTCATATGCAGATTTTATCTTCTTATGTTTTATATATTTCAATAAGTTTTTCAAAGAAATTCTTGATGATTCTTCTTCTATCTCGTCTACACCATCACCCGGTACATTGACATAAACTGAATTTTCACTTGTTGATGTCTTAGCTGGAATATGAATGACAGCTGGGTTTATTATACTATTATTTATTAATAAAAGCAATTTATTTTAAAGCTCTGTTCGTAGTTGTATGGAGTATGTGTGTTGATGAGGGTTGTGGTCGAATGGTATGATGCGTTGATTGGGTCTGTCATTAAGCCATGCTTCGTTGTTTCGATCCCACATGCGGCAAGGGGGTTGGGATGGCCTAGTGGTCTAGAGTGCCACGCTTCGACCTCTAGCTGGCCGGTCACCTCTGGCTTGCGGCTGTGGTTTCGAGCCCTGGTGTGAGCGAATGTGGCATGGAGATAGGGGCGCCTTCTCAACCTCGTGGGTTTCCTCCGGGCACTCCGGTTTCCTCCCACTGCTAAAGACCCCTACGCGCAAGCGAATTATTGAAATAAAATAAAAACCATATGTTAGTCCCAAAATGACCTGGTTTGTGTCGAGTGGACGTTAAACCCCATTTCTCTCTCTCACATGCGGCAATGACTATGTGCGCCTGTCCCAATTCGTGTACCATATGTGAGTTAAGATTTTCCAGCAGAGCTTCCACAGAAAACCAAGGTCCCAATTACACGCTGTAGTTGGAATTTGAAATAAGAGCCCACAGGGCCACTGCCAGGACAAAGTGTCACTCATCGTCTTCAATATCCCGACATGCAGAAAAGTAAGACGGTAAACCCCATTTTCATTTGATCAGATAACTTTTCGAAAGATTGTTGTGATTACTTTCGAGAAGTATTTTCGCAAAACTAGCCCTGACATTTTTTGACCACGACATTGCATATCATTATATTTTTTTTCTTTAGTACTATTGGTTTGTAATTTAATAAGAGTGATTACAAAACCTGTCCACTATTTTTGTCTAACACAAAGCTTTAATGGATATTTAACCTGGATGATCACGTCTACCATATGCTGGTGGAAAGATTCTAAAGTCTAGAAAAGGCCAGCGATATCGGAAATCTTACTGAAAAGAGTTATCGACAGAAATGAGGTTCATATTTTGTAATTATTGAAAAACAAAATTTAAATATATAATCCTATACCTGTGGAAATTTGTGTAGTCTCGGCAGAGGCTGGTACATCATCAATATTCGTTGGTGTAACATCAGAAACATTGTCGTTTTGTTGGGCATTAGCATTGCGTCTCCTACAAAATAAATTACAACAGAAATTTGTTATAGAATGTCGTTTCCCCTCAGATTAGGGGTCGTAGAAGTGATTAGAGAACTGGACAGGCATATGCCAAAGGTGTTTTATAGCTGAAGCGCTGGAGGCGCCAGCCTCCTCGCGAAAAAAATCAAAGAAATTGGAAAAGTAAAACGGGAGAAAAATGCTAAAACCGATGAGAAAAATAAAAATGTACCCTAGTTAGGGTGCCCTAAAGGCCGACAAACGGGCCCCACGTCTGACAAAAGGGCCCCTCTGTTCAAGGGAAAGGGCCCCGAGTCCGTTTTCTATACACTGTTACTGTCGCATCCATTACTGAATGCGAATGCAGTCATTGCATCGACATCAAAATCATCAACCAAGACGCCCCCACCCCCGCGAAAAGGGTCCTCAAAAAAGTCTAGCCTCCGCCATGATAAACCTTAAAACGCCCCCGGCATATGTCTGTAGTTGCCCTTCAAATTATGGGTCGTGGTAGTCGATTGATTAGGGAACTGGACAAGCATATGCCTGGTTCTAATCATGATGAAGGCTGAGAGAAACCTCTGTAAGTTTTTAAGCCGGTCTTCACTTGTCATGGGTGGGGGTGGCGAAGAAAACCAAAGTCCAGCCATGTGTACATAGGTGTGCAGGTAATGAACCAGTGATCGTTTGGAATCTAAAACAGAAATGATGCTATCCTGGCAAACGTTTGTTACCTGGCATTCCGCATGTAAATAAACAATTGAACATATGTTTGTCTTGCAATCACAGAGGCATTGTGTTTACAAAATATTAAACCACATCCAATTCCATTTTCATGCGAAACAACTGCATGAATTTATCAACTTGAATCTGTACAAATCTTTTATTTATCAAACGGATTAAAACCCAAAACGTTCCTAAAACATAATATTAAAATTCAATCGGTGTCTCGAACATTCAAAACTAAAATATTCTAATAAAATTTATTCTGATTCAGAAGCCAACAAAGTGTTTCTTACCTTCTGTATCTGAGTACCAAAAAAGTAGAAATAGCTGCTATGGATAAAACCAATATTACCGTCACAACAGATATTATAACTGTGTTGTCGGGATCATCAGTCTGATATTCTGAAGAACATTTGAGCCAAGACAGACATCAACCGACGTAAAACTTCAACCAACGCGAGAAAAAGAACTTGCTCTCAATTATCCATTTATCGTTAATCTCGCAATCTCGAGGTAATTATGGACTTTGTCATGGTAATATTTGTTTAAATAATAGTTTTATGTTACATTTGAATCCAACATAAAGAAATGCAATAGGCAGATTTACAGACAGTATCTATAAGCTCTTTTCATACTGAGTATTTAGTTATCATTTACTTACCCTTTGAACAAAATCCTTCTTTCTTACCCCCGATGCATCGATACAAACAACTTAACGTCACCATGCCAGATGACTCATCTACAGTTGATTCACTACAGTTTCTGGTACAAGGTTCACCTTCTTCACATTCTGTTACTCCACCTGTAGCTAACTGGCATTCAGTTCCACATTCTATATCACAGAACAACCCAACAGCATGAGATTTACATCTATTGCATCTACCATCAACAATATCACATCCTCCATTACAATTAATGGAACATGGTGTTTCGCAGTTTGTACCATACCAATCAGTTTTACAGATGGAACACGAAGATTCATCACATCTTGCACAGTTACCAGGACATGATGATTGACAGTAAGGACCTTTATAACCATCAATACAACCTTCTGTACATTGTGGTGATGAGGATGAAATGTAACATGTGCTATTGTTACATTGATTACTACACATTGACGTACATTGTTCACCATAGTATGTACCTTTACATGTACAACTTCCACTTAGTTTATTACATTGGTTGTTCAAGCAGCCATCACCACATTTCCGTCGACAGTGTGTACCATAAAAACCTGTCTTACAATCTCCAGTACAAACGCCAGTAGCATGATGACATGTATCACCAGAACATGTATTACATGGTTCACATGTAGAATTTGATGTACTATAATATCCATTATTACATTGTCCTGAAATATTAACATCTTTAATTAGAATCTGTACTGGAACATAGGTCACAATTCTGTCTAATACAATAAGTTCTTATTCCTGAGTGTCATTTTGTCCAGGCTTCTCTAGTCATTATAAGGATATGATACCATTGACCATAACACCCCTTGCTATTGGTGCAACACTCATATTACTTTCTAGAGATTAATTTTAGCAAGGATAATCTGATAATAAACTACATTTTCATGTGTATATTACACAATGTAAGTACATTATCAACTTTGATAAACACTGTTCTTGCAGGATAAGCAACGAAATTTTACCTGTGTATATTTCAACTTCACACAATGTAAGTACACCAGTAACACTGATAAACACTGTTCTAGCTGATAAAGCTGTAGATGGTTGTTGATTACATCTATCTATAGTATATACATCTTGTATTGTTGGTGGTGCATTTATATAACATGATGTAGCTGATATAAATGCTTGTCCATTACACTGATCGTCAGAACGTAGCTTCATCTCAAATCCCTGTAATCTATCTTGATCTATAGATATAAAATAAAAAAAAGCAAAAAATAGAATGGAATTTAACGATAAGTCATATATAAATGTTCTGTTAGTTAGAGCATAATACAAGCCATTTCCATATTTCAAATAAAACAAACGATATCAAATTTCAGTATAGAAGTTGCGCTTGATGAGGCAGAGGTACGACTTCAAGGACGCGGGTGGGGGAATGGGGTACGGGGGGGGGGTCTAACCTCACAATTATGCATTGTGCCAGTGGTTGTCTCTTATAAACTGAAGTCAAGGACAATTAACCCCATTTCATTGCCTGTCATTCCAAACAGTGTGTTAAAATATAAAGATTATGTCCGTGTATTATATATAGCTATGGGATAGATTATAGACGATGTTCGATTTAA
The DNA here is from genome assembly GCA_963678685.1 of Patella ulyssiponensis. Taxonomy (NCBI): domain Eukaryota; kingdom Metazoa; phylum Mollusca; class Gastropoda; family Patellidae; genus Patella; species Patella ulyssiponensis. The sequence continues at coordinate 21,031,039 of OY783228.1, forward strand.
TTTCATCTTGGTTAATTTCCGACAGACAATACGCTAATTTCTGCCCGACGAACGTGTGTGCGATGCTACCTTGAAATCTCTGAATAAATCCGAAACACCTGAAGTTAACCAGTGAGCTTAAGAGTCTGCCAATACTAAGCAGTAGCAGGGTTCGTGAGAGGGGTGGGTTGCTGCATTTGCGACACTTATCCAGAGGCCCGGAGGTAAATTAAAAATAGGTTGCCAGGCAACGAAACATACGCCCAATGCAGCTAAAGTATTAAGTAATTATCAGAAAATCATTAGAATTTGTTTGGTTTTTATAAAGTTCTGTCCCATGCATGCTAACGTTTAGTATACGAAACATTTAATATTATGGATTTAGCTGTTCAGTTATCGATTTTCAAAAAATTCAACCTCAACCTTCATTACAGTGTAACGGTGATATAATCAAACGTTTTTCATAATCGTATAATAATTGAGACCGCTAGAGGGACCACAAGCTAAAAAGTCGATTTTGCATACAATCCGGGGCTATAATTTAGGAAGTTACAATCCGATATGCGTAAATATCCACATGAACCAAGATCGTTAGGTTATAAACATGCATTTCAGGGGCCATGATTCGGGAAGTTACGATCCGGTGGCCGCAAATATCGAACGGAACCAAGATCTGTGGGTTATAAACATACATGTCAAGTTTCATCAAAATTGGTTGCAAATTGTGACCTCTTATATAGGGTCCACAAGCTAAAACATGATTTTTTCATACAATCAGGGCCAATATCGAAAGCAGTCGAGATCTTATGGGGATAAACCTAAATTTCAAGTTTTGTCAAAATCGGATAAGTAGAGAGTCCACAAGACAGGGGCGACGGCAAAATACGTCCACATGAAAATGTGGGCGTATAAAAATGTAAGCCACCTGCCCGGGCCTACGCACCATGGGGCTCCAGTCCGTCCTCGTTCCTCAGGGTATTCGCGCCTACGTTGCTTTGAATCCAGTCCAGCATGGTCGCAGTTTTTGTTTTTCCATTTGTTTACTTAATTAAAATGTCATGTCAGAATTGTGTACAGTGTGCATCTGATTATTACTACATTAGTAAAACTAAAACTTAGTACAATTAGTTGGTCACCGATCAGTAATAAATACTCGCTAGGCCGATACAATCACTGACAAGGATGACAATGATGCGACTTAATGAGCTACAAATATTAACTTTTTTATTCCGACACCCGCCATTGAGCCAGTGATTGACGTCGCGTGATGTGACGTTACGTGTTGAAGGCAGTCATCTTTTACAGAGATATTAGAAGACTTTCGTAGTTGGTATGTCATAATATGTTGTGTTGCATCTCAGTGTCTGTATTTTAGCAAAGTGACCCCCATTTACACCAGATGTAGGCCAAAATGCCCCCCCCCCCCCTCGCCGAATTGCATGTCCCTGGGCCTGGACTGGAGGGCCATCGCAGGCCCTGTGTCGCAGCGTCGTGAAACTAAAAAAACTTTCCCGGCCAAACCAACAATCAGCTGTTGAAGACAACCCATCTCCATATGCCCGGGTTTCACAGTGGCTCAGTAAGTAAGACGTTAGCCTGGAAGTCCGGTGTTTGGTCACGAAAGTTCATCTTGTCAGTGGCACAGCACGCGAGCCTGACAAGGGATCATATATTGGTCCAGTCTAAGCATTGACGTGCACATAAAAGAAACATTGACAGTTTGAATTCGAAAAAAGAGTAGGCCATAGTGTCGCTGTCCGGGCAAAATTTCCGTCATAGCACTCTGTATGGCGTATGCCCGTTGCCCAATAAGTGAGACAGTTAACCCCATTTTATTTCATTTCCTTTCAGTGTACCCATTTATTGCTTCAGCAAAAAAGCTGTCAACCATACACATTGGCGTGCACGTAAAAGAACCCTTGGTAGTTTGAATTCGATAGGAGAGTAGGCCGTAGCGCCTCTGTCTGGGTAAAATTTCCCTCATAGCACATGTAGAAGTTCTTTTAAGCACCGGCTTGTTTTCAGATCCCATAATTAAATATTGTAACGTTATATTATTATTTATCACCCAATATCTTATTTGACAGTAGATATCGCTTGTATGATAAATTACATAATCTACTGCGATATCTACTTATTTTAAATAAAAAGTGACTTTTTTTTTTTGTTAAAAAGAAACTGTTTTTATTTAATTGACTTTGAAGGAAATACTGGGTCAATATATAGGACTTTGCAATAGCTAAACTGCAGTCAAAAAACTGATGTATCACTACGCAGTAATGAAATTAGGTCCAGTAAAGGTGAAATTTATACCAAAGAATTATATTTATTTATTTCTGCATGTAAGAAAGGATTGGGTGATAAATAAAATCTCCAACTCGTGTTTTTTGATATCAAAAAACACTCGTAGGAGATTCTCTATATATTCCAAATATCACACGAACACACTTCAAAGTATATAATCCTACCATGAACAAGATGAAGCACGATGCTTTAGTACATAATCTTAATATGTTGTGTTTTTAAAAGGATTTATGGATTTGTATACTTACAACTATCTCGGTTATAAAGTAATATATTGCTGATATTGTATATCTGTTGTAGATCAACACACCACCAACCAGGTGAATCTTGGTAAGTATGAGTACATGACTGACCATTATAATCACCATCAGTATTACCATCTACAGCTTTATCTGAACTACCATATGTATATCCTACCGAACTCTGGTTGGTTGATTTACCAAGAGCTACATTTATCTCTGAAATGAATGGTTGCCATTTTACATAATTACATCATATTGTGTATTGTATTGTATTGTCACAATAGTAACATTGGCATAATATTCTCATTACCAATGTGCTGATGTGTGTTTGTGAGAAAGAAAGAGAGAGAGGGGAGCGAGAGAGATAGAGAGAAATGGGGTTTAACGTCCACTCGACATAAACTAGGTCATTTCGGGACTAACATATGGTTTAATTTTTTTTTCAAAATTCGCTTGGGCGTAAGGTTCTTTAGCAGTGGGAGGAAACCGGTGTACCCGGAGAAAACCCACGAGGTTGGACAGGCGACACTACTCATTGCCACGTAAAACCGGATATTCGAAACCACGCAAGTTAACTCAATGTCAGGCACGCTAACCATTCGGCCACCCCCCCCCCCCCTTGCTGCTGTTTTCCGGTCATTCTGGTTATCATCGTGGCTCGCTAGTCTGGAGGTCGGGTGTTCGATCCCTGCATTAGCCGAGAAAGTTCTTCTAGATTTTCCGGCGTGGTTACCTCTTGTCAGTGATGCAGGGTGAATGTCCTGTCTAGCCATTCGGATTGGACGAAAGACAGAGGTCCCGTGTACACATTGGCGTGCTCGTAAAAGATCCCTTGGCAGTTAGAATTCGATATATAAGTAGGCCGTAGGGCCGCCAACCCGGCAAAAATCTCCCCCATTACACACTGTATGGTGTATGCCCGTCTTCCATTAACAAAGTTTAGGAACAGAACAGTAGGACGTTAAACCCCATTTTCGATTATCAGCCAAGTTCCCTAATTAATACACATAATTATTACCTATACAAACACCACATGTTTTCATACATGTCTCTCTATAAGGTAATGGTACTGGATAACTTGTATTAACACACGATTGACAATCATTGGAGTTATCTTTACATACATCTAATGCTGTAAATAAAAACAATATCTATTTTATCATTCATTTAATAATATAACTATTTTGTTGTGTTAGACTCTGAGAAGGAACAGTGTTCGGTCATTCGGATGGGTCGAAAATGCGAGGTCCCATTTACACGCTGGAGAGCAGAGCAGAATAACCCTTGACGGTTGTAATTCATAACAAGAGTAGCTCGTAGTTGAGCTAATGTCCGGGAACAATTTTCCTCCAGAGTACACGGCAAGATGTCCACCTTTATTAGTCCGATCGGTGCGGACATGTAGGTCATTAACACCCATTTCATGTTTGCACGACACAAGGGAGAGAGAGATAGTGTTTAACGTCCACTTGACACAAACCAATGTAATAGGAATGTCGCCGGTTAATGTTTTCAAATTTATATTTTAGCTCAAATACTTGCTTCAAAATATGTTTCTATTTCATTTCTCTTTCCTTCCTTTAGTAAGCAATTTAACTAAACTTAGTAAATTATAACAAACGCATGACTACTTGTTTAGAGGCGCCAGAAGTAACTGCACCTATATGTGTCGAGGACCCTTACTTCGCCACTTTATATAAATATACTTGATACTTTGTTAACCAGGGTTTGCATTTAGCGATAAGGACATGTGAATGGCCTTAACTTTCTGAATATCACATCATAAACACAATATCTGAAATATCATGGGTCGGTTGCTCAAAACTAAGGTATATTAACGATCCGTTAAACTCTAATGCCACGGATCATTATCTTATTAATGTGTCGTTTGTTAACGGTCCGTTAAATTTCTGTTGGCTGAATTTTAATTTTTTAAATTCAATGTACATGTATAACAACTTAATAAAAGATAGTATTAACAAGAAACTGAAAACAGTGGGTTAACTGTGCAGTGCAGTCTGTTGACAAAACTTGATTAAAGATAAAAAGGAAACTGTAGAATCATCTACAGAAACACTAGAATACTTTATTGTTCCCTTAAATATAACGGCAAGTTAATTACACGTTAAAGTTAAAGGGGCAACAATATTCCTCCCCGTTAAAGTTAATGATCTGTTAACTCCGTGTTAACGGATCGTTAAAAGTTAACGGAGATTTGAGCAACCGGCTCCATAACTGTAAATACAAGGGTGTTAGGTGGAAAAAAGAAGAAAGATTTATGTTTACGTTAAGTTGGAATAAACAAAATGCCCATTTCGGAATGAGACAAATCTATTCGTTATATACGATTAAAATAAGCTGATTCAGTTTCTCTGAATTGTATTGGCGATGTGTCACTTTGTTGGCGACCAGTGTGCCAAACTTACATCCTAACCTAGGACAAAAATCCGAGTTCACTGCAAGTATGGATCGGATGTTGTGCTCGAGCAAGGGTATAATACTCTCTTTCAAGAATACCTGATACGACTTCACATTTTTTGGGAACCTTCTTTTGTCAATGAGTCATTAAATTATAATATATTAGAAATAAACATGCTGGTGAGAGACCAAATGTATTAATATTACCAAATCAGTCTTGCCATACAGTGACTGGTTCGAGTTGACGATATTTCTTGGTCCAGTGACAAAACAGGGGTCCCTCCCCCTTACATGAACTGTTTACCCCATACTAGATGATTTTCCTTCTGTCGTTGGAGATGGTGTCTCGAACCCCGCGCTGTCTAACAGAGATAGATATGATAGGTAAATATTTACCTCGTGTTTACCTACTGATTACAACTACATCAGCGAGTTATTATTACATACGGTACTCTGTATAAATATAACTTACCTATGTAACCGGTTATAATTGTTGATAAAATACTAACAACTTTATATACATGTACATCCATAGTGAACATACGCCATATCTTAATACATGCAAATGAAGACTGCCTGGTTGTGAAGTGTGTATGACAAACAAGAAGGAAGTATTTTATCTTGATTTATTTGTTTAGTTTGGACGTTAAAGATAACGCCATATTCTTGACTGAAAATGTTTGTCGTTACAGGTTATCAATGGTTTTATGGACCTAGACTATAAATGAATAAATTTTGTTTAAGAGTTCATAATACGGACTATTTATCATTACGAAAACCATTATTACAACGAAGTGTTTGTTTTAAACAGGATTAAACATTGATCCCGGATAGTTTCGGTATACTAAACAAACAGCTACATCACTTGAATAATCACGTGTTGAAATAAATATATATGACAATCCCTCTTTTACTCAAGCACAAATGTAAGGAGGCGGTGACTAGGTTGGGTGTTAATATGCAATCGATCGTAACATTTAAGATTTCAGTCATTCAAAATGTCTATGAATACCGCATTAGTATTTAACGAGCATTAACAATCTAATCGCCATGTCTTCTTCGTTTCATGAATTGTAGGTTGATATGGTTAAATAATTATAAATATATAACAATAGAATAAGGATATATAAACAATGGAAATAAGGATCTTGTCAATTTGCTTTTACTCGAGATACACCATAATAAACATTTTGAGCACATTTTATTCATCTTCAATAAAACATTTTCAGTTTTTGCAGAATTAAATTCAAAAATCAGTTGTCTTCCAATAATCTTTTAATACAAAACAAACACAGTTTAAAAATCTACTATAATGCTCCTAACTAAAGCTAATTCGCCCTCGCATCCGTAATGGTTTGGTTTATCCATTTTTAAATCAAATTATTAACTGGTAATCGTGTTTAAATCCATTAAAAATCAAAACTATCCGATTGAGTATGGGCTTGGTATGTGAATCAATGTCTTATTAATTATTCATATAGCATATTATGATGGCAAAAACAAGACCTGATTTAGTTCTTACACATTGTATCTTAAAAAGGTGAAGATTATTAAAGATGTAATGCATACGATATAGTGTATTAAGGGAGCCTACTTTATTACCGAAACTCGATCCTATCAAAATACATTTCTAGATTATGATAGGATCTCCAAAGTCTAATATTTAGTGAGCAGGTAGACACTAAAAGATTGTGAGATGATTTGAGGGGATATTTTAAAATAGCATTATGCTACTCGGCAAACCTCGGAAGATTTCGGACAATCTAAACTCGGCTGTATGATGAATTCCGCCATATTGGAACTACTTTAAAGGTCCCGGATGAAACATGGCTGCGCCCATTCCGAACACAAGTTGGCGACCTATTTGGCTAGCGAACTATTCGACCGATCCAGTTGTAAGGTAATGACGAAATTACACTTCTATTCTGAGCTAAAGGAATGGATAAAAAATAATATATTCTGCTTTCATTTGATAGACATAACGTTGGATTTTATTGTTTGATAAATAGATGAATTAAGGCGACTGTTGTCTTTATTCTAAATAGGTTTCCAACGAACAGGTTGCAGCTCGATCGGTCGAATAGGTCGCTAGCCGAATAGCGCCTAGTTTTCCTGTTAAAGTAAACCGGTAGCCGCATCGCAAATGTATGGGCGTAGGTACATATCACTTACTGTCATACAGCCGAGGCTAGATGTACTTTACGGAATCTGCCGAGATTTGCCGAGTGAGCATTATGCAAGAGCAAAATCTGCTTATTACAGGTCTTTCTTTAGGCCTGAGATGTTATCTAAATAATCAATTAGACATTAATTAACATATCCAGACCATAATAAACTCTTTATGTCAAGGCTAGCTTTCGATGTTGGCGGATTAAATTCTTATATGCCGCTTAATGGCCGTTGATAATTAAATCAATCAAGTGGATAATCGAGACTATACTGTTTATATTAATGATTTGAGTAATGATGACCGAGGCTATGTGAATATTTCAAACGCTTTTTTTTCGGCTAATATTGGATCAATTTGACTGAAATTTTCAGCAAATTATCTTTACACTATCTAGTTTTTAACTATTATAGTGAGAACTGGAACTGCCATCTCTTTATCTTATCTCCCATAATGTAACTTTAAAGATACGCTAAAGAACATAATGCAAGTAGAAAGAAATGTGTATAGAGATAATAAGGGTCGAAGGTTTGGCTTCGCGAAATTTATGGAGGAGATTGAAAGTGCTTTCCATCATGTCAACCAACAGACTTTATCAAAGTTATTATCGAGGAATGGGGGTTTAGAGGGGTGCAGCTATGTAGTATATCTTCTTTGCACTTATTTGACAATATCGTCATAATATGATAAAATGGTTTGTCAGATTCTGTTCATATTATGCTCTCGGGGCTTAATATCTTAATCGATGTTACGTTCGTTCGAATATGAATGAGTATGTTACATGTATGGGTTAATTCTTTAATGTTGTCTACTAAAAAGGACGATAAGTGGTGGCGTTTTGATCGAGACTTGTTTAAAATCAGAAATGTAAATCAATTTTTCTGGAACGAAATAAACGTAATCTACTTCTGAAAAAGAAGTATATTTTTGACGTTTTTGTATTTGGAAGCCCACTGACTAAGAATTGTGGATGTGAACTATAAACATTCAGGTCACTGCGCATTATGTAGTAAATTTTGCATAGATCTACTAAAGAATTTGACTGAACCAAGGTCGGAACTGACTGCTGATACTATCGCTGATTAGTAAACGAACATAAAAGAAATGAAATGGGGTTTAACGTCCTACTGTTCTCCTCCTAACCCGAGCTAATAAAGAAGGGCATAGCCATACAGTGTGCTATGAGGGAAATTTTGCCCGGGATCTTTTACACGGGACCTCGGTTTTTGTCCCATTCGAACGACTAGACAGCTGTCCTTGTCAGGTTCTCTGTCCTGCATCACTGACAAAGGAAACAACACAGGACCGAACATGAAAGATAAACACTTCGAAATCATTATTAATGAGCTGCTCCACTGTAAATACAACCATTGTTTAATGGACGCAGCATTTTGTATAAACCAATGAAACAATGGTCGAGTACATACGGGATAGTGTCCTGAAGTAAAGACGATAACGGCTGCAGGATGTTGTAAAATTTGCTGTCTCATTTATCTTCCTGGTTATTATAATTAGAATTAGGAAGAAATCTCGTCCTGTTGTTAAAGGCTCAATACCACTCTTGTTGTAACGGAAAAATATTTCCCAATCTTTATTCTGGTCAACAAATTGTATTACTTTACAATATTCCAATTAATTGATGATACACCTAATTTAAAAAAATGGAAAAAATTCAACTAAATAATTTGAAAAGCCTAACTTAAACCTTTTCAAATGTGACTTGGATTTTAAAATATTTTCGAACCCTCTGGACAATTAAAATAGGATGTAATCGATAATTTACACAACAGGTAGGACACTTAAACATCTAGTACTTCAAATAAGGCTATTATTTATTTTCTGGAGCTGCCAAGCCAGCAAGAGTGTTATTGTCCCTTTATCTGAATTATTTATGCAAAAGAAGAAAGGAAGTCCACTCTAATCTTAAGGCCGTGTCAAATTAATATCGAAACCTGCAAATCGGGCACAGCTTCACAATCACAAATTAACAACATACAAAATAGCGATTACTGAATATTTATCAAGTTCATGCAATGCCGATTTCCGTCCGTAGCCACTGCTCCAGTCATACATAGTAAGGGAGTCTGTCTATATACGATATATTAAAGTGGCGATGCCTTTCATAAGCCAGAGACACTGTTTGATGATTTCGCCCCATTAAGAGAGAGATCGAAAGAAATGAGGGTTAACGTCCACTCGACACAAACTAGGTCATTTAAAGATTACCTACCATGCTGTTCAATTTTATTTCAGTAATTAGCAAGCGCGTAGGGGTTTTTAGCAGAGGATAGCTGTGAAATATATGTGACCCTTCATGGCATAATGAGTCGCAATGAGGAAATTTTGAAAATTGAGTTATTGTTATTTTCACATTCTCCAACTCAATACCTTCAATTTGATGTATAGTTTGATTGAATCGCGCAAAAATTGACTGAACTGTGTCCGCTTGAAACCACCCAACTCACCAAAGTAAGTTTTGAGAAAAGTCAAGTCAAAGATTTGGTATTTTTCAAAACAAAATCCCACAGCAACCAAGCCATTTATTTGCTGTTTTGTCGTTGAATACTTATTCTAGAGGTTTTAAGGGATGCTGAAGACGAAAATTGTAGTAAACATTTCCAAAATGGGCGCGAAAATGACAAATGTTCGAGTTTTCACAAGTTATGTGTTTATTAAAAGAGTCAATCCGATAATACCCGCTATTTTGTTTTTCAAACTGGCGACCGAAATGATAATCGTCGTAGTAAAATTTTATCCGACAATATCGACCATTTTGTTTTAAATGAACCCGTGGTAACTATCGGTCTTGATGTCACCAGGGACGGACCGGGGTCGAGTTTCCCTAAACCACGATGTACCCTGTAGTTCGGATAGAGAGTCTAAGCTATGGTGTACCCTGTAGTTCGTATTGCGTATCTAAACCATGATGTATTCTGTAGTTCGTATTGAGTCTCTAAACTATGATGTACCCTGTAGTTCGTATAGAGTCTCTAAACCATGATGTATCCTGCAGCTCGGATAGAGTCTCTCTAAACAATCAAGTACCCTGTAGTTCGGATAGAGTGTCTAAACCATGATGTACCCTGTACTTCGATGTACCCTGTAGTTCATATAGTCTCTAAATGGGGAGTTGGATTGCTGAATAGTTAGCACGTGCGTGCTGTATCATAAAGCCTGTCATTGAGTCAACTGGCGTGTTTTCGAATCCCTGGTTGTACGTGACAAGGAGTAGGGTCGTCTTTCCAACCTCGTGGGTTTCCTCCCACTGCTAAAGAACCCTACGCGCAAGCGAATTATTGAAATAAGGTTAAACCATCTGTTAGTCCCGAAATGACCTAGTTTGTGTCGAGTGGACGTTAAACTTCATTTCTCTCTCTCTCTCTAGTCTCTAAACCATGATGTACCCTTCAGTCTCTTAACCATGATGTACCCCGTAGTTCAGATAGAGTTTCTAAACCATGTTTATACTGTAGCTGGGATAAACCATAGTTTTGTAAATAGGTGATCGATCATCAAATGAATATGAATTGTACGATATGTTAATCTCGAAATTACATAGTTTCTCTTAAATGAATATTTTGTTAACACGCTTTAAATATCTGGATGCAATAGAGGTGGTGTAGAAAATTCTAGGTACATTAAAACATTGAAAATAGGAGGTATTTCTTGCTATGGCTTGTTTATAGTATAGGACGAGATTTTTTGTTTTGATTTTAATCACAATGTTACACAATAAATTATACCCCTTCCCCTACTGAGAATTGTAATTAAATAATGTAATGTTATCTTCATTTATATTATGTCTTCGAATCTACCTGAGAGGTATGTGCATCGGTATGACAACTTTAATAAATCAATATGCGTATTTCTACAAAGATCCATTTATAGTCTTTAATTACACACTGTTAACCAGCCATTGGAGTTTTAATGACAATAAATCATTTAGTTTATTCAGCTCGACGTAAGACTTAAAAAATATATAGACACAGTTGGTTTAACTTGAATGTAGATATCAATCATCTATAGTGCATAATATATATATCACCTTTCAGTTAAAACAATGTTATAATACTAGAACACTTATTATGGATACAATCACTTGGTTTATTGTACTGCAACGTTTCAACAAGATTTTACAAGTCGTTTTCAAGCAAATACCTGTGTTATTTAATGCAGGTATTTGCAATTGAATTGTGATATAATACTAGAACACTTATTATGGATACAATCACTTGGTTTATTGTACTGCAACGTTTCAACAAGATTTTACAAGTCGTTTTCAAGCAAATACCTGTATTTGCTTGAAAACGACTTGTAAAATCTTGTTGAAACGTTGCAGTACAATAAACCAAGTGATTGTATCCATAATAAGTGTTCTAGTATTATATCACAATTCAATTGCAAATACCTGTATTTGCTTGAAAACGACTTGTAAAATCTTGTTGAAACGTTGCAGTACAATAAACCAAGTGATTGTATCCATAATAAGTGTTCTAGTATTATATCACAATTCAATTGCTAAATGCCTCTCAAAGAATTGAATCATGTTATGTTCATATTGTGTTACGCAGGGCTCACACTGGCTTTCAATTTTTTTCCGCCAAAATGGATGATAATTTTTATATAAAGAAATGTTCATATTTTTTTTCTGCCAACTTGAATATTTTATCTGCCAAAAATGTGTGATAAAAAATACAATATCTAACAATTTTATGTCTCACCTATTCTTATTATAAAATAATTACCGATATATACAATACAATATACATGTAAAACAACTTTTAAAATCTGTCTTTACATTATATACAGTACTGGCCAAATTAATAGCAATTTTTCTAAGAACGTTGCAGAATTAGCTCACTTAAATTGAAATATGGATAAAATCATGCACCGTGAATATATTGAACTGAATTTTCTTACACACAACCGTAATGACATCCTCTTCATATTGCATGGTTGGCCGACGTTATTGATGACGTCATGACGTCGTAGCGGCTGATGACGTCATTTATGTCCGTCTTGTTGGTTTTTTACCGTTTTTTGGAATACAGTAATTAGGGAATTTCTCTAATACAAGAATATCAGTTACGTTTTGTGAACATTACTGGACATTTAATGTTATTTAATGTTATTTAATGCAGCGTCAATTTATTTCATCCGTTACTAACGTTACTCCGTTCATTTGGCCTTTAGGAGAGCTTCGACCCGTCTTGGCATTTCTGATCAAGTTTTGGCACTGAGTCGCGATTGTCTCAAAGTGGTACCACACCTTGATCAGTTTGGCAATCAAAAATCCACTTTTGTAGTGATTGGTACCATGTGAATGTCGTCTTTGAGGATCTCCAATAAATTTTCGATAGAGTGCATATCGGGTGACTTGGCAGGCCACATCAGTAGTTGGATACGATTCTGTCGGAACCACGAAATGATATTGCATCACCGTGACACGGTGCAGAGTCCTGCTGGAAGATGTACTTAATTGAATAGCACTCTGTAATAATTGTACATGTACATAATAAAGTTTCTATATTTATGAAATATAATTTCTATGAAATTCTAAATCGTTTTTAGTCATTTTCGGGAAGCATGAAGCCTTGAAATCACAGTCTGCCCTCTCATGTGCTCATTGTTGTAGACCAACTATCGTTGAAAAAATATATTTACATCGTTTTTTGAACATTTTAAAAGTCGTAGTTCGATTCGGTGTCCCAAAAAAGATATAAATCGACACTGAAAACATAGAAACCAATCAATTTGAAGCGTTTTATCATAAAACACCTGCTTCTGTGAGATGATGTCATTATGACGTCACACAGTCGTAATGACGTCACGCACGACCATTGAAATCATTGTGTTTTGGGTATGCCTGTCCAGTAATGTCCACAAAACGTAACTGATATTCTTGTATTAGAGAAATTCCCTAATTACTGTATTCCAAAAAACGGTAAAAAACCAACAAGACGGACATAAATGACGTCATCAGCCGCTACGACGTCATACGTCATCAATAACGTCGGCCAACCATGCAATATGAAGAGGATGTCATTACGGTTGTGTGTAAGAAAATTCAGTTCAATATATTCACGGTGCATGATTTTATCCATATTTCAATTTTAGTGAGCTAATTCTGCAACGTTCTTAGAAAAATTGCTATTAATTTGGGCAGTACTGTATAAGCACAGTTTGGATTTAATAAGATCAGATTTTATTTTTTGTGAGTTTAATCTATTTGGACATCGTACAACACTATATATTCAGTAGTTACACGTCAAATCTCGTCCAAGGCATGACAATTTTCTATAAATGTATGTGTTGCGTGTACAATAGACCTATTGTTATTTTCAGGTACCGTAAAGGTATCAGAATCTGATTCCCTTATAGAATGATATTACATCAATTATATTTGTAACAGATGCTTACAATAATACCCGTCGTTCACCTTTCGACCATTTTGGCGACGGTAATATTATACAAATGGCGAACCGTTTTCTCGCTCAAGAAACGCCGATATTCAACCAGTTCTTACGTTTTCGACCAGTGTTGATAAGATAAGTCAATCAACTAATCATTAATCCAAGATAACTGATTAGTAGTACACACTGACTCGATCCGGATTATCAGCCAGTTGATTAACTTATTATTATAGTGTTTAGCCACGTGATTGACACTCAATAATGATTAGAATTTTAAGATTTTTTTCCGCCAGTTCTCAAAAAGTATCGCCAGTACCGCAAAACTTTATCGCCAAAATCAAATTTTAATCGCCACTAGCATATTTTTATCGCAAATTGGGACTTTGGTATTACGTATTTGCCAACATCAAGGTAATAGTTTTCCAAACGCAGTTACAATACAATTCGATAATGACGTCACAATGAGAACGACGTAATTCCATCAAAGTGACGTTACGACGTTATAAAAAGATCGTAGGTTAAAAATGTCGGCATTTTTTAACTCCCGAGTATCGATTTCCTATATGTCGTTAATACATTTATTTGCACTAAAGTCAACCGATTCGGAGTTTTCAGCGACTTTCTGGTCCACTGACGGCCATCTTGGATTTATGTTAATTATGCAAATTTCCCCAAGACCGATAACGGCCGCTTTTGTTATGGAAGTACTTGAGGCCACACCTGAACAGTTCCCAAAGAAATGATTTCAGTTGCAGTTTGTTCTAGGTGTATTGTTATCTATACTCGGCTAATTCATTGTATGCACACAATGGAACTTTCTGATTAAACGCCATGAAACTTCGACCAGGAAGTCGCCGCCATTTCAATTTACAGCTAGGCCTAATGCTTTGCACCCGTTGTCTGGGCCAATCAGCAAACGAGCCGTGTTGGCAGCATAGCAACAAGCGGAGTTTGTTTACATTTTTAGGGGTTTTAAAACCCTTTTGTATTCCTTCAAAATGAACTCAACGGCAATACTGTGGTCATATGTATAATCTAGAGATTCGCCGCTTTACAACGATGCCAAGCATTTTGCAAAATGATTTACCGGTCGTCCCGCTGTGAGCAGAGAAAAATATCTAATTTCGCTGAGAATATTCAGAAAAAGACTGATGTATGAATACCGTACTCTTACAAAACGTCCAAATAAAGGTGTTTTAAAATGTTTTATTGCTATTTTGATCTTTTGGGCCGATAGATAGTATATTTATAGACTCATGTTTGTGAAAATCTCAATTACGATCAAAATCAATGTTTTCACTTATTTTGTCCTTATCTCATTATTGGATCGCGCGCATTCCGACTAATTTTGCCGTGGCCGGTCACATATATTGGGGGGTCCGCAAATGAAATTATATAAAATGTTGACTGTGCGATAGGGGGGAGTCTTCTGTCAACACTGTTTTAGCATATTTTGCGGGGTTAAACTAAAACATCACACCACATCGTATTCGTATTTTTTTCATGACTTTTACATATTGAATGTCACCCTTGAGTTGTGAACAACACGACAAAGAGAATTTAGTAGGGGAATTTTTATGACGGGGATCCAAATGAAACAAATCTTGATCACGTAACTTTAGTTTATGAGGATGCATATCTGACAACCACCTTGTTAACTACAATACTATATACATATACAAAGATTATACTTCTGGAATATTTACAAAATATTAGGGCAGGCTAACTAGACACAATTTTCAGGGGCGGATCGACGATTTTCAGAAGGGGGGGGGGGGCGTGTTGCACCCTCTTGGGAGTGCGAAGCCCGGCCCCTGATTTTTGAGTGGAAAAAATGCCCACAAGGACTAATTACCAGTACTGTAAATTACTATTTCCAACCTAAACTATGTTTGTTCTCCTTTCCCGCGAGAATATATGGAGCAAAAAATTGTTCACCACCTCAAAATAGAGGGGGCGTGCGCCGGGTGCGCCCCCTCTGGATCCGCGCCTGATTTTATGGAAGACCGTTACTTTTCACTTCACACATGTTGCCAGGATGATTCTCTATGTGTTTTATTTTAGTAATGTAAACAACATTGGGATGTACAGGTCTTATAACGCTACAATCTTAACTAATCCTAATAATGAAGGAAACCGGAGGACCCGGAGAAAACCCACTATGTCGGACAAGCGACCCTACAACTTGTCACGTACTAACGGGAAATCGAAACCACACCACTTGATTCAATCCCAGACCTTGTGATAAAACGCACACGTTTAAACCATTTGACCACCCAACAACCCCTCCAAGCGCCCTTAAACTAAGTCGTCAAGCTGGCATATAGCAATACTTTAGATCGCACCGAATATAAACAAAGCCCACAAGACAAACCCACAGATATTACACATAATAAATACTCAATAAACATCAAACGTATAGTATGTCATGCCAAATATTAACTTTGACCGACGAAATCGTTAAATGCATGGGAAGAAATCTCTGTTGATTATGTGTTGAAAATTAAGCCCTTATTAAAAATTACCAATTGTTCATGCTTTGAGTATGTTATTCATTTGAAAGTCGGACATGATTTCTGAGTGTGATGTCAATCCAACTGCAACGTCCAAGAAGATGATTAATCTGGGTTGCGATTTAAAATCCATTTGGAGGCAGACCACCATTTATTTCCCCATTGACTTCAATGTTAATTCTGGACTCTTTGCCCACCTCAAACTTTTCCCCCAATTTTTGTTGGGCTGAATGCTTTTCACTACAGACAGATGAACAAATGGTCGTGTATTTGCACTACAACTAGTATGAGGTTGATCACTAAAATTTTGAGATACACAAACTTGAAGAAGCATACTAAAAACATGTAACTAGTTGCAGCACATATCACCGTAGCCAACCTGATAACGCCGTTATCTTTCCGCCTCAAAATCATGAATATTTACCAAAACCTGACAGAAATATTAATTCAAACCCTATTCGTCCATTCTAGACCAAAAAAATCAACAAAAATGGGCACGCTAAAGGGGAGAAAAGGGACAGAGAGAGAACTGCTATAAATGGTGGTTTGCCTCCATTTATCGGTTTAAAGGGAAATAACTGCGCAAATATTTCAATTTTGTGCAAATTATCGAATATTCATTGCAGTAATTATACTGATGTGCTGCTATTTGACAATATTAGGTTGTTAATTGATAATAATTGGTAGTATTTGATAATATAAGTATTTCGGTAGTATTTGATAAGTATTTGCTTTTTTCTGGGTGATATATGGAGGCCAATTGAACACCCATTACATTTTCCGCGGTACAACTCGCTTTTTCTGAAAAGAAAAATTCGAGTAATATGCCCATTTTGCATTATCATATTGCAATATTTGATAGTATATGTGGAGACAGTGGGTAAATCATTCTGCTGTAGATGAGTATACTGAATTTTTAAGTGTATATTAGCACATCTTTTTCAAAAAAATTCTAAAAATATTACACAGGCTTATATGTATCGTGGTTTCTAGTTTTGACACTATATACTTGCTCCATTTTATAAATAACAACCTCCGAACCCCTCCAAAATGTTATTGTTTTGGCATATACCTTACAAGATCGTCCCGTTAATGTCATAACGTAACCCTGTACCAGAGTCTTAGTGGTGGAGCGATTGGGGGCGGGGGGTCTAGCTGGTCGGTCACTTCAGGTTTGCGGTCGATCGATTATTTAAATCCCTGGTGTGAGAGTATATGGCTTGGAGTAAAGGGAGCCATCTAAACCTCGTTGATTTACATATCACCTTGTCCACGATATCACCTTAGGTGGAAGTGGACGTTAAACCCCAGGAACAAACGAACGATATCGCCATCGGAGAACACTATCCGCATATTCGACGGATAAAAGTACTGTAGGATTGTAACGATGTGTTGCTAATTCATTGATTGGAGAATAAAACCACAGAGGGCCCGACAAGGACAGCTGCCTAGTCGTTCGGATGCGACGAAAAACCGAGGTCCTGTGTACACATTGGCGTGCACGTAAAAGATCCCTTGGCAGTTGGAATTCGATATAAGAGTAGGCCATAGCGCCTCTGCCCGGTCAAAATTTCCCTCATAGCACACTGTATGGCGAATGCCCGTCTTCCAATAGCCCAGGGCCCTGTTTCACGAAATTTTAACTTAAGAAAAAATCCAATTTTAGTAGATACTTCAATTTTGATTGGCTGAGCACTAAAATCAATCTAATATTATCCAATCAAATTACTAAAATTGGGATCTTATCTTAGTTAAAATTTCGTGAAATAGGACCCAGGTCAGGTGCAGAAGAGTAGGACGTTAAACCCTATTTAATTTCATTTCCTTTCATATTTAGATTTATTATTGGTATGTTATTTTATTTATTACTATTATTTAATGAATAAAAACAATAAACTTAGAAGTATTACAGTGGAACCAGAACTAAAGGAGGGTAAATCATGGGGACATAGGAGATGTTGCTTTTATGGGTATAACATAAAATCTGGATAAAACAAATATTAGATCATTTAATGAAAATGGTTTTATTTATTTTTTTTTTAAAAAAAGCGTGGAATATTATAAAATATAAAACTAGATATGTGAAAGGTGTAATATAATATGGGATAATTAAATATATAAACCTGGATGTAATTAACAAGAGATGATATACTTTATAAAACTGAACAAAGTAACTAATAATGTAGAATATTTACACATACATTTCATATAATAGGATAAAAAACAAAATAAGTCCACAGATTTTTTAGAAGTAAAAAAAAATAACTAAATGTTAATAAAAGTACAAGCGTCTAAATTATTAATGAATACGTTTGTCGTACGCACTTGATAAGCTTCTCGATGTGTCGCGATTTAGATTTATGGCTGGTTTTTCAGATATGTATTACCTAGATTAGTGTGCGCAGGGAGGGAGGGGGGTGGTGTTACCTCAAATAGTAACTGTCTGGGTAGGATTCGATTCCTAAGTTGGAATATATTGGCCACACTCTGCTTGATAATGAAAAGCGAAGCCTAGTCGAATCATTGCTCAGTAATACACAGTAGTTGTAACCCATAGAATTTTTAACTGTAAATTCTAGTTCAATAACTAAATGCCATTGAAACAATTTTCTAGGTTGGACTCGAGATTTTAGGCTACAGTCGAATTCGTGTGGAAGACTAACCATAATCCCAAACCTTAAAATGCCATTATAATGGAGAGCATGACATATTTTATTTCAGTTTTCACCGCCAATTTTTCACAGAATTTAGCTTAATTAATAACACATTTATTCTGTTTGACATTTGTTAAATGAAATTGATAAATTATTCTAATGTGTCGTATAGATGAGATGGGTTTGGTCAGGGCTTTGTGGTTGAACTGGTTGGTTGTTATGGAAACCCCAGTTTACTCTAATGATTTGTAGATGTTATTCGTTTCGGGCGATGTATGTTCCAATGTATCATATAAATTAGCTGCAATTTGTTGATGAAATGATTGGTTTTCGTACCGAACAGATTGGTTGTCATCTGATTGATTTCTCAGAACAACATCGGTGGAGGTGGACAAATTATGTTGTCCACCATTTGCAGTCTCTGTTGTACATTGATAATCATTCCCCCTTTGTTTGGTTGCTTTTCGTCTAAAAAAAAATGTAACATTGTATGGCCCACCTAAATATATTGCGTGACGATTTCATCATTTTTTCCAATCTTTCACGTGTAGAAGAATCTGGTGAATTAGAATTCTACAAAATGTAAACAGTTTAAAAGATAACAAAAACAATATAGCTAGGGTTGGGGTGAACCGGGCCCTGGGACAAGCAACTCGGCTCCAAAACTTGTGAAAGATACACGGTTCCTGGGGCGTCATTTTGGCGTATATATGGGATACCTGGAGGTCACGTTGCTAAAACACAGAAACTGAGATTTAACGCAGCAATATATGACATACCAAATACATGTACTACGTTTTTGATGTACAAGATTTTAACAGAATAATCACATGTTTTCTTCTACTTAGCCATCAAGTAACAGTGTATTTTCTGATTAATTTATACAAACATTTTTTTATTAAAAATTACTCGGCACCACACCACAAGCTGCCACCACACCTCCTCTTAAGGGCCCTGTCTGGCGGTGGTCATTATACCCACTCTCCAGTTTGTTCTTGGTCAATTTATAAAGCATGGTGTATCCGGTTTACTCAGTAGCATGTTATTTCTTGGACACTTTGGTTGAAAAACATCTACATGGAAATAACTTCATTTTAATCATCATAATATATTAAACTGAATAAACAAAAACACTTACCTCTTTACAAACAGACAATATGATATAACGCCAGCCAAGGTCAAAACTATTCCAATCAAAGCACCAATAACGCCAACAACGGGGCGACTCACCAATTCGCCAGATGTTACTGGACGTTTTTCATCTGACACAAAGAGAAGGACACAAAAAGACTGCTGAATTAGTCATAGTAAAATCATGTTGTCATGTTCTCAACTCATAAGGGGGGTTGGGATGGCCTAGTGGTCTAGAGTGCCGCGCTTCGACCTCTAGCTGGCCGGTCACCTCTGGCTTGCGTCTGTGGTTTCGAGCCCTGGTGTGAGCGTATGTGGCATGGAGATAGGGGCGCCTTCTCAACCTCGTGGGTTTCCTCCGGGCACTCCGGTTTCCTCCCACGGTTAAAGACCCCTACGCGCAAGCGAATTATTGAAATAAAATTGAAACCATATGTTAGTCCCGAAATGACCTGGTTGTGTTGAGTGGACGTTAAACCCCATTTCTCTCTCTCTCTCTCTCTCAACTCATAAAATAAAGGGCTGGAATGGTTGTAACGAGGTCCACGGCAGACATCCCAAGGGTTGTAATTCTGGGTTATTCATTCTTACCTACACGCTATATGTATTTCAAATTTTGATACACCCTTCTCATTCGTTGTATGCATCGATTGGGATAGTGATTAAGACGGCCTGTCTGGGGGCCCGTTTCCCTCTACTCACGTCATGTAAGTAATAATGTTCCGAAATACAACTCTCTCCTCTGTAGACAAACAGTTGTAGTTAGGTTCGGTATAAATGAATATTCAAAATATTTCCCATAGTCGGTGTTCGTAAATATAGTATGGGGATTCAATTATTATTCACTTACTCTTTGAACAAACTGCTTCTTTCTTACCCCCAATACATCGATACAAACAACTTAACGTCACTATGTCAGATGACTCATCTATAGTTGATTCGCCGCAAATTCTGGTACAAGGTTCACCTTGTTCACATTCTGTTATTCCACCTGTAGCTAACTGACATTCAGTTCCACATTCTATATCACAGAACAACCCAACAGCATGAGATTTACATCTATTACATCTACCATCAACAATATCACATCCTCCATTACAATTAATGGAACATGGTGATTCGCAGTTTGTACCATACCAATCAGTTTTACAGATGGAACACGAAGATTCATCACATCTTGCACAGTTACCAGGACATGGTGATTGACAGTAAGAACCTTTATAACCATCAATACAACCTTCTGTACATTGTGGTGATGAGGATGAAATGTAACATGTGCTATTGTTACATTGATTACTACACATTGACGTACATTGTTCACCATAGTATGTATCTTTACATGTACAGCTTCCATTTAGTTTATTACATTTGTTGCTCAAGCAGCCATCACCACATTTCTGTCGACAGTGTGTACCATAAAAACCTGTTTTACAATCTCCAGTACAAACGCCAGTAGCATGATGACATGTATCACCAGAACATGTATTACATGGTTCACATGTAGAATCTGATGTACTATAATATCCATTATTACATTGTGCTGAAATACAGATGATATCTAAATTAGAACCTGTACTGGAAATACATTGAACTGGAAATATATAGGTTACAATACTGTCTAATACAATAAGTGATTGTTACAGATTGTCAGTACTAAGATAAGCAACAAAACTTACCTGTATATATTTCAACTTCACATAATGTAAGTATACCAGTAACACTGATAAACACTGTTCTAGCTGATAAAGATGTAGATGGTTGTTGATTACATCTATCTATAGTATATACATCTTGTATTGTTGGTGGTGTATTTATATAACATGATGTAGCTGATATAAATCCTTGTCCATTACACTGATCATCAGATCGTAGCTTCATCTCAAATCCTTGTAATCTGTCTTGTGCTGTAGATATAAAATAAAAGGCAAGAAATAATTTGAAATTAATTGAAAGTCATCAATATATGTGGGTCAACACGTTCTGTTAATAAGATCATAATATTTGATAAAAAAAAGATAGCCTGCCTTACTGATGTTAGAAATAGAATGTAGATAAATCCAAATTTCATACAGTTTGGGCAACAAAATTTGATGAGGTATACTTAGTGTTTTGGATTAAAATCGTCGATTTTAGAACTTAACAAAAATGTGTTTCAACTAGCTTAGTGTCTGTTCTAACGGCTGATTCAACCTCGCAGTTGTACATCCACACTGCACACAGAGATCCATCTTCTTCATACTTTGAGAATTAATTATAAATCCTGTTCTCAAGCGGACCTAACCGTAGACAATCAGCCTTAGTTTAGAATGCTATGCTCCGTGATAGTGGTCGTCTCTTATAGACCGATCGTTTTACATTACAGTCGATTCCAAAAACGACGACTGAACCAAAACGTATTTACGATTATAAATCTACTCTCAATGAGCGTGCTCGTATTTTTAGGCAAATAAACAACCACCTTTGGGTGGAGATTATCGCGGCATACCAATTGGTAGAACCATACTCAAGCAAAGAAATCTTCATGGTGAGGTTGTGTCTCATGGATCAATTCCCGAACCACATCCAAATCGGTATG
Organism: Patella ulyssiponensis; assembly: GCA_963678685.1. Taxonomy (NCBI): domain Eukaryota; kingdom Metazoa; phylum Mollusca; class Gastropoda; family Patellidae; genus Patella; species Patella ulyssiponensis. The sequence continues at coordinate 21,053,435 of OY783228.1, forward strand.
GGATGGAATTCGTATGATTAAAGGTAAAAGTAGTGCTTTATCAGTTAACCATCTACATGTTGATAATACCACCTTAACAACATTTCCTGATATTGCTAATTCTCTGGCCAGTACATTTTCATTTAAATCACCATCCAATTTCTCCCCCGATGCCTTTCGGGGTATTAGACAGGAGAAAGGGCGAATGCTACAATGACATCTTTCCACTGCAGAGCTTCGGGATTCGCTAAAGCGAGCTCGGGATACTGCAATTGGTTCAGATGAAATACACTACCGAATTCAAAAACATTTACCGTTTCTTCTCTTTTAATCTTGGTGGATCTTTTTTTAGGCATGAAGGTGCAATGATTCCCATCCCTAAACCAGGAAAAAGATCATACGAATCCTACCAACTATCGTCCGATCGCTTTAACTAGCTGTATTTGCAAAACCTTGGAGAGATTAATCAATCGAAGGCATATTTGGTACCTTGAGTCCAACAACCTCATTACTGACCTCCAATGTCGATTTCGGTCCCAAAGGAGCACTTTTAGTCATCTCGTTCGATTTAAAACGTTCGTCAGGGACGCTTTCATCCAGAAGCAACATTCAGTTGAAATATGTTTTGATCTGGAGAAAGCATATGATACCATGCGGGAACATGGTATCATGGGCGACCTCCATAACCCCGGCCTACGAGGTCGCTTACCTATCTTAGTTGCAAAATTCCTGGAAGACAGTTCATGTAAGGTACGACTGGGATCAATATTCTCCACACGGAAATATTTTATCTCAAACTCCTTTTGCGATAAAAAATAATACTATCCCAGCATGCCTTAAACCAGGTACTTACATTAAGGAAAATAATCAAGCAGAGATGGCTTTTTAGTTTTTATTACCATATCATGATTTTAAATCATCTATGGTAACGGTCTGGGGGATCTTGCAGGCACAAATAAACTTCACCATATTAAGCCTCCCTTGGGAGACTGGCCTAACTCCTACAAAACCAACATAGGGGATGAGGTTGTTTTGTGTCCCTCTCGCATTGGTCATATACTTTCAAGTTTAACTCACATTTTCATCTTGAAGCAAGAGCCTCAACCAGAATGTGAACACTGTCATGTTCGTTTGACACTTTGATTGATTGCTCTCAAAGATATTAGATCCAAATACTTTCGTTGAAAGTCACTATAAAATTTATTTGCCCAACTAGGTCTATAGTGTAAACGTTACACTTTTTAAAAGAGACAATTTTTTTATAGAAAATTTTAATTTGTATATACATGTTCTTGTTTTGTCATGTTTTATATTCTAACTAAATATTAATACACATAAACTGTGTTATTTAATTTTAATTATCCTAACTATGATACTTGTTTTTACTTGTGTATATTTATACATTTCTGTGATTTCTTTTATTTTGTTTCGAATATTTTTGGCGCAATATATCCCGGTTGGAGCTGACGTGACATAAAACCATATTTCATCCGTTCATTCTATATTATCATGTTACAGAATCGAAACGCATCCATGACTCTGTCTTCCTGTCTGTCTGTCTGTCTGTCTGTCTGTCTGTCTGCATGCGTGTTCATCTATGTGCTAAATTTAGGGAGGTGGGACCTTGCAAATATGTAAGGTGGGACCTTTATTCTATGGTAAAAGGGCACAGATCTGATAAAACGCATTGACGCAACAACGTTACTAAAGTAACTAAGCAGCCTACCATGAACAAGATGAATGAATGAATGAAATGGGGTTTAACGTCCTACTCTTCTGCACCTAACCTGGGCTAATGGAAGACGAGCCTACGCCATACACAGTGCTCTGAGGGACATATTTTGCCCGGGCAGCGGCGCTACATCCTACTCATATCGAATTCCAACTGCCAAGGGATCTTTTACGTGCACGCTAATGTGTACACGGGACATCGGCTTTTCGCCCCATCCGAACGACTAGACAGCTGTCCTTGTCAGACTCTCCGTTCTGCATCACTGACAAGGGGAAACTATGAATGAACTTTCTCGGCCAGTGCAGGGATCGAATACCCGATCTACAGGCTAGCGAGCCCGCGCCTTATCCACTTAGCCACATCATCCCCCTGAACAAAATAGAGCACGATATGCTTTAGTGCATAATCTATAATATATAATCCTTGAGTGGCATTTAGTGATTGAGCACATTAAAAAACACAACACAATTTACATGGAAAACAATCCCTGGTTTATAAACATATAGCACGACGTTTCGACAAGTATTCTCTTATCGTTAGCATTTGTACTTGTGTTGTGTTTTTTAAATCTATAATATGTTTGGTTTCAAAAGGATTTATGGTTTTGTATACTTACAACCATATCGGTTATAAAGTAATATATTGCTGATATTGTATATCTGGTGTAGATCAACACACCACCAACCAGGTGAATCTAGGTCTGTATGAGTACATGACTGACCAATAAAATCACCATTAGTATTACCATCTACAGCTTTATCTGAACTACCATATGGATGTCCTAACGAACTCTGGTCGGTTGGTTTACCAAGAGCTATATTTATCTCTGAAATGAATGGTTTCCATTACATACTTCATATTTTTAGTTTCAGATTTTTCGACTACATGGAGTATTATAAATGCAGATGCATTCCATTGTTGACTGCACATTGCACATGGAGACTTCACTAACTGTGCCTCAATTTTTTTTATAGTGGTTATGCGACAGGTGTCTTTTATCTCTGTCCAGGATGACTGACGTTTAATAGTAAAAGCAGGTCAGATCGCGAAAGTTCTACGGGTGACGTCACATCATAATTATTGATGGTCACTCGTGCGTTGTTTACACCAAACGTACGGACTAGTACGGGCAGAATTATATTTTTTACCCATTTTACGCCTCCGCGTACTATTTTCTGTAAATATGGAGTACTTTTTATCCCGATATATTTCAAATACTTTCATTTATTTTTCTTATACTTCAAAAAAATGTTTTAGAATTCAATTTTTCGGAGTAAAAAAGTTAATATGCCCGATTCATTAAGTCTCGTCGATGTCATCAACATCAGTGATTGTACCGGCCAAGCGAATATTCACTGCGGATCAGTGTGACTGTGCCTTACGCAAGATACCTATCAAATGAACGAAACACAATTAATATCAATCTGTTTCACAGAGAATTACTTACGAATTATCTTTGTCACATATGACTGTCTTGAACGTATGCAATGAGACCACGCGGCATCAATCATTGGCTCAATGACTCGTGCATTGTTTACATAAGACGTAACTGCTCCAGGGGCGTGGTGAGGGCAATTATTGAGAAGAAATTATGAGTAACAAAATAGATTTTGGCACAAAAACCATTTTACTGACCGCGGAGCTGTGGCCGCCTAAGCCGGCCACCGCGAGCGCCGATGGCGCGAGCCCGCGGCGGGGGGTCCGGGGGGCCTCCCCCGGGAAAATTTCGAAAATTAGAAGCCCAGAAACGCAATCTCCAGCAATCCGAGACAAGAAATACGGTAATAAAATATGATTAAATTTTCCAACTTGACTCTTTCAAAATTTTTTTAATTGGGTCAGATGAAACAATTTTTCCACTTACAAATGTTTTTCATTTTTTGAGTAATTTGATTGTGATTTTGGCGCAAAAACTTTTTGGCGCATGAGTATGGCTACTCATGAACTCATTCTCACCACGCCCCTGAACTGCTCCGGGCAAAATGATGCCTTTTACTCATTTTAATACCTATTTACACTAAATAGGAAATACTTTTTAACTACAAATACTTCAAACGTCTTTACTTATTTTTCTAATACATACAAAAATGTTTTCGAATTTAATTTGTCGAAAGAAAAAGGTTAATATGGGGGACTAATTAAGTCGCGTCGATGTCATCCTTATCAGTGGTTACTGATGATCAGTGTGAATTAATATAGGTACTAACCAGACATTATGGAGCGAAATTTCCACCATAATTCTAACTTCTAACCTAATCAAAGGGCATAATCATTTATTGTATTGTATAGTTTTGTATTGTTACAACAGTACCATTGCTATATAATTGCCATATTTTCGTAACCAACTGTGTTGATGTGTAAACAGAACCGGCGTTTTGTGGGCCCTCTGATTTTCTAGACATATACATTGTAATGTAAGTTGTGTGGAACTTGAACATGCCTAAATTTTCTCAGTTTATTCCGAACCCTAATTAATACACATCATTATTACCTATACAAACACCACATGTTTTCATACATGTCTCTCTATAAGGTAATGGTACTGGATAACTTGTATTAACACATGATTGACAATCATTGGAGTTATCTTTACATACATCTAATGCTGTAAATATAAACAATATCTATTTTATCATTCATTTAATAATGCAGGCGCGGATCCAGGATTTTTTGCAGGGGGGGGGGGTCTAGGTTTGCTCAGTTCTTAACTAATTGCGCTCAACCAATGAACGGGTGGTTTGGGGCCCCCCCCCAGAAAAATTTGGTAAATTAGATTCAATTTGGTGCATTCTGACGTATTTCCGGAAGGTAAATTCCAAAATTACAGGTCTAAAAATCGCCAATAAAATCGCATAGATTTAAGTTTCAAATTTTCAAGCCTGAGCAGGGGGGGGGGGGCGGACCCCCTGGACCCCCCTCAGGATCCGCGCCTGTTTAATGTAACTGTATAAGGGAAGAGCTCGTTTTGCAAGACACAATGTCACTTGTGTCCTATACCAGGTTCGAGTAGCTAACACCTTTGTTTAGATCTGGACAGATTTAGGTATAATTGTCCTTTGTAAAGTTTCAAATTTTCTATTTGCATAAAGGCACAATGTATAATACACACATGGTTTGTTCGCGATATGCAGTGTGGAACAATGTGGGCTGGCAATCAAAACGTTGTGACTAGTTACTACAAGGAAGTATCGAGAAAGCAATGCATGTGCATGTATATGATAAGGATGCGAACATATTCAGAAACTGCAATTATTTCTTGGCACAATGAACAAGATGCCAACAACAGCTACATAACTGCTTAGAGTAATTATAACCCATGTTGTATGGCGGGGTATCGGGTTCAAAATGCGATCTGCGGTAGAAAGTAGAAAATAAAAAACAAAAGAGAAAATTCTTATACAAAATGGACATTTTCGTGGGGAAACATATACCGCTCGTGTTTTCAACCTAATACGTCCACCTTTTCAACTTTAAGTCGTAAATTTTCTACTTTCAACAACAAAATTTCTACTTTCAACAGCAGAATTTCTACTTTCAATAATCAACTTTTGACATTCGGACTTTCAACTTCAGATTTTCTACTCAAGATTTTCTACTCCAGATTTTCTCCATGCATATTACGGAAATAAATTTGATCACCTGGCTATTTTTGCATGTCATTAAAATACGGAAATTACCCCTAAGTACCACAAGGATTTCAAGTTAGCAAACTCGGTGGATGGTTGGGTTAAAATATGGGAATAGTTTGTCTGACTTAAATAAAAAACGCACTAACTCAAATTTCATTACATCGTTTTTTGTCTATTTTGTTTTTCCCCCAAGCTCAAATCTGACAGTTGAAATCATAACTTTATTGAAATTTTTCTTTAATAGCAATCCCCTAAACAACCTGTTGACTTCTCTTTGAGAGTAAGGTCATCAACTTCGGGTTAAGGGTCAACGACTGATGTCAGCGACTGAAAACAATGGCCGTGCTATACATAGTCTGTGTCCGATGCATAAAACAGCATTGTATCTAGTCGCTTCGGAATGAAAACAAAGATGTAGAGGGATTTATATGGCGGGGGAAAGCGGCAAAAACCTAATGCTATGTAGAAATGTCTAATTCAAAACACACATGTAACATAATGCCATACCAAATACCTAAAACGTCTAATGCAAAAAACAAAATACAAGAAACCTCTAATACAAAATACCTCATACGTCTATTGCAAAAGACAAAATACAAGAAACCTCTAATACAAAATACATATAACCTCTTATGCACAATTGATTTTACAATCTGAAACATCTACCATAAGCATTAGATGACATATCTCGTTGTCATTACTTACGTTTCTCCACTGAATTATCTTTATTTAGGTCAATGTCAAGGTCACCGAACACAACTTGGCGACCTATTCGGCTAGCGAGCTATTCGACCGATCCAGTTGGCAACCTATTCAACTATTTTTAACTACCAATAAAATCCAACGTTACGTCTATCAAATGAAAGTAGAATAATATATTATTTTTATCAATTCCTTTAGCTCAGAATAGAGATGTAATTTCGCATTATCGTACAAAATTCTAGACATCCAACTAAATATATTCCGAAAGGTAATTAAATAGGCTTTCTAAGTATTATCAGTAAAAATTGGCACATTCATATTAAAGGGGTGCACACTCTTCCTAAACATGACCAATATTTTAAAAATTTTAAAGGGAAAAACTGTTAATATCCCGTGTCAAAATTCGGACCATCGTACAAAATTCTGATGATCCAACTAAATATATTCTAAACGGTAATTGAATAAGCTTTCCAAATATTATTAGTAAAAGTTAGCACAATCATATTGAAGGGGTGTGCTCTCAACCTGAACATAGCCAATTTTTCAATATTTTAAAGTGAAAGAACGGTAATATTTCGAGTCGAAATTCGGACCATCGTACAAAATTCTTAGCAACCAGCTATATAGATTCTGAAAGGCAATTGAATAAGCTTTCTAAATATTATTAGTAAAAGTTGGCACAGTCATATTAAAGGGGCGCGCTCTCAACCTGAACATAGCCAATTTTTCAATATTTTAAAATGAAAGAACGGTAATATTCCGAGTCGAAATTCGGACCATCGTACAAAATTCTGAGCATCCAGCTATATATTTTCTGAATGGTAATTCAATAAGCTTTCTAAATATTATTAGTAAAAGTAGGCACAATCATATTAAAGGGGCGCGCTCTCAACCTGAACATAGCCAATTTTTCAATATTCTATATGTAAAGATAGACCGGAATTTTTTTCGAAGTCCGAATTTGGACCATCGTACAAAATTCTGACCATCTAGCTATATATATTCTGAAAGGTAATTGGATAAGCTTTCCAAATATTAATTGTAAAAGTTGGCAGAATCATATTAAAGGGGCGCGCTCTCAACCTGAGCATAGCCAATTTTTCAATATTTTAAAGTGAAACAACGGTAATATTCCATGTCGAAATTCGGACCATCGTACAAAATTCTTAGCAACCAGCTATATAGATTCTGAAAGGCAATTGAATAAGCTTTCTAAATATTATTAGTAAAAGTTGGCACAGTCATATTAAAGGGGCGCGCTCTCAACCTGAACATAGCCAATTTTTCAATATTTTAAAATGAAAGAACGGTAATATTCCGAGTCGAAATTCGGACCATCGTACAAAATTCTGAGCATCCAGCTATATATTTTCTGAATGGTAATTCAATAAGCTTTCTAAATATTATTAGTAAAAGTAGGCACAATCATATTAAAGGGGCGCGCTCTCAACCTGAACATAGCCAATTTTTCAATATTCTATATGTAAAGATAGACCGGAATTTTTTTCGAAGTCCGAATTTGGACCATCGTACAAAATTCTGACCATCTAGCTATATATATTCTGAAAGGTAATTGGATAAGCTTTCCAAATATTAATTGTAAAAGTTGGCAGAATCATATTAAAGGGGCGCGCTCTCAACCTGAGCATAGCCAATTTTTCAATATTTTAAAGTGAAACAACGGTAATATTCCATGTCGAAATTCGGACCATCGTACAAAATTCTGAGCATCCAGCTATATATATTCTGAAAGGTAATTGAATAAGCTTTCTAAATATTATTAGTAAAAGTTGGCACAATCATATTAAAGGGGCGCGCTCTCAACCTGAACATCGCCAATTTTTCAATATTTTAAAATGAAAGAACGGTAATATTCCGTGTCAAAGTTCGGACCATCGTACAAAATTCTGAGCATCCAGCTATATATTTTCTGAAAGGTAATTGAATAAGCTTTCCAAATATTACCAGTAAAAGTTGGCACAATCATAATAAAGGGGCGCGCCCTCAACCTGAACATATCCAATTTTTCAATATTCTATATGTGAAGATAGACCGGTATTTTTTTCGAAGTACAAATTCGGACCATCGTACAAAATTTGGAGCATCCAGCTATATATATTCTGAAAGTTACTTGAATAAGCTTTCCAAATATTATTAGTAAAAGTTGACACAATCATATTAAAGGGGTGCGCTCTCAACCTGAACATCGCCACTTTTTTAATATTTTAAAGTGAAAGAACGGTAATATTCCGAGTCAAAATTCGGACCATCGTACAAAATTCGGAGCATCCAGCTATATAAATTCGGAAAGGTAATTGAATAAGCTTTCCAAATATTATTAGTAAAAGTTGGCACAATCATATTAAAGGGGCGCGCCCTCAACCTGAACATATCAAATTTTTCAATATTCTATAAGTGAAGATAGACAGGTATTTTTTTCGAAGTACAAATTCGGACCATCGTACAAAAATCTGAGCATCCAGGTATATATATTCTTAAAGGTAATTGAATAAGCTTTCCAAATATTATTGGTAAAAGTTGGCATAATCATATTAAAGGGGTGCGCTCTCAACCCAAACGTCGCCATTTTTTTACCATTCAGAAAATATATAGCTGGATGCTCAGAATTTTGTACGATGGTCCGAATTTCGACTCGGAATATTACCGTTCTTTCATTTTAAAATATTGAAAATTTGGCTATGTTCAGGTTGAGAGCGAGCCCCTTTAATATGACTGTGCCAACTTTTACTAATAATATTTAGAAAGCTTATTCAATTACCTTTCAGAATATATATAGCTGGTTGTTAAGAATTTTGTACGATGGTCCGAATTTCGACTCGAAATATTACCGTTCTTTCACTTTAAAATATTGAAAAATTGGCTATGTTCAGGTTGAGAGCGCACCCCTTTAATATGATTGTGCCAACTTTTACTAATAATATTTGGAAAGCTTATTCAATTACCTTTTAGAATATATTTAGTTGGATCATCAGAATTTTGTACGATGGTCCGAATTTTGACACGGGATATTAACAGTTTTTCCCTTTAGAATTTTTAAAAAATTGGTCATGTTTAGGAAGAGAGTGCATCCCTTTAATATGAATGTGCCAATTTTACTGATAATACTTAGAAAGCCTATTTAATTACCTTTCGGAATATATTTAGTTGGATGTCTAGAATTTTGTACGATAATGCGAAATTACATCTTTATTCTGAGCTAAAGGAATTGATAAAAATAATATATTATTCTACTTTCATTTGATAGACGTAACGTTGGATTTTATTGGTTGTTAAAAATAGATGAGTTTGGGCGACTGTTGTCTTAATTCTGAATAGGTTGCCAACGAACAGGTTGCCAGCTGGATCGGTCGAATAGCTCGCTAGCCGAATAGGTCGCCAAGTTGTGTTCGGTGACCTTGACATTGACCTAAATAAAGATAATTCAGTGGAGAAACGTAAGTAATGACAACGAGATATGTCATCTAATGCTTATGGTAGATGTTTCAGATTGTAAAATCAATTGTGCATAAGAGGTTATATGTATTTTGTATTAGAGGTTTCTTGTATTTTGTCTTTTGCAATAGACGTATGAGGTATTTTGTATTAGAGGTTTCTTGTATTTCGTTTTTTGCATTAGACGTTTTAGGTATTTGGTATGGCATTATGTTACATGTGTGTTTTGAATTAGACATTTCTACATAGCATTAGGTTTTTGCCGCTTTCCCCCGCCATAGATTTATACGGGAGTAGGCTGCATGTTCCACCACTGCTAAATAAAGTCACGCTTTACGTTTTCCTTGTCGTATTGAGCGACTCGGTTATTTGACTTGATTTTTCGACTGGATTATTCGACTGAATTATCTGCCTGGTTTTTTTTCGACTGAGATATTTCACTGGTTTTATTGACTGATTTGTTCGACTGAGTAACTTCTTCTTTAATATATAATATGTACAAACTAGGTCATTTGGGGACTAAGATATGGTTTTTAATTTTATTTCAATGATTCGCTTGCGCGTAGGGGTCTTTAGCATATACAGGTCACAATTTTATGAAATACAATTACTGTTTATTATTTGAAAGAGGGGGCTTCTCGGAAAACTAATTATCCAGAACGGAAAAGAAATATCGTTCGTTTGCCCAAATACAAAGGGTTATACAGAGACACCTTGAATTTTTTTGCAAAGATGGATGCCCAAAAAGTACAGGTTTCTGTGGCCTCCACTAAAAAGGATGTGAGGTTTTAAAATGTTCCGGATACGATGTATCTGTTCTTAACAACCTCGTGTGAATGGTGACAAGAGACACAATATGTCATCCTGCCAATAGCCATGTTGAGGTTGCAGCAATGCAAGTTGTTGCAAGTTTTAGTCCAAAAAGCGCCAGTAGTCAAGACCCAAGATCATATTTACGTAGGCGTTTGTTCAGAAGATCCACCTGTACAAGTCCTTAGACATTTTAGGCTTTACAGGAATTCTTTGTACAGAAATAAAAATTATTATCGTGAAAATAGTTATAGATTATGTTATTTTGATTAGTGGAGAAATAAGGATTTTGATTGTATTAATATTTAAAACATGTTATTGTTTGAAGTAGGGCGGATACATATGATTAATGTATAGGTATTATTGTTTAATTCTATTTTTGATTTCAACTCTATATTTTAATATACATTAATGCTTGGTAAGTCAGATGAAGCAGACAGCAATTGGTCACTTGATTTAAATTATGGCAACTAAAGTGGTTGATCTGATCAGTTAAAAATGGCTTTAGACTTAGTCCAAAAATTATATGTTTAAGTTAACACTTTCATAGTAACTAATAGTAAGTAACTAATTTATATAAAGAGAGAAATGTATGTACGATTAGTAATAGTTGGGGAGACCAGCTTAGGGAACCTATATACTAGCTAGGGCCGATTTATAGGAAGTTATAAGTTGTATACTTGTTGCTGTTATTGCTCCTGAAATAAAGTGTTGAAGATCTATTCCAAGAATCTGTATTGATTTCTAACACACTCCACAAGATATAATCCTAGAAAGTGGAACCCTGTTATGAGCATGAAAGGGCTACTTAATGAAATTAAAGGTCTTTTAAGGCTCTGCTCCAAACTAGGCTAATGAGCGAAATTTTCCCCGGACAGCGACATCAAGCATTACCCACTTAGCCACTGTAATCCACCGCTACTTTATGAAATGGGGTTTAACATCCTACTGTGGTGCACCGACTGGGATTATGAAGACAGGCATACGCCATACAGTGTGCTACGAGGGAAATTTTGCCTGGGCAGCAGCGCTACAGCCTACTTATATATTAAATTCCAAATGACAGGGGATCTGTTACATGCGTGCAAATGTGTACATGAGACCTTGGTTTTTCGTCTTATCCAAATGACAAGACAGTTGTCCTTGTTGTCAGGCCCTACATCCTACCTAACCAGCAAGGGGAAACCACCCGTAAAATTCTGAGGAACTGTCTCGAGCAATACCGGGAACGAACCTGCTACCTCCAGGCCAGCATGCCAGCGTCTTACTCACTTAGCCACTCTTGCCCCAGGCTACTTATTGTTATCTTAGTTCACTCCCATTAGTGCTTTTGTTATGAAAATATTCAATAAACGTCTAAACTTTCTACACAAATCCGATATATTCGGTTAAAATACATTTAACAAGATATCAGTATCAATTTTTCAGAAACAAGTTATGTTCATCTAGTCAATCACTTACCATGTCCAAAGGATTTAAACTTGCTCCTTGGGCATGTCCTACAGCTACATCTGTTCAACCGACCAACTGGGACATTTGTGCTCCGTGTCAAGCACATGGTGGGACACTCATAAATCCATCAGCAACAGGTTACTCGTCTCTGGCCACTAATTTATCAGCCTTTCATGAATGGCTAATGTGGCTCGACTGTATCCACGGGACATGCTGAAGTGGTTGAACTACGAAGGTGTTTTTATGCGGCGATTGGGTTGTGTTCATACAAGCTTTTTCTTGCAGCTTCCTGGCTCTCTCCACTTTTGTTGCATTACACAGGGTGTAACAACTTTTATTCCATTTAGATTTCTGCTTTAATACCATCGTTTATTCAACGCTATCGCCATCATCTAGTCAGGACACTTTGTTCAATTCATGAAAGGCTGATAAATCAGCATACCCAAAACCCCCTTAGGCCAAATTGTGATGCTTCTTTCTGGAAGTGCACGCCCATTTCACATATCAGCCCCACTAAATCAGTATATGGCATGGTATACAAATATCGATAACTTACCTAGGCAACCGGCTATAATTGTTGATAAAATACTAACAACTTTATATACATGTACATCCATATTGAACATACACCATATCTTAAGTACATGTACATGCAAATGGTGGTTGTCTAGTTGTCAAGTGTGTATGACCTTGATTCAGAACTCTACCGTCGGTCGAAAACAAATATATATCTTGTTAGTATCATCTAGATTGAAAATCGGTGACCGTAACAGTATCCCCGTAGTAAATGTTTGATGATCATCACCAATGCTGCTATTACAACAGTATTTGAACAGTATTTGAAAAGTATTAAATATTGATCCCGGAAAATTTGAGTACGTTAAAAAGATATTTACAGCACTTGAATCATGACGTGTTGTAATAAAAACATGACACTGATTTTATTCAACCTTAAATTTAAAGGGATGGTGACTAGGTTGGATGTTAAAGTAGTTTACTCGCTAATATTTGGGAAACACTGTTTGCCATGACTTGCAGAATATGTCCAGCCTCGTTTTTCGAGTCCTCTGTTACAATTGGCGCGGAAACGCGTTATGGTACACGATTCGTGTACCAATGGAAAAATGTTTATTTTGCCTTAAATATTGGATATCAGAAGTTCATCTTTTCCCGGTAAGATCATAACATTAATGTTGATTTAAATTCACAAATAATTCGCGGATGATATTGAGTTAGAGACTTGGCTACTTTAATATTCACAAATTTATATCTATATCCAGTGTGAAGGTTTTCGACACTATATCTTAAATACATGCAAATAAAGCGTGTCTGGTTGTGAGATGTTTATGACAAACATTATGACAAACATAGAGGAAGTCAACACCTTTTCGTGGTTCAGAACTAAATTAGGACAATATAAAATACGTCGACAATTACCTCGGTTATGCTATGTTCGTAGTTTTAGTCGTGGAGTAATCGTAGCTAGTGACCCTATCATGTCTTGGGATCGAGTTGATCGTATCCGAACTTATCTGCACTGCACGAACCAGATAGTCTGATAGTGGACTCAATAGGGACAATCCTGTCGTAAAGTAGTTCCTGTCTCTGGTCGGACTATGTCCACTGACAGTTCCTATCGCTTGCTAGAAAGCTGTAATATGAAAATACTGCTCATATCCCCACCTCTGGTCTAAGGCTATTTTTGAATCCCTACCGTCTATATGCCACTGAAATTTTACATTAGAACCTGCGACGATAACGCGCGTTGGGTCCTTATGATCTCAGGGCATGTCTATTGGTATAACACCCCTCTAAATGCGAAACAGGAAGTGTTTATCTCCTAAATATCGAGCAATCTGACCTGTATAAAGAAAACTGGGGTTCAGCACTTGGAAAATGATATTTTTGAGGGCCCTCTTTCGCGGGGGAGGGGGTGGTCTAGATTGATGGTTTTATGCCAATGTAATTAGGGACTACTGTATTCTCATTCAGTAGTAGATTCGACAGTAACAGACTAGTAACAGTGTATAGAAAACGATTGACTCGTACTCGGGAGCCCTTTTGTCAGACGCGGGGTCCTTCTGTAAGCCTATTTAGGGTCGCCCTAACTAGGATACACATTTTCATTTTTCTCAGCGGTTTTAGCATTTTTCTCCGTTTTATTTTTCACTTTCTTTGATTTTTATCGCGAGGAGCCTGGCGCCTCCAGTGCCTCAGCTATAAAACGCCTTTGTCGAAAATGTAAAAGAGAGGTAACAAAATATAGATCAGATATAACTGTATACTTCCAGGGTTTTTACTGTAAAGGTGGGGGGGGGGGCTAGTTCAGCTCTGAACGTTGGTGTCATTACACTCACCCTGTACGTTCAGGGACTGTCCCATTCAATCAATGTCGAAAATAATTGGAGAACAGTCAATTTTACTGGACAACTTTCCACTGCTAAACGACGGGTTGTCAATCCGTGTGAAAGCCTGTACAATGTAAAGCCTGTACATTTCGTTTCGTCTTGTATGACCGACATTCCTGAATGTGGACGTTGACCTACAGTAAGAGTGTCATGGCGGCGACAATGTAACTTGATAGGAGGGGACGTATTTTTAACAGCGTGTTGTATCGCTCATACTGACTCTAGCGAAGTAAGCAAGGTCTTATTTTCTCACTAAGATGTTCGTTTACATTGTACATGCGTCCAAACGGATTGACACCCCAACGTTTAGCAGTGAAAAGTTGCCCAGTAAAATTGACTGGGGCTCCAATTATTTTCGACATTGATTGAATGGGACAGTCCCTGAACGTTCAGGGTGAGTGTAATGAGACCGACGTTCAGAGCTGAACTAGGGGGGGGGGGGCTAATGGTCTAGAGTGCCGCGCTTCGACCTCTAGCTGGCCGGTCACCTCTGGCTTGCGGCTGTGGTTTCGATCCCTGACATAAGGGCGCCTTCTCAACCACTGCTAAAGACCCATACGCGCAAGCGAATTATTGCCATAAAATTAAACCATATATGTTAGTCCCGAAATGACCTAGTTTGTGTCGAGTGGACGTTAAACCCCATTTCTCTCTCTTATACTGTAAAGTAACAAATAAACCGCTGTTATATTGAACCCATGTGGGGTTCATTTAAATTCGTAACTTAACCCCCAAACACTATTGTCATGCGGAGTTAAAAGCCTATATACATGTATGTCGCTCAATCTGTAAAAGGATTAATAATTGATAAATAGGAATTTCTCGATGAACAATAGTTAACGAAACCACTTTATTCCTACACAAAATATGCCACAGATCAAAATTAGGCGTGTGTCATATCACATATAAAATTGATTTGAAAAGTTATCACTAACTAATGATTGAAGTGCCTGTGGGTGTGCGAAACGACACCGGGCTGGTGTCTGCAATGGAACGAAACTGTTTTATGCCCACGTGACGAACATGTGATAGGCAGTAGTTGCGAAAATGGCGGAACTCTTAGCTGACACTTGTAAGTTTACTATTAATAATACATTTTATCATCTAGACAATGTCACTTTATGGCATGTTTGTTTCAGATTCAAATAATTTTAAAAATTGCCAAAGATTGTAAAATAAGTGCAGGTACAAACGTTTGATAAATTGCCTTGTGACCAGACTTCCTTTGTCACAGAGAAAATTGATTTGATATTTTGCCCCCCTCCTTTGGACACTTTGGTTTAATTTTCTTCTACTCGACCCTTCAAATACATGTAGGCCTACTTATTGGGTAATAGGAATGTAGTATGATTTGCCAAGACTGCGGCAAAACAATGGTCAAAAAGACCGAATGCCAGCTGATGAACTGCTAAATAAAATATCTATAACCTGTATCATATTTACATTTACCATAAAATTTTATGATTTAATCATAGAATAAGAAAATAAATGTCTGCAATTTTTATTGGTTTTTTATTATGAACAAAACAATATCATTAAAGATACATTATGGGAGATAAGATGAAGAGTTGGCAGTTCTCACTATAATAGTTAAAAACTATATAGTGTAAATGTAATTTGCTGAAAATTTCAGTCAGATTGATCCACTATAGTCCAAGAACGGAGTGCGTGAAATTCCTGAATATAATCATTAATAAAAACATACTAGTCTCGATTATCCAATGTTGTGATTTAATTACAATTGCCGTTCAGCGGCATATTTGAATCTAATCCTGCTTACATCGAAGGCTAGCCTTGACATCGAGAGTTTATTATGGTCTGGATAAGTTAATTAATGTCTAATGAATAATTTAGATAACATTTCAGGCCTAAAGAAAGACACGTAATAGGCAGATTTTGCTCTTGCATAATGCAAGTTTAATCTAAATTCACTACATAAAAGTAAAAGACCAGACCGATTTGATTTGAATATGGTAACAAGTTTATGCCATTATATACTGGTTTGTTTTGTGAAGTAGGTAAACTTATATGATATAACTGATTTTGTGTTCCAATATCAACAATTTAAGCTAAAAGTAGCAAAGAATTCACTTTTGCTTCTTATTTTGAAACACAAATTTAATCATAACAACATAACCATGTTCTATCACCAATCCAGGCAACACACCAGTTGAACCTAAAACCTATAAATTCCACCTTTTTTATATAACATAGGTTTAACCGACTGGAGCCCACATAGTATAATGTAACTATTCATGGTTGAATGGAATACACGTTTACTGTATATATATAAAAATAACTTGACATGTCGTTGTATTATTATAGTCTCTTGATCATTGACCCATAAACCTACAATTGTATAATTCAGTCAGTGCAAGTAGACCAGCTAGGGATGTTATTGTCATAGTTCATAGTATACTGACTTCATGATTTGGTGTTATAATAGGCTTAAAAGTTAGTGCACATTAGGCCACTGTAACCCTACCATTTGTTATCTTTGTTATTGCTTAAAACTACCAGTTTGTTCCTAAAATGAAATGTGGTTTAACGTCCTACTGTACTGCTCCTATACTGCGCTAATGAAGACAGGCATACGCCATACAGTGTTCTTTGAGGGAAATTTTGCCAGGGCAGCGGCTATATGTCCTTCTTTTTTTTATCAAATTCCAACTGCTAAGGGATCTTTTACATGCATGTCAATGTGTACATGGAACCTCAGTTTTTCGTCCCATTAAAACGAATAGAAACCACGCCTGAAAAACTGGATGAACTTTCTTGGCCAGTGCCAAGCCAGCATCTTACCCAATTAGCCACCGTGATCCCCAGTTTGTTCCTAATCGTGACAATGTTGCAGCTTTATAATACAATAATACATGTAAATCTTTAAGACTTGTGCAGGCAGATTTTAATATTTTTGTAACTCATTAAGATTGAAATGACAAACCATCCTACCTCATGGGTTTTCTCCGGGTCCTCCGGTTTCCTCCCACTTGACATAAAATTAAAACATGTTAATAGGATGTTAATCCCTTTTCATTTCCGTAAACTTCATTTTCAAATAAAATCAAAAGAACATGGTTTCCCTCTCTAATTGTGTGTGAAGGTCATTGATCAGAACCAATATTGGCCAGTATTCCATTGCACTGCAACCTTTAACTTTTTACTTTTGGTCTTTTTCAGGCGGTTTTCGTTTCTTGGTGTTGTTTTTTAACTGTATGTTAACATTTGGATCATATTTTTGTTTTGATATGCCAAGTGTTTTACAAGATACTTTCACACAGGTAACTTAAATATTTTCTTGATCTTAGTATACTAAAATATTTTTACAGGGAAAACTAAATATTTGTATGATGCCACCGTAAACTTCAACATCTCTTTGTGATATCACAGTTAACTGGGATAATTGTATGATATCACAATAAGCAAGTTTCGTTGTATGCTATTATATATTAAGATTGTCACCAGTGAATATTTGTTTGTATCACAGATACATACATCATTTGAATTATCTATAAACATGTAAATAGAAAATAAGAAAACTTCATCTACAATGACGGTTTTAGTTTATTATAGTCTAATTCCCAGTGCCTAATTGGTTGCTAGAGCACATATCTGAATATTGAATAATGTCTTTAATTTATTCTATTTCCACTAAATTTCAATAGATAAGTGATTGAATATTATTAGTGTGAAAGTCACATTCCTCTGAAACTACACCTGAGGACAGTGGTTCGCAACCAATGTGCCACTGCACACAGGTGTGCCGCAAAAACTTCCCAGGTGTGCCGCGAAATTTTGAACGCCACACTAAATAAAGCGAAAAACCAGATGATCCTAATTGAGTATTCACAGGTGTCCACTGGTAAGTTCATAGCTGTGTTGTTCTTTATTTAGTTTGACTTGGTCTATGTGTCTTTATGACTAGTCTGTATCTACGATTGTATGCCGTCTATGACTTGCTATGTTTTTATTTTGCAAAATTCAATATTTTTCTTATATATTTAGCCAGGTGTGCCGCTGTTTTTTTTATGTGTGAGAACCACTGCCTTAGGAGATCATATATTCAAGAAATATTTTTCAATGTAACACTTATATTATTTAAAATGATATTATATAAAAAATATAAAGCTTTCATCTTAAGATATAAAAGAACCCTAGGGTATGGAAGAAGTGTTGCCTGGCGACATACATCCGCATACATGTATCTAAATCCCATGTTGTTTACATCGAGACCAAAATTGAAAATTCAATTTTTGTTTTGATCCATTTCAGGCGTAACATTTATTTTAGTTAATTAGTGGGATTTTATTTTCAGCGCAATAATTGTACAAATGACTCCAAAAGCTTCCATGATGACAAAACCTTTGATTCTAGTTTCTACGGTAACACATCTAGTCCAAATGTAACATGTAATAACTGTACAGAATGTCTTGGAATGTCAGAAGATAACTACAATCTACTTTATGCTATATATGCCTGGACGTGAGTTTTAAATGGAACAACCATTTTTTCTTTTATAACTTGTTATCATTTTACTTTCTTTTGAGTTTCTATTTTCATAAACATACAAAAATCAACTGATCTTGAAAAGATGGGAGGATTCCAGTTGATATTCAAAAATGTTCATGTATAAATTTCAGGGTTATGTCCCTTTTGTTATGAAATGTTTTAGCATTAAAGTGCATAATGCTATTACTCAATGTTATCCAGAGTCTTTGACATTAAAACAGGAATTATTGGTCCATTCCCATCAATAGTGATTTTGTTAACTTACCATGAAAATGTGGATTGCTGATTTGCTGATATCCAATATTTAAGTAAGACACAACATATGCTCTATGTTCTCAAGCGCAATTTTTACTTGGGCTTAATAATGTCACTGCTTAAGTGAAATGTCAAACTGTACGTTCTGTGTAATCGACTGCTCACTTATTTGGGCAAAGAAAACTAACCAGAAATTTCAATACAATTTTTAAAAAATAAATCTAAATCAGTTTTTATACACTTCAAATGTGCTATTTGACACTTTTTCGGCCCATTTTAGGTTCCACAGAATATATGTGTAGCTATTGATATTTGATATGACAGTGACTGCATTTCAAAAGAAGTAAACAAGTAATAAATATGTTTGTGATTGTTTTTTTTTTCACCGTCTTGTTCTTCAGAGGTTAAGCGATATTTTATAAATTTGTTTACCAACACTATTAATTTAGTAATTTTTGCTTTTGTTTTAGTAATGCTGTTGTGGTAATTGCTGCTGGTTTCCTTATAGATAAATTAGGAAACAGATGTAAGTATTCACAACATTTGATATGTTAATTAATATCAACATGTTCCTAAAGGCACAGGTAAATTGCTAATCAGATAATGATTATATATGTTATATTAGACATATTGACATAAACTCCAGAACTGGCTATAAATTTGCGAGGTGTATCATAACAGACATTGCGATCTCCCTGGCCTTTACATATGTATCATGATCTCGCTTGTCTGGCTCTTATATCAGGTATCACAATCTCCCTGGCCTGGCCCCAATATCAGTATAATGGTCTCCCTAAACCTTACATTGGCTTCTTGGCTTGTCCCTTGAATCAAATCCTCCATGGTCCTTTTATCAGGTATCACAACCACCCTGTTTAAACCAAATATCTGGTATCACATGACTCTATATCTCATAGACCCATATATCAGGTATCACAGTCTCCTTGGGTAGGCCCTTATATCTGAATCACGATCTCCCTTGTCTCAGCCATGCATTAGGTCTCAATGGCTCTTGTATCAGGTTCTTTTTTCATACTATTTGTAAAAATACACAATATTAGAAAGTTTGTATTTTTTTGTAGTTGGAGTTTTCCTCTTCTCATTCTTATGTGTTGTTGGATCAACAACATTTGCTGTTGGTGTGATGATGAAAGGAACAGCAGCCATGTTGCCATTAATGTTAATTGGACGTCTGATCTTTGGTTCAGGAAATGGATCATTAACAAGTATGTTTAGCAAGTAAATCTAAGGTTTAACAATTCTAAGACTGGTGATATATTTTATTGTGTGTGCCAGGAATTTAGTAATGGCAGCAGCACTATCATTTAAAGGAGCCAAGCCTTTAACTCAGTATCATCTATAGTCTTTGACATGGCTTACATTACATTAATGTTATTATCCTGTGAAAAGTTGGGCTTCTGATATCCAATATTTAAGACAAAATGAAAATTTTAAAATTGGCATTCAAATAGCATGCCAGAATGTTTCCGAGCGCCATTTGTTTGAAGCAACTTGATGGCCGATGCGAAACATATTCCATGTAGACTGGAATATCCAGATACCAAAGAGCTGTTTTCCCCCACTGTTAAATATACAGACCTGCAAACAAATTATCGAAATCAAAATGAACCAGTTTGCTGTGAATGTTTATACAAACATGAAAATTAATTACTAATATTGTGGCCATTATTATATTCAGTTGTACAGAACAGAATAACAGCTTACTGGTTCAGGAACAAGGAGCTAGCTATGGCTTTTGGTATAACTCTGGCGTTTTCAAGACTTGGTAGTGTGTTAAACTTTTTCCTAACTCAGAATTTTGCTCAAATTTATGGTCTACAGTGGACTATGTGGGGAGGTAAGAATTATGAAAATAACTTCTTGACATTTTTACTTAATGTTTGTAATGAAATATGTGAAGCCATGATACATTGTGGGTATGAGAGAGAGAGAGAGAGAAATGGGGTTTAACGTCCACTCGACACAAACTAGGTCATTTTGGGACCAACAACTGGTTTAAATTTTATTTCAATGATTCGCTTGCGCGTAGGGGTCTTTAGCAGTGGGAGGAAACACACAAGTGTTGAGAAGGCGCCCATATCTCCATGCCACATATGCTCACACCAGGGATCGAAACCACAGCCGCAAGCCAGAGGTGACCGGCCAGCTAGAGGTCGAAGTGCGGCACTCTAGCCCACTAGGACATCCCAACCCCCCTTTGTGGGTATGAATGACCAAGTGAAATAACATGCTATGCTGTGGGTCATGACTCATGAGGTCTGCGTTTGATCCCATAATTGACTAATCTCCATTTTTTCTTCTGTTGCTGAAGAGCTAAGTATGGAAGGAAATGGTTGAAATAAATATTTGACAAATTTGTCAGTCCCAGAATAACCTAGTTGTCGTGAATAGATGATAAATTCCATCTCTGTGTTTATATGCATGTATTATTTTTACCCTTTCGCTCTAATACATTCCCAAACTGCGCTGTCACATGGACAGCTGTGTGGCCTGCACAAACTAGTAAATGATACTGTAATGCAAAAACCTATTCACGTATCCCTGGCGGTTTGTAACAGTCTAAAGTTTTCTTAATTCTCATTACATTTTGTCATCCATTGTTTCGGAATTTACAAAATAGGTTTTTTTATCTCTAGGTGCCATGTTGTGTGGAATAGGCTTCGTTTCTGCCATTGTTGTTAGTTCTTTAGATAAATGGGGAACAAAACAGAGAGGTGATGATGAGACCTTAAGGTCCGATTCTAAAAAGTTGGTAAGTACTGAAATTATACTATTCTTCCTGTCGAAACTTGGATTTTCATGAGGATATAGAGAGAAATTGGGTTTAATGTCCACTTGACACAAACTAGGTCAGGTAGGGATGTGGCGTACATGTAGGTGTCTTTAGCAGTAGGAGGAAACCATATTACACAGAGAACCTACAAGGTTGAACAAGCTACCCAGCTACCCTATACCTTATAGGGTACAAGTGGAGAATCAAAAGCCATACCACTTGACTCAGTGACAGACGTCATCTCATGTGCATGAAACGAATCCCTTTAATCAAATACTGATTTGAAATAGCTGGTCTATTTAATAAGCTAGTCTGATCTGATATTTGTTATGACCTAAGAAATAAAAACATAACCTCAACCAAATAATTTAATGAGTTAGCCTGTGTTGAAATAGTATTTGAATAGCCTGATTATTTGTAGCTGGTCTATTTAATGGCTAGCATGATTTGAAATAGTCTATTTAATGGGCTATCCTAGATTTGAAATAGAGCGATATCACTTTGGTGGAAGCAAACATTAAAGGAGCTAAATCGCTAATATTTTGGGCCTAGAAATTTACCCAAATGGGTTGCATAAAATAATGTTATATGAATGTATATGAACTGATTTACATTCATTTATTTCCGTCTTTACTCTAATTTCAAATCACTTACGTTCAGCGAAATACGCCTGAAGTCTCAATAGCATGCCAATCTCTAGCATCTGGTTATTCCAGTCTACATTATTGCGTATGCTCTCCATGCACCACTGTCTAGCCCCGTTCTCCAAGTCCCTTGTTAAAAGTGTGCCTAAAACGGATTATGGTACTAGATTCGTGTACCACTGATAATTTTTTTTTATTTTGTCTTAAATATTGGATATCAGAAGCTTATCTTTTTCCTGTAAGATCACAACATCAATGTTGATATAAATTGACAAATAATTCATGTTTTCAATGTTGAAGATTTTGGATGATACTGAGTTAAAGACTTAGCTACTTTAAATAAAACTATTTCACACTTTGCAGTCTCTTGTGTGTTTAAAGGGCAAGTCTGATTTGAAATTGCTAATCTATTTAATTGGCCACTCTTGTTTTGAAATTGCTGGTCTATTTAATGGCAAAATTTTAATATTGATAATGTTTGTGCTATTTCAGAAATTTACCGATATCCGGCATTTTTCATTACCCTTCTGGCTTCTTGTTCTGGCTATTATGTTCTTCTATAATGGAGTATTCCCATTTGTTGCTGATGCTAGGTAACTAATCTTTTAACGCTTCATAAACTTATGTCATATAATTACATTCATTTTATATAACTAATTTAAACCAAACAGTCAAAAGTAGTATTTTGTGCACTATAATGACATATGGAATTACTACGAGATCTACAAGTCACTGACAGAAATCCAGTCGTTCATGTGCAAATGGTTGTTTTTGCGCTATTGGGAATTTTCTCATCCTTTTTAGAGACAGTTTCTTGGGTGTGCGATGATGATTTTGCTCTAGACCATAAATGCATAATATTCAATTTACATAAAAGTAATTCTCAAAAGTATTTTTGAATAGAAATCACTAATTGTTATATTACAGTAAATTTATTAAAGATAAGTATGATCTGCCTAAAACCACGTCTGCATATCTTGCGGGAGCTGTTTATGATGTGTCAATGGTTGTTTCTCCATTCCTTGGAGGTCTTATTGTAAGTATATTATATATTTAATTGACTGTATGTTTTAGGTATTA
Organism: Patella ulyssiponensis; assembly: GCA_963678685.1. NCBI lineage: Eukaryota > Metazoa > Mollusca > Gastropoda > Patellidae > Patella > Patella ulyssiponensis. The sequence continues at coordinate 21,076,882 of OY783228.1, forward strand.
TCAATATTGGTCCAAGTAACCTATTTCTTGGGTTTAGCTTATTTTCAATGTTTAATTTTTCACCCCAGCATTTTACAAAATATTTGTTCTAGATGTGTGAAGTATTTATCATATTCTGTCTCATTAAAAAGCACGAAAATAATAACACCTAGGTCTAATCTAATGTATGTTCGATAGTGTGTCTGGAATATTCTGAATTAACAGAATTACAATCAAGTGTCAGAGTTCTGTTAGTCTTGAAGTATGAGAAGCATCGTGACAATAAAAAAACACATTAAACATGTTTCATCCTTGATGATTGACCAAGTTATGATCTTATTTAGTCAAATTTACTGAATATTTGGAACAATAGAAATGTTTTACTCAGTAATATTTATGTAATAAATATGTATTAATTTGTAAATTGTTTATAAATTATAGGCTGTTATTGGCAAGCAGGGAATATTTATGTAATATATATGATTTATTTATACATTATAGGATGTTATTAGTAAGTATGTATGTAATATATATGTCTTAATTTGTAAATTATTTGTGCATTATAGGATGTTATTGGTAAGCGAGGAATATTAGCCCTAATTTGTGCATTATTAACCATACCTGTATTTGGTATATTGGCCTTTACATCTGTTTATCCATTGGTTGCTACGCTCTGGTTGGGAATTACTTATTCATTTGCTGCGGTAAGTGACATAACTATTTAAATAATCTCAATACAGAGAGAGAAAATGGGTTTAATGTCCACTTGACACAATCTAGGTTATTTTGACTCTAACATTGGTTAATTTTATTTCAATACATTGCTTGCACGTAGGGGACTTTAGCCGTTGGAGGAAACTGGAGGACCCGAAGAAAACCCACAAGGTTGGAATGGTAACCATGCCAGTTGACTCAGTAATAATAATAACGAATGGCCATAAGTAATGCACTAGATCCACTCAACTGCTTGTTTTCAAATTAACATATATATTTATATTTTGATATTTCGTTTGCATGCATAAGTCTTTATAGGTGTGAGCTATTGATAATCTGTATACTAGTTATACTAATTAATTTGATAGATTGTTATTTTATTTTTTCATTAGGCAAGTTTATGGCCATCTATACCTCTTGTAGTAAGTCAAGCTACTGTAGGTACAGCTATGGGTGTTACGACATCAGTACAGATGATTGGTATTGGTATATCTAATCTTGTTGTTGGAGAAATTCTCGGAAAAAAGTAAGAATAAAACATTTAGCTACATTATCCTCTTAAATTATGCTAAATATTTGAGTTGAAAAGATTTCATTTGATAAACAAATTTGCTTTATATCCGGTTTGACAAAAATGGGTATTCCGACACTCTGCGCGATCCGACATATTGTAATGATCCCGTACGATGTCGGATCTGACAGAGTCCACTGTATGTACAACAAACATATTAGTCTAACATGATTAGAAACACAATTCAGTGAATAGATAGATTATTATAAAAACTGATAATTAATGGGTAATCACATTAACATACATTATGCAAGAGCTAAATCTGCCTATCGCAGGTCTTTCTGTAGGCTTGAAATGTTATCTAAACTATTAATTATACATTAATAAACATAACCAGACCATAATCAACTCAGATGGCATCGGATGCCTGCGATATTCAGTGGAATCAAAATGTTTACCTGTGGATGCTGTTACATTTAAAGTTCCAATTTCATATTTTCTAAGAAAGTCAAAGCATAATTATTTCTATGTCTTTTGCTCAAAAGGTTGTCAACTCACTATTATACGATCATGGGCAAAATTTTTGGGGCATTAGAAAGGGTGACACAGGGTGATTGAGGAAATAGTTACTCAATTACCTCCCTTGTTTTCCCATTCCTCTCCATGGACGGCCATCTTCAAACGTTTGAATTTGAAGTTGAAAATGATATTTTTGCCAATTTCTCAACTGGCAATAGTGAATTATAGGATTAATAGGATTATTCTTTAACAAGGTAGGACTGTTTATAGGTTCAATCTATTTTAGGGCTTTGTTTTAATACATTTTAAAAATATAACTTAAAAAAATGCTATTGGAACTTTAAAATAGATAATCAAGACTTTGTTTATTATGGTAACGGTAGTAATAATGATCAAGGCTAGCCTTTAATACTATCACTAATATCTAGACTTAGAGTGAAGTAATTCAACTGAAATTTTCAGCATATTCTCTTTTTATTACCTATTTTGTAACTACCATAGTGAGAACTGTCAGGTTTTTATCAAACTTACCTAACCCGTTTTATTATACCTATAATATATTTTAGTTTAACTGCTGATGAGAGATTAACAAGATGGAAGTATGTTATGATATTCTTACTGGCCAATACATTAGCTTGTGTGGCTACAACACTTCTGATGAATATAACTGATAAGAAAAGGGTTTGTTTATTTTAATTCTATTGTGTATTAATTCGATAAGGCCACTCTAGTTTGGGTTAACATTAAAGTGATCATTCTATTCAAAATGATGTGTGTATCGTAGATGTTATATGAAGAAATCTAAAACAATGGTGGATTGATAAGGAAAGGCTTTATTGTTTGTCTTCATTAGCCCAGTCAGAGCAGAACAGTAGGATGTTAAACTCCATTTCATTTGTTATTTATTGGGGGGAAACTACCTGGTAATCACTTAATATACCAATAATTTATTTTCCTGAGTCATATACAAGTCAGGGAATGGTAGGTTGTTAGGATATCACTTGAATATTAATGTTATGCAATAGTACTCTAGATTATCTATCTTTAGTTAGCGAACAAAACAGCATTATTTCATCTTTTATATTACACTTTATTTCAGGGCGGTATTCTTAACTTGAGTCGTAAACAGAAATTACAAAAGCTACAGGATGTAACGGAAAGCTTTAACAGTGAAAGTGGAACATATGATACAGATTCTGAACGCCAACCAATTCTAGGTCCACGATATCGTAGTATTAATGCTTAATTATACTTTTCGGCACAGGAAATCAGGTTTTGTGCGAGATTATTCTGGTTTGTATCATTGAATTAATTAAACTGATGATGTTATCCTTGTCCATTTATATAGGCATCATTGCACCGTTGAGATTTTTTTTTACATCTTCTCCAGTTGATGAAAATATAATTTTCTAATCGATGAGATTTGATTTAACAGTTATATTGGGATGTTCACATTTGACAAGTAGGCCTTTGCCTAATCATCTCCAAAATCTACTCATTTAACCTTTCAATTTGCTAGGCAAAGAAATTTTCTATTGCTTTTTGAAGAGTCTACATATTGGGATGCTCAGATCAGACAAGTAGGCCTATGCCTAATCATGCCTGAAATCCACTCATTTTCACTTTGCTAGTCAAACAAACTTTCTATTGCTTTTCAAATAGTCAGAATAACTCACTCCTGTATGTATCAAAGAAAAATCTTCTAACATTATTTGTTTGAATATTTCTATACTTTAATGTTAGTGCTGTCAATAATGTGCAATTGTTAAGACATGCGTGTTTGTTTGTTTGTTTGTAGTCTTAAAGGTAGTTTGACATGCGTGTTTGTATCAATTTGTTTGAAAGTTTCTTATTATTGTTAATATTGTGCAATTGTTAAGACAGTTTTCAACATTTATTTTTTTAAAACAGTTTTCAACATTTATTTTTTTTTAACAGCTTTCAACATTATTTTTAATAATCTATTATTGTGGTGTTATATAATTATATGAATTACATTATGAACTTTGAACTTTATTACAGGCCTAACAAATATTTTCTGTAACCAAGAACATATATACAAATATAAATATCATACTTTGATAATTTAATAAACATAGATAAAATAAAGTATATATATGGCCCAACCCCTTTTGTACAAACTAACACCCCTGTGTGTGAATGAAATAAGTAATAAATTAATTATAGTGTCACATTGTAGTGGTATATATATATTCTTCAATACAATTTCATACAAAAATATCGGACCCCAAAACTATTACAGATAATCAATTATTAGTTTTTTTTATGTCATTGTCTCCATAACAAATTATGTTATTAAATATAAGATAGAGCATGATTGATGGTATAATCTTGGTATTCATACAATTTATTCTGAATTTAAAAAATTATGATTCCCGGTATTTACTATGTATTTATTCGTTTAAAGTTTCATATTATTTTTTTATTTTTAAATTTGATGTTTAGTGATTTAGTCCCAAATTTATTACAAAAATACTTGTATTTAATGTTGTTAAAAAATTGTGACAATATTTTATGTTGGAAAAAAAGAAAGAACTTATAAATGATTGATTTAAGTTTATTCATTTATATTCTCACATCTATCTATTGTGAGAAATTACATACCAAACTAATCACAAATATACTTTCGATTTTCTTTGAATGACATTAGGAATTGACATAGATTGATAAACACAAACATAACATGGAACACAATTACTTTTTTAATTATTTGCTTGAAAACCTTGAGAGAAACCTCACTGAAACATCGCTTTAATTAAAATAGTAATTGTGTTCCATATTATGTTTTTTTTCTTTAATACTTTCTATTGTAAATATTTTCAAATTACCATTTTATATTTCTTCCTTAGTCTTCAGTTTTAGTGATTAATTATTAGATTAGTTTTGTTTGTTTGAAAAGATTTTTTTTATGTTATTTAGTGTGTTTTTATAGATTAGAAATCCAGCATACTCGAACTTGCATTAATGTGAATTTAAAATACTGTAGTTCTTTTAATTTTAAAAAAGGAGTGGTTGATTTATTAATATTATACTTTTAGAATTGAAGAGCTGAATCATATCTGTCTCATGGATTTATTAGAAAGTACTAGGTAACAGTCAACAGTACTTAAATTATCATTTAGAGAACTTAGTAGTTTAGGTAATATTTGTATATTTTCATATATTATTTTTCTTATATATTGCATAGACTACATAATTCAGTTTATATTGAAAATAGGCTACATATTTTGGTTTATATTTCCTACATATATTTATTGCATATAGACTACATAGTTTTGTTTGTATTGTTCATTATATAGTATTTCATATACATACTATATTTCTCATTTTATACTGCATCCATTTCTCACTCATTGTTATATATAATGCATAATTTTTGATTATAATAATTGTATTTTAGTTTTTACTTATTTTTATTTTAACTGTTTTATATAACTGTTACATGTACACACATGTATATCTGACATACAAGATATCCCCCTATATAATTATGTACTCAGGGTCAATAAATAAGATTTAATCAAATGGAATATGCTTTAATTACTTGAAGTTGTTAAATAACAACAACGAAAAAAATTGCAAAACCCACATTTAATTTCACTTGTCTCAAAATTCTCAAATGGTGATTAATATTCCAAGAATCAATTAAGCTGGAAAAACATTAACTATCAGGAAAACAAGAAATTGAATGTAAAACTAAATCAACTTTGTTATAAATGAGCTCATTTATAAATCATGAAGCCTTTCTTCCTAAATTTGGATGGTGGTATCGAAATTTATATGGTGTTATCGTGTGTTTATTTTAAAGTGGGTTTCAGTAGTTGTCAGGGTAAAAGTTTCCTTATAGCACAGTGTATGGGGCATGTCCGCCTTCATTAGCTCAGTCAGTGCTGAAAAGTAGGACTTAAACCCCATGTCATTCATTTATTCTGAGAATTTTGAGCCAAGTGTTGAGGCATTAAGTGTGTGAACCTTATAGTTATGGTGATCCATCTCCGAAGTTCACAAAAAGATAGAAATAAATGCATGTACATCTTCCTCATTTTAAGTGCATGTACATCTTTATAAACCCCCTTTAGGTGTTTATTGTAATAATGGTTATTAAAATCATCATAACAAAATATGACAAAAATTATTCAGAAGATAACTTACAGCACGAGGTGAGGCGTTAGCAATGTCTTTAGCCCTAGACCATTAAACAACTTTTAAAATACAGATGTGACGTCACCCTTTGATGTTAGCGCACCATTATTTCAAATAATCGTACAGACAACTTGCCAATCGTAGATTATTTATGCTAGTGAAATATTGGACTCCTGTGACGAATTTCACAGTAAAAGCGTGTGCGGAGAATATTTATTTTAAGTTGTTTAATGGTCTCGAGCTCAGGCCCGTAGCCAGTGGGGGCAATGTTCCCCTGAAAAAATGTTTTGCGGCCCCCCCCCCAAGAAAATTTGCCAACCATAACGCTAAAATACCTGCTGTAAACTGCAACAGGTGTGCCCCTCCTAGAAACTTCACTGCCCCTCCGAAGCCAGCATGATGGCAACAGGCCTGCTCGAGCTTACGCCAGCATGATGGCAACAGGCCTGCTCGAGCTTACGGTCCTCTTGTTGTTACAATCGCTCTCGATCATTAACAATGCAAAATAGAAAATACAGACACTATTTCTAAAGAAATACATCACGCGAGTCATTTAGTATTTATAGATAATGTACGATTGGCAAGTTGCCCGTACATTATTGGAATATTGGAGGCCAACATCATATGATGACGTCACATCTGTATTTTAAAACCCACTAAGTGTTTTTACTATAGACTGTTAAAGTTCGTCAAAGAACTAATCTATAATAATGAATAAAGAAACGTTTTTAAGCCAAGTATTTGATGTACATATTAGTAAATTATGAATAAATTAAAATACTTAATAAATGAATTTTTTAATGCAGATTCTTGATATTAACAATATTTTTTTTATAAATATGAAATATCTGAAGCTTATTTCAGCGTCAATAAATTAAAATAAATGAATTAAGAAATATTTTTAAAAGAAATAATTAATGTTTAAAATATGAGGTGTGAAGCTTATTTGAGTGTGAATAAATTAAAATAATGGATAAATAAATGTTTTAAAACCAAGAATTTAATGTTGATGTTAACAAAAGTTTATGAAAATGAAAGTATAATTTATGAATAACTTAAAATAATCGGGCACTTTTTAACTTTGGTAAGTGTTTATAATCAAATTGTATCTCTATCCACTGTCCAGGTTAATGTGTAAAACTTCAAGGAGTTCTCTATCAAGCTCTTTGCATATGAAACTAAATAAATTTTAATATTATATAAACTCATACTATTTCCGACATTTCCATTTCGTGATCTTTTTGAACGGCGTCTGTGTCTTCCTTGGAGCAAGTTTTGTTATATATTGTGTTCCGTAGTATATAGATGATATAGATGAAACAGTGACAGAGAGGTGCGCCCGCAAAGGGGACTAAAAGTACGTACATAATGGCCACATCAGTTTTGCCGGAGTAATCGAGAATTTTGTAAATATACGGTTCATTCTTATGATTAGTTCCACCAACAGCCCAATATAATACTGTAAAAATTGCATAAACCACACAGAATATGACAGAGTGAAAGAAGTGAATTAATTTGACTGGATGTCGGGTTATTATTGTATCCAGAACAACAAGAGCTACATTTATACCATGTGTATTTATACTAACAGCCGTTGGACCAGTTTCAGCTGGAAAAAAAAAAACAAAGAATGAGTTTAACGTCTTGTCAGCACAATGACCTATAGGTTTAGTAGTCCCTTTAGGTACGATGATCGGACTATGTCCTCTAAATGTTCCTGTCCCGTCAAGACAATGGTCTAGGTTTAGTAGTCTCTGAAGGAACGGTGACCGGACTATGCCCTCTGAATGTTCCTGTCTCGTCAACGAATGACCTATACTGGGTTTAGTAGTCCCCTTCAGGAACGGTGACCGGGCTATGTTCTCTGAATGTTCCTGTCTCGTCAACGCAACGACCTATACTATGTTTGGTCCCTTTAGGAACAGTGACCGAACTATGTCTGAATGTTCCTGTTTGTCCCTATTCTTATACGCTGTATGAAAATACCGCTCTACCCCCCCCCCCCCCCCTGCCTCTGTTCTAAAGCTATTTTGGAACCCCTACCATATATTTTTCACAGTGATTCTTCTTTTTTCGCCATAAGGAATTATTTCTCGCCACGTCAGACACAAATTTATAATAATTCAATTCTAGAATTTTACGATCAAAAAATATAAAAGCAAAGTACGTTTGAACTAGTCCGCCATTACAAGACTCGAAAAAGCGCAGAGCTCATGCTTTTTAATCGCAAAATTCTACTTTAAAATAGAGTTAAAGTATTACAGATTTGTGTCTGATGTGGTGAGAAATGATTCGTTTTGGCGAAAAAAGAAGAATCAAGGTCATGATTCAAAATTGGCTTGGAACAAGAAGGCAGTATCGAGCGGTATATTCATATTACAGCATGGTTGGTACGAACACGGGAGCGGTGGTAAGTCTGATCAGACTCCATTCCTAAAAGAACTTCAGATTTGAATACCTGAGAGTCTAACTAACAGCTTGACTACCGCGAGCCATTGCAAAGAAAATCAAACCAGCCATGATTTTATATAGAAGACATTTTTGCCAGGGTAGTCTCAGTGCTATCGCTGGACTTCTTTTCTGGTCGTCACAATGTTAGAATAAAACTTTTAGACAAATGCATTCAAACATGTAAATATCTAGTTCCTAAAGGAACTACTAGGCATTGAGCTTGCGGCAACAAGAAGGAAAAGCTCAGGGCTTAAATCAATTTAATATTACACAATCAAATTATCTTAGTTACTTTTTCGTGAAACAGACACCAAGAATAATTTTGAGATGTTACTCAATAAAGACAAAATGTCCATGAAATGATGAACTTACGATCATATACAGCCAACCAGAATATTATACTGATGACTGGTGAGACTGTACTTGCTATATTCACTAGAACGAATTGGATCTTTAAAACTCGTGGAGTATACTTCCAGTAATATTCACCTAGATAAAATAAACAATAGAAATTGGGAGGGGTTGGGCATATTGACGAGAGCAGTAGCAGTAATAATCAGCCAATAATGCAATAAAAAATTAATGTTTTTCAGTCTGGTTCAGGAAGCGACATGACAGTCGGTCAATAAATTTGCTCCTTGTAGTAATATGAAATGAAATAATATGGGGTTAACGTCCTACTTTTCTGAATCCGGGCTGGTTATGGCGGGTACAAGGCATGTAGGGTACCCTGTTAATTGAATTTAAAGAGTGGTTGATTATTTTACGTGTACGCGAGGATCTCGGTTTTTCGTCCCATCCAATTAAGCGACTAGACGGCCCGTGACCTGCGCAACTGACAACGGGAAACAGGCTGGAATATTCCGAGTAATTGTGTGTGGGACCTCTTGGTCTGTGGCCTGTCCATTTTTATACGCCCACATTTTCATGTGGACGTATATTGTCGTCGCCCCTGTTCGTCCGTCCCGTCCGTCCACAATTGTTTGTGAACAGTCTACAGGTCACAATTTTTATCCGATTTCAATGAAACTTAAAATATAGGTTTATCACCCTAAGATCTCGGTTCCTTTCGATATTAGCATGTATCGGACTGTAACTTCATGGGTTATGGCCCCTGATTGTACGCAAAATCACATTTTTTAGCTTGTGAACAGCGTAAAGGTCACAATTTTGAACCGAATTGGATAAAACTTGAAATGCATGTTTATAACCCAAAGATCTTGGTACCTTTCGATATTTGCGCCCATCGGATCATAACTTCCTGAATTATGTCCCCTGATTGTCCGAAAAATTGCTTTTGTTAGCTTGTGGTCCCTCTGGAGGTCAAAATTATTATCCGATTTAAAAAACCGTTTGATTATATCGCGGTTTCATGGTAATGAAGAGAGAATTTGAATTTGGTGAAAATCGGACCAGAGTTGACCGATAAAATGGCCGCCGTCTGTACGCGAATTGTGTGAAAATATGTTATATCAAGGTTGTGGACCCTATAGAGGTCATAATTTTGAACTGATTTTGATGAAACTTGAAATACATGTTTATAACCTAATGATCTTTGTTCCATTGCATATTTGCCAATATCGGATCCTAACTTTCTGAATTATGGACCCTGATTGTACGAAAAATCACCCTTTTTAGCTTGTGGTCCCTCTGGAGGTCACAATTATTATCTGATTTAAAAAAAACGTTTGATTATATCACAGTTACACCGTAGTTATGGGTTAGTTTGAATTATGATTTTCTGATGATTACTTAAAATGCAACAACTTTTGTTGACTGCCCGGACGATTTGGCTGCTGTGTGGGCGTATGTTTCGTTGACTGGCAACCTATTTTTAATGTTTGACTTTAGCTTGGTTTGTGGTATCAAAACACCAAAATGAAAACTCATTTTGGAAATGCAGTGACAGCAGAACATGTATGTTCATAATATGTTTCTTTTGGCACTCATTCTGGAAATCCCCTCCAAGAATGATTGCAATCAGATCAGGGTGCAGAGTGTAATGTAATAAATAAGAGACTGTCGACCACACTCCGGGGCATGTAATAGTTGCCTATATTACTAAATTTATTCGTATTATTATAAAATATCTCACCATTAGGATTTTTCCAATATAATCTGTATAACCAGGCAGTGAAACACCTGAGTATAAAACTCAGTGTTAGTGTATAGTAGGCCCAATATGTAAACCATATAAAAACTTTAGGACCGCTACTTTTTAACCCCGACGCAACCACTACCATAATACTGTAAGCTGCTAAAATACTTCGATATACAGCATATAGTAAAGGCACTTTCTTACACTGAAAATAAGAAATTAAATTGGCATTTTTAAATTTGGATGTGCAGCAGTGAATTTTCTCTAGTTCCATGTCCAATGCCTCAGAAAATAAATGTTCGAGATCCACGGCCAAATTAGGCCGGAAGGACACATAATTACAGAAGCAGATAACAAATACAATCTTGAAAACCGGATTATGTTTTAACAGCAAACCGGATGCTGCTCTATTAAATACATTTTCTTATTACTTGGTGGATTAGAAATATAATACAAATCAATGTCTTCTGCGTTATACGAATCAGTGTACGTACATTTGTTTGGCACAGAGATAGATTGGTTCCTCCACGCTAACTCCACCCGATGGAAAGCATGTCCTTTGCACGAATCGGAAACGTCAAGACAGCAATGTTAACACTACTACGGATATTCTATGTGGAATGTGGATTTAACGTTTGGTATATTCAACGTCTTGCACTACCGGTGCTGATTCTAATATTTGGCATACGATAGAATTAAAACGGTTATGCAAGTAATAGGGGTCGGGTTCTAGCTTTACACAGGCGCAGGGTTGGCAAAGACGGGATTTACTCAAATTTTAACAGTGTGTTGAAGACAAAAATCAGGTCGTACTTAATCTCAAGTATCAGGAAACTAAAACCTATCCTATTTACAGCTACTCAAATTATAAACTTCCCGGTTCAACGTTCATTATAAATGCATGGCTTTTAATCATTTTATAATTTGGGAATTAATAAATTGTTCGAATACTGTATTTAAATATATAGAAATGGCGAAATATAGTCGAAGCAAAGCGCCCACCTGCAACTTTGTGTGTGTGTGTGGGTGGGGGATGGGGTGGTACAGAAACAGCGACAGCACATGATATTGCTTAGAACTAGATATTGCTCATTCAAACCCGAAGACCAGTATAAAGACAATTTTAGCCCTTACCGTTGTTTTTTTTATTTTTGACAGGAGAAACAGCTCTCCATTAAAATCAACAAGTGGCCAAATACCTAAATGTCATCAATGAGGAATATATATTTTAGGAACAAAACGTCATTGGGGGGTGGGGGGATTTTCGTTGGTTTTTTATCAAGAATTTTGTTTCCGGAGTAAAACTCATAACCCGTCCAAGAAATTGCGCGGTTGAAAATATTTTGTGTTTGAAAACAAAGTTGAGAGCATACATCAACGATCATTCAAGATATCTTTATGAAACTTTATGAGATTTGGCTTTCAAACTACATATAATTCAACCATTCTGATCTGAGCATACAAATGTTCAAACTGATCCCGCAGTGAATATTTGCTTGGCCGCTACAATCACTGATAAGCATGACATCGACGAGACTTAATGAGTTCGGCATATTAACTTTTTTACTCCGACAAATTAAATTCTTAAACATTTTTTTGAAGTATAAGAAAAATAAATAAAGACGTATTTTGCCCGAAGCAGTTAGGTGTTATGTAAACAATGCACGAGTCGTTGAGCCAATGACTGACGCCACGTGAAGTCAATGCACGTGTTGTGGACAGTCATCTGTGACAGAGTTAATTCGTAAGTAATTCTCTGTGAAACAGTCTGACAAATGTTTAGTCTTTAGGTGCTTTTATGGTAGTTGTTAAAATAAAACAGCTGTGGTAGTTTGTAACCGAATTATGTTTTTGTCGACGATAACCAGATTGTGATGTCTGATGATTATTCTCCGATACAATTAATTGTCTCTGTAGGACATAACCACCGTTAACTATTACAGATCACCTAGACATTCGAGGAACAATTATTTTTTGATCAACATGTGACTAAAGTCCCTTGAGTTTCCCCCCAAAGCTAACAACCACACACGTTTTGTTGGGTTTTTTTTTCTAAAATAGAAAATCGTATGAAATCGCATTCATTTCATTTTGGTAGTGGATATATAAATATATTAAAAACCTTATGATAGCGTTTTATATTTATAGTGACGTGCAACGACATTCTAATTAACGCTTTATATTGTTCTTGACCAACCGGGCTACAGAAGACAGGCTGTGCAATGCAATGCAGTGTGCTATGAGATAAATTTTGTCCATGACGGGCATGACAATGGCCCTACCGCCTACTCTTATTTAGAATTCCAACTTGCACACCCGCGGGACCATGGTTTTTCAACCAACACGTTATGCGCAACTGGCACGAGGAAGCGCGCTCGAATCCTTAGGTATCAGACCTGGTTAAAGAGCCAGTGCCGTACTCACCTAGCCCTGTCCAAATGACAAAGGGAAACCGCGCCGGAACAGGATCAAACATGGGCCTTCCGATACGGGAGCCGGCCAGCGCCTTACTGAGTCATATACCGGCATGCCTACTGGCCTACAGTTTTACCTGCCTTGTTCAGTATAGCCTTACCTGGAATGTCACAAAGTCTTCCTGTTGCTTGTGATCCAACGATACATATTTGGCGAGTTTAGAACAACGGGTTTTACGCGATTCCATTTTGATATACCGTAATCTCTTAAACAAAATATGAAATGGGACTAATTATATAATACCAAACCCTAATACATATTGTATGCTTGAGTCAAGTATATACGTCAAGCATTGAATTAAACTCTTTTGTCAGATTGATTTCATTTCCTGTACATAAAGTTTTGCTCTGATACAACCTATAAAAGGACACTCATCTTTCAACTATTAAAATGTAGCCCTATATATTATATGTATAGCCTATGTTTGACCTTGGCTGGTGTTAAATTGGTTCAGTGGCATTTAGTGATTTAACTGGAAATTGAACAAGACTCCACTTCGTTGAATTAATTGTGTCATAAAAATAGTAGGCCTATAGTTTGAGACATTTTGATTATTATTCAATATTGGTTAAAGCCCCAATAACACTCTTGTTGTAACTAAATAATATGTCCCCAATCTTCATTCTGGTCAACAAATTGTATTATTTTACAATATTCCAATTAATTGATGATATAAATTTCATCTCTTAACACACCTAATTTAAAAAAATGGAAAAATGCAACTAATTGATTTGAAAAGTCTAATATAAACCTTTTCAAATGTGACTTTGATTTAAAATATTTTCGAACCCTCTGGACAAGTAAAATAGGTCGTAATGGATAATTTACACAACAGGTAGGACACTTAAACATCTAGTACTTAGAATAAGGCTATTATTTATTTTCTGGGGCTGCCAAGCCAGCAAGAGTGTTATTGTCCCTTTAAAGATACATTATGGGAGATAAGATAAAGAGTTGGCAGTTCTCACTATAATAGTTAACAACTATATATAGTGTAAATGTAATTTGCTGAAAATTTTAGTCAAATTGATCCACTATAGGCCGAGATCGAAACGATTGAAATTTCTGCATAGCCTCGGTCATCATTACTAAAATCATTAATATAAACAGAGTAGTCTCGATTATTTAATTACAATGTGATTTAATTACAATGGCCGTTCAGCGGCATATTTGAATCTAATCCAGCTTACATCGAAGGCTAGCCTTGACATCGAGTATTTATTATGGTCTGGATAAGTTAATTAATGTCTAAATGATAATTTTGATAACATTTCAGGCCTAAAGAAAGACAAGTAATAGGCAAATTTTGCTCTTGCATAATGCAAGTTTAATGTTGGTTAATTTGCCAATGTCCGAATTAATGTCTCATTAATCTTTCAAGCTATTAACCCTTTAAGTTCAAACACATGTAAATTTAAATTAAATCGTATGTTGCTGTGTCCCTGCCATTTTCTTTACCGGTAATTAATCCTTGATCTGCTTCCTGTAGGCCTACACGAAGGCCAAGTGATACAGTAGGCCTACGTTATTTTAACCCTGAGATTGAATATACAGTATTATGTTTCTGTAGGCCTACGTTTCGGATGGCCGTTACCTAGGTTTGGACACTGTTACAATTTTAATTTAATTTATCTGAATTATCGTCGTTCGTGTTGGGATCAAGTAGGCCTACAGCCCACAGAAAACAGTAGACCCTGCAGCTTATAGGCCTATAGGCCCCTATATATAGGCCCTACGTCAATTTTTTTTAAAGACAAGAGAATCCTAATCAAAATGTAATAAAACAAACACCGTGTCCGTAGTCCATATAATCGTAGTTCATTGTACCATAGCCTACTCTAACAGTTTTAACAGGCTCTACACACGGACTAATTTACAAGCCAGGTAGGCTATATAGGCCTACTTACGTAAGACGGAAGACATCAGTAGTGGAGCAATTACAACAAAGTTTCTAGGTCAACATTTTGTTGACAAGTTCAAAATATCCGCCTCCATTAAATAGCCTAGAGCCTTGGGGCCTATCTATCATGAGCATGCTGGGCCGATGCGATCGTTCTGAGTCTGACCCGGAGAGGTGCCCCCACTTAGCCCCAGGGTATGATAAATATTTTTGAAAAACTGATTATAATAAATGGTGCTTTCTATAGTATCCTATATTCTGATGCATTAATGTAACAGTGGCAATGAAAGACGTAAATTGAAAATTAAAAAAAGGACCCTAAACTACGTGAGAACATTGATTATTATTTGGTCCCTAAAATATGTCGCTCGGAGTTTGATAATAAGGAGGACATGGAGATTTCCAAGAAATAAGTATTCACAGCTCACTGCATGGCGTAGGTTGGCTTGTTCGTTCAAATTATACAAGACAAGTTACCTCCCTTGCGTCAAATTCCGTTTCCATTGCCGATCCGTCTAAAAACTACTGCAATAAGGGCAGTGTCGTTTTCTACGAAGTAGAAACAACAGTTTTCAATTTTAAAATTGAGAATTGATGAAGCCACCGAAATGAATTATTTCACAATTATTTAAAGACCCATAATGTAAATCTAGATACATTACATGTATTAAATTTCTTAATATTTTGACTATCTCCTATGTTATCTTTGCCTTTGGTAGACTTTTTTTGTTTAAACGGATTGGATTTGGAACGGGCACGGTCCTTGATGATGTTTACGTTTATTGGTATTTGATATAGTTAGGTTTTAACACTTTGTCATTTTGAATTTTATGGTTTTATGTTGAACACTAAGTGCCGTTTATGTTATCCGCCAAATTTTAATTTATAGAGTAGGCCTACAAACGTAGTAGGCCAAGTCTGGTAGCCTACTGAACTTAGTAGGCCTACTTTATTGGAAGTGACTAAACGACCGGATACGGTTACTTACGAAAATTTACTACGAAACTGGATCTCAACATTTCTCCACTACAAAACCGGATATTTGACCAATCCTAACCGTAACCCTAACCCTACTAACCCTCGTATCTCTTCGCCAATATGTTACTTTACTCTTAAATTCAAATTGATTCATCGCCTCTAAAAGTGAATTAAGGGACGTAAATTCCGCACCAACAAGGATGCCTGTGTAGAGGCCACCATATTGGAAAAGACCGCTAATAACCATGTGATAAAATTGCCCAATCAGAGACGATAACCGGTTTCGTAGTAAATTTTCGCCAGTAACCGTATCCGGTCGTTTAGACACTTTCTTATTATTGCAAGTAGGCTACAATAGTTTAATTACTAAATTAATGCACAGCAGTAGGAGCTATGCAACCTGGGTTATTGTGGCCAATTATTTGATATGCAACCTAATGGAAAGCAGTTGTTTATAAGGGAGCTAACCTTCTTTTGATTTACTGGTACTCAAATCATGTCTTGAATTAGGTTGGACATTATAAAGTACACTTCCAGGTGTATATTTCAGTTTGATTTCATTGTTTTTATGGATCATAGGCCTATTAATAAGAAATATTGTTGATATGATTATAATGAATGTAATATTTCTAATATTTTTCACAGAGCCATGTCTGGTACAGATTCTGGTGCCATGTCTGGTGCAGATGTGGAAACTCTAAAAGAAAATATTTCTGAATTGAAGTATGAATTGGCACATTATAAAACAACCAATGAAGATCTGGTTTCTAAACTAGCTAAAGCAGAAAGACAACTATCAAAAGTCAATGATTATAATGAAGAATTAAGAATACAATTAGAAAAGTTAAGTAAAGAAGTTCATCAATACCGAAAGACAACCAAGTTAGCAAATGAGAAACCCTCAAATGCTGTTTGTACTGAAGAAATTGGTGTACAAGTTTGTGCAGATGACTTTGAAATAGGTAATAATTTGTTTATATTAATGTCATGTTTATCGTTAAAGTTCCTTATCTTAAATGTCTATTTACTGCATAAAATATAGACCATAATATCTTTTTGACAGGAATACTCTGACTATGTCTGACTTAAAGTAGCTATATAAGTTTCTAACTAAAAATCATTCTAAGTCTTCGAAATTGAAAACCTGTACTTTCACTACCATTATAGCATTAGACTGCAACTCAGTCCAGATGCCCTAGTGCTACATCAGACAAGAAAGATATGGGTTGCAACTCTCACTAATCAGTGAAGGAACTTTATGATTAATTTGCATTTTTTTGTATTTTAGTGTTTGAATCAAAAGCCTTACCTAGTTGGGATACTCAAGAAAAAAGGGAGGTAAGCTGAAGTAAATATTTTAGCATCAAGTGTCAAATGAGGAGGCTTGCGATCTTCATGTTAACACAAATAAGTGTTTGAGTAAAACTGTATTTTTGCATTGCAGTTAAAATGTTTTATTTTAAATTGTTTAATTATATCCATGATAATTAAATGGTTATACCCCTGATATGTCATTCAAAGTTCAAATTTGTAAACAAACAAACCAGAAAAAAATTTGTGTGTGGGATATTGTAATATATTTACCATTTTATATTCAAAAATTTGTGACTTAATTATAGCTGTGATATTTAAATTATCATATACTTAACACAAGTACAATTTTATGTACAATTACTGAGTTTAATACTAAACGACGTATTTGCTTGATAAAGATGAGAGTATAATTGTGTATTCATAAAATCGCACCTTGTATCAATGTGTTCAATTACTAAATGTCAATCAAAGAAGATACTATATACGTGGTTGACACATTGCAAATACATTTGTCCAAACTTATGGGTTTTCTCCAGTTTCATCCCACTGCTAAAGACCCCAATGCGCAAGCGAATTATGGAAATAGAATTGAACAATATGTCAATCCCGAAATGACCTAGTTTGTGTCAAGTGGAAGTTAAACCCCATTTCTCTCTCTCTCCTATTTGCTATGGTATAAGTATATTCTGTACGCTTGTATAAATCAGACAATATATTTAGTTATGTTTTATTTTAAGGATAATGTCATAGACACAAGCTGTATAGCAGATGCTTTGAAAGCTACTGCTGAGGCAGCTTTATATGGACAGAATAAATCACATCCACAGGCTGACTCTACAACCCACATTGGCAACCAAACAGCCAAATCTTACGATTCTACCCAGTATGTTTATGATGAAGCTAGCCAGATGTATTATGATTATAATTCAGGATATTATATAGATACTGTAAGTAGAAGAAAGAATTAATACAAACACCTCCTAGACTCTAGAGAATTTACAGACTTGAAGGTCCAATCCCATACCCTAACCCTGGAAATTGATTGGTCCACGCCCTGTAATTAAGGCAGAGAGTGTTTTGCATAAACCCTGAAATGCCCATAATTGTAAAAGATTTATTCACTTTTTTTTAATTGTATTCTTTGAATATATGTTCTCGGCCTGTTTTAGGCCACTAGTGACTAGATATTGAGTTCAAACAAAGGAAATCTCCACCTGTGACAAGACCTCTTAAAGATCAAATGATGCATAAACCATTAAATAATGTTATTAGTTATAAAGCTAATATGGGATGGTTATCCAATGTTTTTTACCATTCATTTATTCACATTTGTTGGGATAATTTTTTCCTTCAGCAAAACAACTTATATTATGATCCAAAGTCAGGAACCTATTTCTATTATGATACCACCACACAGACATATGAGTTTCACTCACAAATAGATATATCACAAAACCCGACCCCAACTAAACAAGTGGAAGATCAATCTGATAGGAGAGGTAGGAGGGTGAGGCGTAAAACACCCAAAAAGAAGGTAAGATATCCAAAGTTTTTAACAATGTTTGTTTCTCTTCAAGTGAATAGGTAATTTATACAGCCAAGCTTTTTTGGGTTTGCTTTTGACGTTTTGAGTGGATATTACACTTATCATTATGTTTGGCTAGGTAGTTGAATTTGTTTACCATTCACATGTGACATTACCATTAGTTGTATTGAACGTGCCGTGAACATCAAGGTTAGAATTTCTCACACTTCTCAACACCCCTGCAAATTATTGAATTAAGATAGGTTGGTCATGAAATAATGACCTGGTTTATGTCTTTCTCATTAATATTGCTTATTTAATGTAGGCCTACTAAAACTTTGATACGTTACCAAATATAGTCCAAATTATTTTGTTGTCAGATGACTACAGATATTGATGAGGTAACTAGCTCCATTAGTAACTTACAGATACAGTCACAGATGAAACATGCTTTAGGTAATTATGATTACATATTATTTCTTGTAATTCCTAGGACGAGAAAAAACACAAGAAACACAAAAGAGCAAGGTCTGAAAGTACAGAAACGTCAAAGAAATCCAGGAAGAAATCTAGAAAGGAAAAGAAGAGAGACAGAAGTCATAAACACAGGGAACGACAAAAATCAGAATCCAGAAAAGGAAGTTCTTCTAGAAAGGAAAGAAATTCTTCAGCAATTAAAAACTATTCCCCTGAGGCAGAGGATGAAAATGTGATCAAAGATAGTGATAATTGTCCAGTGAAATCTGGAGCTGTCTTGTCTCCTCTTTCTGTGCCTTTTAAAGAAAAGTCTGAACTTGAACATAGAGATTTGTTTGATCCTACATTAGAAAAACCAAAATGTGAAAGTGAAAGTATGGAAGTCGATGATATTATGCAACTTAATGAAATAACCGACTCTGATAAAAATACAAATATTGATTCAGTGAAAAAATGTGAATCCAATAAAGCTAATATTTGTTCTGAAGACGATGTCCAAGATGGGGAAACTGAAACGGTTTATTCAGAGAAGGAAATTACAGACTGTTCTGAGGCTGTAATTGTGTCTGATGGAGATTCAGGTGATATTTGTACCGGAGAATCAGAACTTGAGTCCGGTGAACTTTCTTCTGATTCTTCCAGTGATTCAGACTCCGATAACGACGAAGATATTGTTGTAGAAGATGATGGTAAAGATGAGATATTGAATGAGTTTGTACCTTATACTGGTGATGAGAAATATCAACTAGCAAATGGTAATATAGATGTTATTAGTTTCTTAAAATAATTAGACAATGAGATCTCAATTTGTATCAAATGGTAATATATATGTTATTAGTTTCTTCAGATAATTAGATAATAAGATCTTAATTTGTATCAAATGGCAATACAGATGTTATTTCTTTCTTTAAATGATGAGACATCAAATGGTAATATAGATGTAATTTGTTTTTTTAAAATAAGTAGACAATAAGATCTGAATTTGTATCAGATAGTAATATAGATGCAGACTTTATTAGTTTCTTAAGACAATTAGACAATAAGATCTTTGTATCAAATAGTAATATAGACTTTATTAGTTTCTTAAAATGAACGGATAAATTATTTTTTAAATTTATTGGATTGGCATTTAACACATAGTTTGTTGAAAGATTTTAAAAATATGTTTGGTATATTCCAATTATTATGTGATGGCTAAAATATATATATTGTTTTTATTGTAGAAGCATCAGTTAGTTGGCCTCCGTGTATTAGAGCTATAGTACAAGTATCAGATTGTTTAGATGTTGGAGATCTCTCTGTTATAACATGTACTGGTGGAACTGTTGGTAGAGAGAAAGGCAAAAATCATGTTATAATAATTAACGATCTCAATATAAGTAGGGTAAGTAACTAATGTTAAAATGATTAATTTGATCAAAGTAGGGTAAGAAACTCTTGTTAAAAGAATGATATATTTGATGAATTTAATACAAGTAAATACAGTTATTTTGATTTCGGTATTTGTAAAATAGATACTTGTTTATGATAATATCAACAGGATAAGTAAATTATGTAATTGTAATATAATTAGTAGTAGGATAAGTAAGCGGGGTGTTAGTCCATGATTTATGGTATCAAGTAATATATAAATAAAATAAAATGGGGTTAAACATTACATTTCGGTAACCCTGTACATCAAGGTTAATGAGCCAGTGCCATACTAATGAAGCCACCATGCACTACTAAGTACTGGTAGTATGTAAGTGAATAGGGTAAATAAGTCATACTATAGTTATTATATTATCGAATGGTTTGATTATGATAACAATAATTATTTGTTAGTTTAGGGTTTGATTATGATAACAATAATTATATGTGATATTATTATATTATAGAATCATTGTAGTATATGGTTTGATTATGATAACAATAATTATATGTGATATTAATTATATTTTAGAATCATTAAAGTGTATGGTTTGATTATGATAACAATTATTATATGTGATATTATTATATTACAGAATCATTGTAGTATATGGTTTGATTATGATAACAATAATTATATGATAAAGGATGAAGGAAGTCAACATGGTACATATATCAACACTACTCGTCTATCACAGGTACACCATACTTCTTTCTCTCCTTTTTTTTGTTACAAAAACTAGTGAACTACTGTACCTGTACAGTATATTCTAAATTGTGTGTTTGTATTAGATTTATTCTGCTGAGACTGAGAGCAGGGTATCCCTGTGACGTTCTGAAAATTTGATACGAAAAGATTGCTAAATAAATTGACCACAGATATACTGCTCTGAATTTGATTGTATCCCTATCACAAATGACTTCACCTACTGCTAATTTTGATTATAATGCATTCTCTTAGATATCAGGACTTACAATAGATTTATATATTTACAGCCAAATACTGTAAGTCATGAAGCAGCAGTAAATCATGGTGATACAATGAAAGTTGGTAGTACAGAGTTTTTATTACATATACATCCTGGTAATGATACATGTTTAGATTGTGAACCTGGAGAGGTCAAAGCTAGGTTTAAAAAAGATGAACCAAATAATTACGGTAAGTAACAAAAACTAGTATTTTTCTATCTGGCGCAAAGAAGTTTTTTTCTAAAAATGATAAGTAGCTGGGTGGCTAATCGATCTTAATCATTATGTTTTGAATCATAGGTTTGTCAACAATGAGGTATAAATCAAAGATAGCCTTAGGAAATTGAACATATTTGTCCCTGGGGAGCCCAACACCAACCTGGTGCTTCTCTGCAATACTTTCAGTATAATTATGTTAACCCAAACAAAAGTTCTTGATACTTAATTAGAAATAATCTAGGAGACTCATGTAATTGGTCCAAATTGGCCACTACTTAATTCGTCTGGTCGATCTTGTAGTATACACATGAAAAGGACTAGGTTCATCTGACTGTCCTTCTGTCCTAAACGGTTTTATCTCTGTGTTCTTGTGTGTTTCTCTGCCCACCACTGAAATAATAAGATACAGATGCATCATTTAGCCCCCCAAATAATTGATTTGTGTTGATATTTCCTCCTTTATTTGAAACTAGTCTATATTTAGTTTACTGGATGATGTTTATTATATAATATGAACATCAATTAATCTTTTTCAGTTATTCTGTCTGCGGCAGAGAAGAAAAAACAAAAGAAAGCTGAATTAAACTCTATTAAAAAAAGATATGGTTTGAAAGTGAGTGAATTATTAGTATCAGAAGTGGTCAGCCAGAGAATTGTTACATTTTAGTTATACGTCCACCACCTGCATTGAATGTGGACATTGTTGTCACCTTCTTGTTAACACACTACAGTTTTTGTCAGATTGTTTTCAAATTATAGCGTTATCCCCTTGTTTACATTCACATTTATGAATTTCTGCAATTGTAATTCAAGATGGGTTCTCCACAATTTTTTTTTAAAACTTAGTCAAATTGAAGATTGATGCATAAGGAAGAACCCTATTAATTTTTGAATGTATTTCAATTCAATTTTTGACAGTGGACACGATACAAGAACATTTTCTCAATGGAATTTTCGAAAACTAGTGGGATTGTCCATAGGGACATAAGGAGGAACCCTATTGAAATTCAGAATATGTCTCAATCTAATTAAAATTTAGATCTATATTTCGTTTCGTAGATCTAACAAGTTATAGCGAGCGGGTGGTCACGTTCAGCCAGTTCAGATGTCAAGCATGAGACATTTGACTCTGTAACCATAGTCATTCGATTAACCAATCAGAATCGTTGTTGCTGTGTTTTCATTTCTATCGCTGATAATGCCTACCCACAATTCCGCGCAAAAAGGTAAAACCCTCGATTCGACAGACAATTTGATTGGCTTATCCCTCATTTCAAGCAGAACACAAGTTAAATAACATCCTAATGTAGTAAAGACAAGTAAAATGAAATTTTGAACTATAAAAACGAAACGAAATAGGATCTGTATTTTAATCAGGTTGTAATATGTCTATGGTATATTTCTAGGTTACCACCCAGTTTACTTTCTAATTCACGAAATGTTGTAAATACAATATAGAGTTCATGGTAGCAAGATTTTCAATTCAAACAAGTTTTCATTCACAGTTTTATTTTCAAAACTTGAGACATAGTTCTTATTAATCTTTTTAAAATTTGCTTTGTCTGATCTAGCATAGATGAATATGCAGTGATTGGTGTATAAGGAAACTGACAAACCCTGTCAATGTTTAACTTCTGCATCATTAATTTATAAAAATTGTTGATTTACTTCAATAAGTACTTTATTATTAGTTAATGAAAATTGTGTATTTTACTTTTAGAACATGGCATATGAGAATAATGATAAGGCTATAAACAATCCAGCATATGAAGACAAGGCTGCCGTAAGACGTAAGAAAGTTGGTAGTGATGGACCTGGTCACAAAGCTGAAGCACCTGCTTCTGTCCATAAGTATGACATGCTTGTACATTTTTATTGAATGATCTATTGATTGGGAGGGTATATATAGACGATACCTGATTGTAAATTTTGAATGTGGTTGCAAACTTATTTGATGTTTCAAGTTTCTCAAGATACTATATGGAAGGACACTATAGAATTTCATAATTTTTTTACTTAAATTTCAAAGATTTTATCTTTCCATTCAGATATTGACCTTTTAAAGTATTGGACATAGTAGAGGTCTGATGAATCATGTCTATGTTTAATTAATATAAAAATGAAATGGGGTTTAACATCCAACCATTCCATGCTAACTGTTATAATTTATGTTGTATACCGTGATATCCCTAATTAAGTTTTATATTATCTAGTTATATCAAATTATCTCTCCTTGTCTTAATTCTTTGGGTTTTTTTTCTATTCTAAATGTCCACTAAGTAGGCTGTGCTTAATAGAATACTCTCTTGTTTAGCCATAGAATGCTTATTTCTGGTACATTTTACTCTCAATTAACAATATTTCTTTTTCCTTCAGACCAATATCTGGTAAAAATGTTGGTCATAAACTGCTATCCAAAATGGGATGGAAAGAAGGCGAAGGTTTAGGAAAATCAAGTTCTGGTATAGTCGATCCAGTAAGTAATATCTTCAAATGTTACAATTATTTATTTATAAATGGTGTGAAGTTAGAAATAACACAGAAAACTGAGACTGACGATGCTTTAACCATGCCACCATTACATTTCACGAAAAAACATTTTCTATATTCGGTCATTGTGTCAGTTGCATTAAGTCTCAATGAAATCAAATGAAATTGTGTTTAATGTTCTACTTTTTTCTACCAACCAAGCTGCTAGAGAGGGACATATACCGTGGAGTGTGCCAAGAGGGAATTTGCCCATACAGTGGCACTAAACCCTACTTTTGTTTTATGTGCACATGTACCACTGATAAGGGGTTGTCAATCTGGAAAATCCTGATGTACTTTCTCAGTCAGTACCATAATGGAACCCAGGAACTCCATGTTACCCTGCCAGCACGTTATTCACTGAAATCCTGTGATTGCAGTGGTATCAAGGTAGTAAGTGCAATAGAAAAGAAAGAAGTTTGTTATATTTACAAACATTGGACACTTGAAACAATTTTATTCACAATAAAAATACCAGTAATGTATGTCCCTTTTTTCAGATTAATGTTAATTATCGTTCTAATAAAGCTGCCGGTCTGGGATCATCTGTATCCGTAGAACAGTCAATAGATAATATAGACGATAGAAGTGTCAGAAAAGTTAACATGTGGCGTCAAGCTCAAGAACGATATGACAAAATCGATGAAACTCTTCATAAAACATCACAAGAATCTGAAAGTCAAAATGAGACTAAAGTGCCAGAAAGTGAAAGTAGGACAATGTGGGTTAAAGGGGATACTCAGAATCCAACCGAACAGATTGAAAATACTTGAACTGTGTACATTACACAGAATTAAACAGAACAGAGTGAAAATACTTGAACTGTGTACATTACACAAAATTCAACTGAACTTTCAACTGAGTGTAAATACTTGAACTGTGTACATTACAGAGATTCCAACTGTACAGATTAAAAAGTTTTGTGAACTGTGTACATTACACAGAATCCAGCTGAACAGATTATAAATACTTGTGAGCTGTGTATGTTACATAGAATCCAACAGAACAGAATAAAATTCGAGAACTGTGTACATTACACAAAGTAAAAATACTTGAACTGTGTACATTACACAAAGTAAAAATACTTGAAGTGTGTACATTCAAAAAGTAAAAATACTTTAACTGTAGTCAGTTAATGGAAACACTTGATAAATAATTAAAACATTTAGCATTTTCAGTTCCACAGAGCCATCTGTAGGGGCTATTGTATGGTAATTTTAATCTAGTGAAACTGAACAAAATACCACTAAAATGATAATTAAGTGAAATTCATCAAGTACTATTAAAACAGTGTTTAATAGTGTAACAGATAGTGTAAATAGTGTGACAGATAGTGTAATTTGGGTGGGGGGGAGCAATGATTGATTATGGATTCAGCTGAATTGTCTTGATAAGTTGTGACAATAATTGTATTTATTTATTCCTGGACGAATGACTCATAATTTACTTATGTAGTGAATGTTTATTTTGTTTGAAAGTTGTATAATATACAATAATTGTTGCAATCTGTATATTGTTAATTATTTCATAAAATATTAAAGTTTAATTTGGTTCATTATTTGTGCCAGTTGGATTAGGGGGGAATGTAAGAGAGAGAAAAAGATATCCACTCAAAAGAAACTAGGTAATTTTGGGACAAAGCAACCCTTGACATGTTCAAGCTTGGGATCGAAACAACACCACTTGATTCAATGACAGACCTTATGATCTAAATTGTTCACATTAGACCAATTGGCCATCCAACCCCATCAGAGTCAAGTAGATGTATATTAGTCAGGGTGGTGAGGCATCATTGAAAATTGTAAAAAAAAAAACAGCAATTGTAAACAGTTCCACATAGATGAAGTGAGACCCTTCTTTCAGCAAAGTGCAAGATCGCATGGTCTTGGCACCAGGTCTAGTTTTGGTTTGAACACTCTATTTAGGCTATGCTTAACTGTTTACTACAACTATACTTTTTATTTTCATTAGCAATCAATGTAGGTTACGATAGGTTATTATAACACAAGAAAAAACAATGTCAGTCTAGCTGATAAAGATCATAAATTGGGTTTCTTCACATAGACTTGACAAAGAGCAAGCTTAAACCTTGTCTGGGCAAACTTTCCCTCATATCACACTGCATCACGAAGGCCCATTGTCAGTAGCTCAGTTGGTATGTTTCATTTTTTTATAATAATAATTCGGTTCAAAAGTGTATCTGGAAGCTGTGTCCTGCTTCAACCCAAACACGAGTTGCATGTCTACACAGTTATAGAATTACAGCTACATGAAGGATCAAATCAAGCATGTCAGCCATAACACTAATTTCTTGGCAGAATAATACAAAGGGCACTTTAATATGATATATTTATTCAACAAAATAGAATTTCTTAGATTAGTATAACTATAATAAACATTTATCATATATAATATAAGGCACAAATAAATTCTCTAATATAAAAAGTATTTCATGTATTTGCGATAATATTATGATGTTATAAGGCATGAACAAATTCTGTTATATACTGGTAAAAAATATTTCATCTATTTGCAGTAATATTATATATTGCCACAAAATATTAAATTATTTATTTGACCAATATGGCAGAATGGAAAGAAATGAATTGTAAAGGTCATTAATAAAAATTAACATCCTATATACAATCATGAACACCTCTGGCTAAATGAGGCACATTATTTTCATTTATTAGATTTCAACGTTTTTCTGATGTACAAGTAAATAACCATAAACCAAAATTAAAATGATATTGCCATAAAAATTGATCATGCATTTCAGAACAAAGTTTCTCTTTAATTCCAAATTTTCATATTTATGAGACTCCTGAAACACATTATTGTGGCAAGAAACTATACAATAGTGATTTATACTGACCTTTATATAATAGACAGTTCTCTAAAAATGAAATTATGTGTGGCAAGCTTTAGAAGCACAGAAATATTTGCCCACTGGTATCACCTTTTCATTATTTCAATAATAAAACCCACTTACAACCATTAAACTAATATATCATAACTTTTTAGAGTGATTACAAGGTTTCATAATAACTGCAATAATTAATAGTCTTAAAAACATTTGACAGGTATCTGTCTACAGGCCACAGATCACCAAGGATTTCTACATTGACTTTAATGTTCATTATGGGCTCTAACTTGTTCCTAAACTTTTGTTGGATAGAAAGTTTTCTACCACAGATGGAGTAACATGTGGCAACCTCTTACTTAATAGCATATTTGTGGTTAATCATGAAAACCTTGAGATACACAAACTGGAGGTAGGGACAAGTAAACATGCAACTTTCCGCCCTACATTTCAACCTAACTAACCTCTCTGAACTCTACACCTATCCTAGTTCAAAATCATGAATATTCACCGAATCCTGACAGAAAATGAATATTCAAACCCTTTTCTTCAGTTCAACACCAAAAAGTCAACAAAGATCTTCATTGAAAAGGAGGAAAAGGGAGAGAAATACTAAAACAAACTATGGCTCTTGTTTGGTGGGTGATGGCGTAGGAATAAATGATGAGCTGTATCCTTATTTTTTGCCAAACTATCACAGCCAGTGGGGGGGGGGGGCTTCTTAACCTTGTGGGTTTACTCCAGGTGCTCCGATTTCCTCCTACAGGAAAGACACCTGAGCGTGCGCCAAGATAACGAAAGGCAACATGTCTGCGATATAACCCTCGGTGGAAGCAGATGTTTGAAACACCAAGAACAACAACAGCCTATTGGGTGAAAAAACACTGACCCAAAGAGGGTTTATGCTTCAATGACAGGAGGAAATTCGTATTTTTCCTAGCAGAACAATCCAAGCAAATCTGACAGGATATTCCTAAACAAACTGTGGGCATATAAAAAAAATATATTATTCTATATATACCAGTATACAGGTGGTACTGTCAGCACTTTGGTCGTGTACATATTTCTGAACACTTTTACAGTAAAATACTATCTATCTTCTGATATAATACAATGTACAAATACATTAATCTATAAAATATTAAGGCTAGTTGAAGACAACTTCTGGTGGAAAACAGAATAATACTTAAAACAATAAAATCAGATGCTAACGTCTTCTGTCTCAATTCCCAAAGAAATAGATGACATTCATTAATTACTGACTCATTAACTTTTTGCAAAGCACTAAGCAATCAAATTGCTTACCACTTGGCTTAACTTTAGCAAAAAATGCTGATTATCCAACGCACTACAGTATTATTGTAAAGAAACTATACACCAGTTTCATTATTTTCGTGCTATTAAAATCAGTGTTCTAAGGCTTTGACAAAGTGTAATTAACAGCAGTCAGCTCCCTTCAAATGGTGGGGACTCAGGATGAACTTTATTGATATAGGAACTTGGAATATGAAACTTATTTTTTACAATAATAACAACAATCAGAATTTGTAATAACACAAAGAAACTGAAAGATATAACATTATGCATACAATGTGCTTGGAGGTGACTGGTTTTAAAGGAGCTGTACATATTTTAGAAAATCAAACAAGTTAATTCTACATGAAAGAACAATACAAATTTCAGTTTTCATATAATGTTTCTAGACGTGTTAAGTTCCCAAATTCACACTATCTAACCCCAAGTTATAATTGTAGTGATCCTCCAAATAACAAAGTCATTCAAACACCTAGACAGTTTGTTATACTGCTTCAACATCTTTAGCTTCAACATTCACACAAAAACCAGGAGATTTCTTCGCATTTTTATACAACTGAGAAATTCAGGACTGGCTTCATATATTGCTAATATTAAATTTTTTTGAATAAGTATAACACAAGTAATGAACACATTATATTTATAAACACAATGGAACATTATTGTACTATCCATAATGAGTATTTTAATCGAACGTGACAACTGGAGAGAATAGTTCATTCAAATGACTACTCAATTTTTATACTGGATTCAAGCAATGCGCTGAATAGTGTTTCATAAAGGAAGCAAATTATTTTTGAAGTTAATATTTACTTCAGTTTAGAATTATACTAATTGGTAGTATTATTTATTAAGCCATCTAGAGCACAAACCTCACAATGGCTGCTGTGTGCTGACATTTAAGACTTTCAGTTTCAAAACAGTTTTTGTATTTTGCAATTTAAAATGAATTTAATATTTTCAAGTTTTGTGCTTTACAATTTTTCTACAAAGCAGCAATTGGTTGGCTATGCCAAGGACACAACATACTCTAGCACAGACTAACAATATTAGATAAATACTAATAAAATAACTACACTTTAATATTTTAAAAATGAATTGATATAGCATTATTAACACTTTAAATATTCTTAAAGATACTTTCCCACAAAAGTATTTTTCTGGTGGTTATTTCCAATAAAAGTATGTCAATTTTGGTATACATGTATATGGATAAACATCAAATCTGACTAGAAAAATACTGGATTCCCTGAAAAACACTCATAGAGAGCATACAGGACAATAATGTAAATGTTTCCCTAACAGGCAACTTAAAGATTAGGGATGTCTGCTTAAGTGACGTCTAAGCGTTCGACAGTTTCTGAGATAAAACCAAGGAAAAAGATGTAGGCAATGGATAATCCGACAATTTAGTTAGGCTTTAATATTTATGATAAATAAATAGGAATTAAAGACATCGTCTTGTATATACAATGACCTCCGGCTTAGCTCTCTTGCTAGGTACCGTCTCAGCCGAGTCATGTGACATGAACAAGACCTCTTTTAAAAGAATTTTATATTAGTGGTTTTCCCTCACAAATGCATTGTTTT
Source organism: Patella ulyssiponensis (assembly GCA_963678685.1). Taxonomy (NCBI): domain Eukaryota; kingdom Metazoa; phylum Mollusca; class Gastropoda; family Patellidae; genus Patella; species Patella ulyssiponensis. Next base: position 21,106,881 of record OY783228.1, read on the forward strand.
GATAAGGATTTGCAGGAAGATTTTGATACATCAATTAGAATGGACATGTTTTTAATCAAAATATATCATCAAATCACTCGGGAAAGTATCTTTAAAACCTAATATCAATTAACAAATGGTAACTTTATCACCCAAAACGAACAATAGAAGGGCACTGTATATATAGTGTAAAACAAGACAACAATAATACAATTGATTAAATAAAGATATTTAATATACAGGCTAATACGAACACAAAATCTGACAAAATTGGTTCTTTCTTAATAGGTTTTTCAATAAAATTTGTTCAAACGATTAAAACATTTACTTGACATCGTTAGTACAGTGTTCAACAATGACATGATATGTGCTTTAAATCACATGGATAGCTGTATGTTTACTGATAGACATACAATGATAAACACTCCTTGATAATAATTAAATGTACTTGTACTTAGGATTCTTAAAATCTTTACAGAATTTGATCAGCTTGGTAATAGATGCTAAATTTTATCATAATCTGAAGATGTTTCTAGTTTACCACATCTACATGTAAACAAAATACCATCCTGAAAAAAAAATATCACAATATATTAATACATGTGGTGTCGTTGCAACACCACAAAGTGGATGACATTCATTAATTACTTGCACATTCATCATTTTATAAAGTATTGAGAGAGCTAGAGAGAGATGGAGAGAGAGAGAGAGAAATGGGGTTTAACATCCCTTCGACACAAACTAAGTCATTTTGGGACAAACATATGGTTTAATTTTATTTCAATAATTCGCTTGTGCGTAGGTCTCTTTAGCAGTTGGAGGAGACCAGAGGACCCAGAGAAAACCTGCGAGGTTGGACAGGCGACCCTACTCCTTGTCACATACAACCAGGGATTCAAAACCACTCCAGTTGACTCAATGACAGGCTTTATGATACAGTGCGCACTATAAAGTATTGAACTTATCACTCTGCTTAATCTGAGGAGACAATGCTCATCATCGAACTTAGTCAAGGCACTGATGCAATCAAACTACAGATATGCATTCAGTTGCATCACTTAAACTCAATTAGAGTAAGATTTATCGTTTTCCAAAGCATCGGCAAATCTTATAATCTATGTTAAGTCTCTGTGGAAAGTCAAACCCCCGTTAAGAAATTCACCTAATAAACATTCTAGGTCAATTAGAAGCAGAGTTATTGTGTGAATGACAGAAACCATTTTAGTAGTACCCTGCATTCTCCACAGCATCCCAAGCTAATTTGACACCACTATTCGACCAGTCTTAATCCACAAACGTTACATTTTGGTCTACAATACATAACAAATTCAGTATAACTTACAGCAACATAAACTGGTAAAGTCATCCAGAAATCAGCATTAGGTATTACATCCTTTCCATGACGACCTCGAGCAATGTTCAACATGGCACCAAACGTAAAATAAACTATCAATGAAACTGTAAATCTGAAACATACAAACAAGGTCACATATAGTTTATCCAATTCTAAATAATTTGATTACATGCTAAGGTACCGGTATTCAGTATTTTAGAGTAGAGGAGGGTGGCAGCCAACCCTACTTGTCTCTACTCCTTTTTACATAGAAGCCCGGCATAGATATTCGGCTGTTTGACTTAACGCTATGACAGAGAGGGCAGATATGAATGGGGTTAAATGTCCACTTGACATAAACTGAGTCATTTTGGGACCCAACATATGACCCAATTTTATTTCAATAATTCATATGAAAATGGAAGAATGAAAGTCATTTGGATCATGTTTTTATTCTAAATCAAGTGATTGGCTCATTTTTCTATAAACGGCTACTAACCATGTAGCTATAATCGCAACTGTCAAGGTATCCTAAAGTCGATAGATAGGATGAACACAAGTAATTTATTTCTCTCCAATTTAAAGCTAGAAATATTCCATGCCAGGTCTAATGATCTGTTTGATTCGAATCATAAGAGAAAGATAGAGAAATGGGGTTTAAAGTCCACTCTACATAAACTATGTCATTTCGGGACTAACACATGGTTCAATTTTATTTCAATAATTTGCTTGCGTGTAGGGGTCTTTAACAGTGTATGGAAACAGGAGGACCTGAAGAAAACCCACGAGTTTAAACATGCGACCCTAGCCTACTCCTTGTCACGTACAATCGGGGATAGAAACCACGTTACCCAATGACAGGCTTTATGATACAGCATGTGCTAATCATTAGGCCATCCAACACCCCTCAAACCATAAGAGAAATTGAACATTTGATATCATGACATGCATTTCTAGTAGTTGCCTTGTCAGTATTCACTGCCATTGACAGCAATAAATAAACAGTTTAAAAATAATAACCATCCAATGGTAGTTAATAATAGTTGTCTCTGTCTGTATTAATTACATACTTAATTTCAATATTTTATGACTGGCCAACAAACAATTTCAATTGGCTTCATCATTTTAAAAAATTGTGGCCTGAACAGCAATTCCAAGGTTTCAATGACAAGGGGATTGTGTGACCCTGAAGTTCATGTGGGTTCACATTACAGTAAATTTACAAGAAAAGAAAAGATGGATGGAACGGACAGATGTAAATAATGACCAATGGGTGTACAATAATAACAGATGTAAATGATGACCTGTGGGTGTACAATAATAACAGATGTAATTGATGACCTGTGGGCGTACAATAATAACAGATGTAAATGATGACCTATGGGTGTACAATAATAATAACAAGGGCGGGTGTACATACATGATTAATAAAACTGTTCCACCACTTAGTTCAGTTACATTTTCAGACGGCAAAATAATTACACATGCACCAGCATATTCAAATGTTATATTATACTGAAATAATAATACATAACAAAATAAATTAATATTTTAGAGGCATTTTCTATCAAAAACATTAAATCAAGCCAACAGTGACACAATCTCAAAACTAACAGATGACATGTGGTAATTAATTGCATATTTATCTGTTTGAAAAGCATTGCATAAGCAACCTGCTTATTTAAACTTAGCCTACAAAAAATGCTCATGATCGAACTTTGTCAAGGCTTTAATGTAATGTAACTATAGACAAAGTTTCGTCACACTCATTCAATTAGAAGTTATTACGTCCCAAAGCGTCAACCGATCAAATTCTTCTAAGCCTGAACAGAGAATGATAATCAACAAATTCAGTCAAGACAATCACCTGATAAACATCTACACCCAGTTACAACATTCTTAAGCAGAATTATTCACTTCTAAAGTCTTGATCACACATTCAATGCTCATCTTTGGTTTTAGTCAAGAAAAGTTATTTTGTCCAAAAAATGTGACAGTTGGACAAATCCATCTTACAGCATTACAGGTAATATCTGAATAGTTCACAGCTTTCTTTGATTTAAATCTACCAGTACATTTAATTCTGATGAAAGCATATTAAACTTAGTAAAAAATGTAACTCACCAGACACTGTTCTTTTAGTTTTACAAATTTTATAGCAGGATTAACAGGAACTTTACTTTCTACTGCAGTTTTGGACGGCCATATTGAATTTGAATTACACTCAAAAAAAATCTGCGTTTTAAGTAAACATGATTTATTAAATAACTCCCCCGAACCAAATGTTGTGTTAAAACCTGGTGGCACTGCAAAAATAGAAACATGTGAAAATCATATGTCGCTAACTGTATTAGTTTTGTTCTAATAAAATCGGGAAAAAAGTTAAAAGGCAGATGGGGGTTTACTATACAACCCCCATTAAAGCCTCACACCACCCGAGTACAAACATGTAATATTGGAGAATTGATTTGTCTCATTACTTGTTTCTCCTTTTTTTCATTACCTTATTATATAGATATGTATAAACCTTTGTACTGTGGTATATGTTATGTATTTACATTCAAATCTTTTGTACCGTCTTTATGTTGTCTACTGTAGCATTGTACATAAAATTGTCTCTATTGAATCTACGATATGCTACAAGCTACAGATAAGTTTGAATGCGTTTTGATACAATCAAAACGATTGCTTCAACTCAATATATGGTAAGACAATTAAAACCATGATTTCAATCATAACACGAATCGCCATAGTGGGATACCGACAACATACAAATGGATAATATCACTTTAGTATTAAAATACTTACCTGCATAAGAATGAAATGGATCCTCAGTATAAGTACCCAGATTGAAATATGATGAGGATGAGTTAGATTTAGACGACTGACACACTGAAGCATTGCTGCAATTTGCAATTTTTTGACATAAACCCATATAAAATGTACAGGTAGCTGGAACAATACCATTTACTGGTAAACATATTGAATTATTACCATCAAATGTCCAAACTCTACAACAATATAAAAATATATCTTACCATAATAAATATACAATGACCTCAGGCAAGTGACTGAAAGGTTTGATAACCTAGGCCAAAGTTGAAATACAGAAATTTTCTCAATCAAGGTGCTCAGTAGAAGAATTTGTATTCTTGATCGAAGTTTGAAACTTATGTTTGTTTACTTTATGTTACTCGCCCAGAATATATACTCCTACACTTTTTTCCTTAATCAAGCCCCTACATCCCCCTACACCACACAACCCTTTTCTGGCTCTGCTTATTGCACCACTCCTATGTCATATCGTGCCTGTCAAGTCAGTGACAAACAATAATATTTGCAGATACGCAAAAGATGTGGCGTTAGATTATATAGGTAGGATTACTGCTGCTATATAAGAAGAGATAGGAATGGTCATTCGACATTGTCTGCTTAGAGACAGTTTCTAAAGGAACTAATACCGGTACTTATACAGTGCGCCATGAAGGAAATTTTGTCAATATACGGACGTGTTCAATCCTGGGCTAGGCATACTCTTCACTGAATAATTTAATTGTTAAGGCCGGCGGCTGTATGACACAAGTGGATGGCAGATTTGCATCCAATCACAATGAGCAGAAACTTGTTTTTCTTTGCCAGGCTTCCTTCCTGAACCTCTGACAAGGGGACCTGACCATCCACTGGTAAATCCCGAAGAAACCTTCTCAGCCAATATCAGGATAAAAATCTGGGATCGCTGATAATTAGCAAATTAATGGCATAAGATGCTGCGCAGACATCAATAAATAAAAGGAATGCGAGGTAAGAGTAAGCGAAACCAGTTTTGCTGAGGTTTAATTTATAGGTAACCCTCAATAGTTCCTAAAATGTTAAGCACTGTACCGTTCGCTAAGTGTAAGAAGAATAGAATAAAATATTTAAAATGGAACCTTGCTGTTAGGTTAGTCAAATCATATCCTAGTGCACCTGCCCCACAAATTTGTGCTGGGCCAGCTTGCAAAACTGGTAGACAACAAAAAACCAATGCCAATATGCAGAGAAGCCCAATGTTGTTATTGTTGATAGTCGCCATGTTTTATCATGTGACATCTATAAATAGGTTTTTCTGATATTCGGGCAATCGGGAATACTCGGTTAATACAATTATCTTTTTAAAGTTGCAATAGCATTTTTTTAAGTTATATTTTTAAAATGTATTAAAATAAAGCCCTAAAATAGATTGAACCTATAAACAGTCCTACCTTGTTAAAGAATAATCCTATAATTCACTATTGCCAGTTGAGAAATTGGCAAAAATATCATTTTCAACTTCAAATTCAAACGTTTGAAGATGGCCGTCCATGGAGAGGAATGGGAAAACAAGGGAGGTAATTGAGTAACTATTTCCTCAATCAACCTGTGTCACCCATTTTAATGCCCCCAAAATTTTGCCCATGATCGTATAATAGTGAGTTGACAACCTTTTGAGCAAAAGACATAGAAATAATCATGTTTTGACTTTCTTAGAAAATATGAAATTTCCGCTTTAAACATTGGATGTAAATCACACTTCAAATTACATTAAGATGTGACTCTAGATCCATTTTCATCTATTTTCAGGTTCCAAAGTATAGCTATACACCCTTATTTAACTTAATAGAACAACAGTTCTAAGACAAACCCTAAGAAATGGCAGACCACCCGAAAAATATATATACTATTCAAAAAAAGTAGGCTAGGGGATATTTGATTTTTAAGTGTTATTAAAGTCACCCAATGAAACTGACGAAGAAACAAATGACAAAATGAAATGAAGTTCACATTCATCGATTTATTCCAAATGATCGTTGGACTAAGTAAGGCACAGACTGACCATTATATATAAGGGTAAAATGATACCCGGGGTCAAACAGCAAAGTTACCACAGCATCACAACAAAGTCAGTAACGGGTAAATCCTCCTCTGTTTGCCAAACAAGCATTGATCCGACGTGGCATACTCCTAATGAGACGTCTAAGGTCATTTTGGTCCAGATTGTCCCATTCCTGTTGCAACGCAGTGCTCAGCAAGTTCTTGGACATTGGCAGGACGTTGTTGACGTTGACGTACCTCTGTCCAAGCATGTCCCAGACATGCTCGATGGGGGAGAGGTCGGGACTCAGTGCTGGCCAAGGTAATGTGGTGATGTTCTGTTGTTGGAGGTAACCTGTAACGATCCTGGCCCTGTGACATCTTGCGTTGTCATCCTGGAAGATGAAACGGCGGCCATGACGTCGTGCGAACGGCACAACATGGACTGCCAAGATGTTGTCCCGGTAGTACTGGCCTGTAACACGCCCTGCAACAACATGTTACATGTAAAGCCGTTCTTCCAGCAACAGTGATGCCTCCCCACACCATAACAGAACCACCCCCAAATCGATCATGTCTGATGACGTTAACGTCTTGGAAGCGCTCGTTTCGACGACGCCACACCCTCCTACGTCTGTCCAAAAAATCAACAGTGAACCTTGACTCATCTGAAAACATCACATTGCTCCAGCGTCGATTATCCCAGTGTTGACAATCCCTACACCAACGACGTCTTGCCTGAATGTGATGATCTCTCAAACAAGGGATCACGCGCGGACGTCGGGCGCGAAGGTGACCCCTATGCAGTCGATTCCGAATCGTCTGGCCACTCACTCTCACACCAGTGTCTGTTTGAAGACGAGCGCTGATCTGATTTGCTGTGATGACACGATTTCTCAAGGCCAAGGTACGGATAAATCGATCCTGGGCTTGAGTTGTCGCCCTTGGTCGACCTGAGCGTGGTCTGTCCTGTACAGATTGTGTATCACGGTATCTGGACCATAGCCTGCTTATGACAGACTGAGAAACATTCATCGTCCGCGCCACAACCGCCTGTGTTGTGCCGATCTGTAGCATGCCAAGGGCTCGTAACCTTTCATTTTGGGTAAGCCGACGCATATCAAAATTTGTTTTCTGGTCACTAAAACAATTAAACTGATGTTTCCACCCTGGAATTCAATGCCACAATGACTGTAACATTCAAAGTCAGAGTCGTGCAAATCTTGGGTTGGACCCCCATGATGATCCCAAGCATCACCTGCATTCCATGCGGTAGCTATTGGTGCGTTTGGGCGTCACATGTAACTGAAAATGTTTCTTCTGTTAGGTTCTGTAGTGACTTTTTTCGTAGTCATTTGCATATTTTAGTATTATGCCCCCAAAATCAATATCCCCTACTTTTTTTGAATAGTATATAATAATCTGAGTATCAGAATGTAATAATTGGAGGCTTGCATAATTGTCTTCCAGATCACTACAAAAGCAGTTGGCATTGTGCAATCCTGCAGATGTTGCCAAGTAATATGCTGCTGTTGTTAAGGCATTGTCACACCTTGGCTAATATCCAGTGGGCCCTTCTCTTGAAGAAACAATCACCTAGTCTCATAATGGTGGTGTGATAGCAAAAGCTCTGGTTCTCATACCCTCTTGAAATATAGGCCTACTACAATGGTGCATTCTCAGTGTTCTGATGTCAGTCTTGACATGAACTTGTTGCAAGTTGCACTGACCCTAGCTTTTTAGAGCCACATTCTATGCTTCTGTGTCTAGGCCTATACCATGAAATTGTAATGTTCAACATTCACATTTTGTAGACACATTCCGTTGAATTGTGTTTGAGAGGCACCCAGGTCAAGAGGCTTTTAAACGAAGCATTCAAAACAACGCGTTATAAGCACACATATGTAAATAGTAAGAAATAAAACAACAAACACCACTTTGATAGTGTAGTACATGATTAACTTCTTTATGGCAGGTAGTGTTACCATGACAACATAAGATGAAATATATATAACAATGCATGATTGGCAACCAATTAGAAAACAACACATGTTTTCTTTTTAAGATTGACATTTTTAATATATTACAAATTTATATAAAATAGACATAAAATGAGAATGGGGAAAAAGACATAATAATGGAACTTTTTTTTTTATGAAACTTGTGTTCTTTTCTTTTATGAATTCACTCATGTGAACAATGATTTTAAAGGAACAAACAGATGACAAAGTTATTAATGAATAATAATGTAGGTAAAATGATAGTCAAGTCATTGCTTTGAATAAAAGACAAAATAAAATGAGTATTATATTAAACAATAAAATTGGCATCTATAATACAAATATAGCTTTGTAACCGAGAGTTACATTTGTACATACATGTACTTCTGTATGTAATACAGCTCTTAATTGAACATAAACTCATTTTCATTAACATTTCATTACTCTCATAATCCATAGTTATTCTAATTTCTTTAAGTTTTCGTTTACCTAATATCATTAACTAACTGTTTTAATAAACTCTTTCTTATTCGAAATCTCTTTGTTCGTGCTATTAGCTCTCTGATAGCGTAACTGTTCAGTATTATGCTCTACAATACATATATTTTTGTTCTACTATTATCATATCAATGTATAATATCTTGTTTACATTGCACTTAATTTCCCCTAGATCTAATAATATGAGAAAGTGTGGCAGTTTTAAAGTCCCAGGATTAATAGACCTATGTAGCAATGATTATGAAAAGCATTGGACTATAAAAATCTGCTTGTGACACATTCCATTTTCCCATAATAATTTTTCAATTTCAAGTTATTAAACTGAAATTAGTAAATAATTTACATGTCCATAAAAACAATAAAAACAGGCTAAAAATTTGATTCTATGTTCAACAAACAACATGTTGTATTCATAAACAAAGAACAACAACGATAAATTTCAGCATCAAGAGTAGTCTAGACTTAACATTTTATTCAAAGATTCCTTTTATTCTCTATTGTCATCAAGGGCAAAGCTGGTCCACTTTCGCTTCATTTAATAAAAGTCTGAAGAGTTCTTAGCAATCAACTACATCTATTTGGGAAAACATTTGATAAGAAGAAGAAAGGAAAATTTGAAAGGAGAAAAAAGAATGACACATAGATATATCTATATATAGGCTACAGACTACAATAGCACCTTTAGGAACAATGGGCTTAAAACTTCACAATAAACAAAAACAACAAAACAGCGCAGTTAAAATTCTTAACAACATAAATAAATACATCTCATTTACCAAACCATTGATTCATTCATAACAGACTTAGGCTTAACTTTGGCACAGTCTTTATACAATATATTAAATATATATTCCTACATGTTATATATTATTATCTTTTAATAAATATGACTAAGATTGTGGAAATGTTTTGAAATATGAATATATCCAGGTTAAAATAAGTTGTTTAATACTAGTTAACTGTTAATAGAGATTTTATCTGTAATAATGATCATACCAATCATTTCCCGTTCCATGCACAGGTAGTAAATTTATTTTTTTAATTCCGAGTGTCAAGCTGTTAGGTAGATAAAGATGTAGGTGAGAATGTCTGAACTGAAACCTTGCACCAAATCCCCTTACACCTAATATGCTTAACACAGATATATGGCTTCTTTCACATAAATTGCCTTACAGGATTGTACTATGAAAACTTCTATATTGCAACCTTTCCTACATCTATTGGCAGAGTACTAAAGGACCTGCAATAGGCAGATTTAGCTCTTGCATAATGCCTGTTTAATTGGTCAATGGGGCAGTGAAACCCACTACATGTCATTAATCATTTACATACAGTTATAGTAAAATAATAGATTGATTTAAGAATTAGACACTCAGATAGGAAAACAAAATGGTGATATATTATTTTAGTTAAAAATCATCATCAATATATTAAATAAATATTCTATTTTTTACATATATTAATATTCCTTTAAGTCATGATATCAGCCAATAATTATTAATTGATCATAAAAATGTAAGTTTAAGACTCCTCGATTCAATGTCTGTCACATCCAAGCTCAAATAAATGATCCTTTACCTACAACTCTGCTGACATGATACAGAGACCAATAAATGCATTGGTTTGATGGTGCTGACATGACATTTCATTTCTATTTGTTTAAATTTACTGTTAAGTTTTAACGATCAAATTTCAGAATAATAAGTCTGAATACAGGTTTTTGTAAATCCACACAGTTCCCTTTTTTCAAGTTATCATAGATAGCGTTTCAAGTTTTGAATCAATCATTAACCTTTCTGCACTAACAGATCTTTTAGAAAAACTGAAATGTCCGGATCAAACTTCAATACTATACAATAAGAAACTTTCACACCATTATAATGATAGCTGTTTCATCATGACTACCATAATAAATAAATATGTAAAGCACAGTCATAACAATTAAATCACCAGGTAATTTTTTATCAATTCCCTACAAACAGATTACAATATTACTCCACGACTTGTTTACCCACAGTCTCCATAAAAGCCTTTAAAATTTGTTCTAATATTTTGATTTGTGTATGAAATACTGATAGATGGAGTATTATAACAAAACCATCAATATTAAAGCTACCGATCATCATTTGCAATTTTTCAGACCATATCTAATATTTCATGGTATAATCCACACAAATATGCACTCAAATTTATCATTTAATTAGGAAAAAAATCCACACTGATATGTACTCAAATTAATCATTTAATTAGGAAAACAAAACCAAGATATTATTGATAGACAATCTTCAAGCATGGATTCAATTGGATTAAAACAGAGGTTCTTTAAAAGATTTTACCACTTAGAGGTAATTTAGATTATAAATCATTTCATGCAGAGGTTTTTGGATCTTGTGACATTTTCAATTCATCATTACTTTGTAAATTCTGAAAGGAACTGAACAATTTGCAAGGGATAAACATTCCTCGTATGATGATCAGCAGCTTTCAAAAGACCATGTAACAATATAACTGAAGATTAATATTGTAAACTATTATGCAGGCATTGATCAGCTGACTTGTGGAGTTTATTATTCTCCACCATACATACTACACATATATACATATATCGCACATTTAAACAACACACCTCACCTTATATTATAAACCTTTTAAATCTATGGTACAGACCTCAAGCCAAGACATCATCAAGTTATTACATTTGCCCAGGATATATCATGATATGTAGAATTCTTACACACTAACATCATAAGTGCAAGTACAAATGTATATTTATATTCATGAACCTAAAACCAATGGAGAATAATCATGGTTCAATCATGCACTCAATGTATCATTTTTCTTCACAATTTTACCCAGATTAAAAAACTAAATTTGTATTGCTCAGGGTACCTTTGTCTCTGCTCGGTTATTTATTTGTTTATTTTAAAAGGAAATAATTATGCCAATAAACATTTTTAACTGTCCATCACAACAAAAACCAAAAAACAGAGATTCCTTTAATTTAATGATGAAATGGAATTAGTCTTGTAAAATACTATTAGTGCAGAAGACAAAGAAAATGTGGTGATCATGGCTATCAAAAAGAACCAGTACTTTTAATTTTGGTAAAAAGGCATATATAATTTGTGCGTCAATGTCCGTTTTATTTCTTTAACCGGGTTAAATGTTAAATATCATAAAAATAAAATGAATGAAATAACAATAAACTAGACTCTCTTTCATATTAATAATTATATATATATAATATATGCACTTGTATCTTTCATACAATTTGGTAACAACAAACACATTATGACAACATAACAACACATACAGACATCCATTCTGTAACCAGTAAATTTCTAAGTCTTCATAAAATGATGGATAACGAACGTGTACATTGTACACATTGATAGCGTCAACTAAATTATTCTTCATGTTTAAACTATTAAGACTTGAAATTTAAAAAAAAGAGATACCAATGAAATGGAAATGACCATTGATTGTGTGAAAAGTGACATCTAATATGACTACCGGTATATCAGAGATATCAAGATATTATGAAATCTCCATAAAACAATTTACATTGTAAAGTGATTGTAAAAATAAGTCTTTACGCCTCTGTATACGAGGTTCTCTCCCCTTATAACCATGGTAACCATAACCATCCAACCAGATGGCCATATGATGAAATCAATGTTATGGAATGTCAAAGGATAACGTTCTATAAACAAATTGACAATACGATGCTGTGGTCTATATTATAGCACTAAAGCCTGATCTAGGATCAATCAGCTGAACGACATGAAAAATGCTGAAATATGAGCGAACATTCCGTGTTAATTTCACACATTCATTCAATAGTCTAAATAATGACTTCTGTTAAATCAAACAGATCAACACCAAAAGGAATCCAATTGAAATGAGTCTGGTTCAGCAAATTTATCTTTTTTCAATCTCTGTTTTTAAGCACATAAACCTGAATTCCATGAGAAAAAGATGTGATAAAATACATCTGACTGGGTCAATTTACAGCTTTCTAGCTTTATCTCTCTCAAATCATTAAATGATCATTACTAGCTGCTAGATGGGTAGATATTATTCCTCCTTTGATAAAGATAGACCATTCATATTATAGCAAGTCTATAAACGATCCAATTTAAAAGTGTCCTCAGTTGCTGGGTCAGTCACCATACTTGGATCAGTCAGCATCTGTAATCCATCAAGATCCAATGGATCCAACCCAGCTTTGAAAGCTTCATCAGTTGAGAAAAAGTCTGTATCAAAACCATCTGTCATTCCAATGATTGCGTTTCCAAGATCTTTGGCAAAATCATGATTTGGCCGACCAAGAATATCGTCAGCACCTGGAAAATAAATTTAAACAAGTTAAAATTAATTGTTACTATAGTTTGTGCCATTTTAACTAGTCTACCAATACATCCAACTGGTCAATTTTGTAAAACCAAAACCATGCCACAGTATAGTTGATGGTTGGGCTAATTATTTCTTTTGTTCAGAAACTATTAGGTTATATTCTGTATTTGCTCTGCGGATTATTATCACACAAATAATGACAGCATTTGTTCCCTTGTACAAAACAATATCAAAAAGTTTAAAGAAACTTTATGGCAGATGAATAGTTAAGAATGTATTTGAATTTGAACTTGGTAAAAATTAAAAGATTTTGTATTGCCCCCAAAATATTAACTGCATACAAAAACAACACCTGACTAACTTATTGCTCTGGCAAATTCTTCCCCCAGATGTTTGCTTAGTGATGGGTAAAACAATAATTCTGGTCCCTATAACAGAGGGAATGGTAAATTTGAACATCACATCTTTTGAAGTAATGTTTAATAGTGGCTCAGTGTGTAGGATGCTGGTTCGCTTAGCAGAAGGTCTATGGTTCGTTCAAGTTGTTAGCCGAGAAAGTTCCTCAGGATTTTGAGGCATGGTTTACTCATGTAAGTGGTGCAGGACAGAGGGCCTGGCAAAAACAATGTCTTATCTTTCAGATGGTATGCCCAGAACAGAACCCTTTTTGGAATTCAAATTAAAAGTAGGCTGTAGCCCCACTGTCGAAGCAAAATTTTCCTCATAGCAACTACATGGCATATGCCCGTCTTCATATGCCCAGTCAGTGCAGAAAAGAAGAGCATTAACCCTCATTTTATTTCATTTCATTTCAAGAAACATTAATAATATGTTACTTACCAGTGAGCACTATGTCTGGTATTTGATTACTTTGAGAGAGATGCTGTGAGATGCTTGATAGGGACTGACTGTGAGGTGAATGAGAAGAAGTGGTCAGAAATGTTGAAGGGCACATGCTGGACTCAAGCTGTTGGAAGTATCTCTGATGAAAATCGGAACTGCTGCCTATGAGAGCTTGTGAACAGGCTTGCGTATAAGCCAAGGAAGTGTTTACAGCCATACTATTATTAGCTAATGACGATGTGGGAGATGAAACCATTGTAGAATTAGGAATATCATGTGACTGTAAAAATAAAAGAGAAATGAAATAAGTCTAACATATTTACCAGTATTTACTTAGTTATAAACAAATCCATGCATAACTTTCAAAGTTTCACTGACATTTATATCTGTTAATAAATATCTTAACATTTAGTGTACGTATCCATTTATTTCATATTCATCTATCAATATTGATACACTGAAAGTATTTACAGATATCAAATATACTTTACTTTTAAATAGATATTTCAAAATTATTAAAAATAGCTATAGGTATTTAACATATATAATACACACAAACACAACACATACATTTGATTAGTCATGATTAAAAACCAATATCAGATTTCACGCATCGTTTGACCGTGTTATTTTTAAGAATACCAAACTGAAGGCAACATATACTAGGCAGTACATACTGATGTAAATTATACTACAAACAATCATGCAGCTATTCTATCAACAAACAAGAAGCAAGATTTCTTGATAAGTTAATTAGGTGGTTGATCTGTTTTATTTCAATTAGTGATACAACAAGCCATATTAAACATTATATTTGAGAACAGGTTTGCTTACATTTTTGAGGAGGAGGTGCTTAGTGACAGGACAAGCCAAATACATGTTTACAAATTTATGTATTCGGGGGGGGGGGGGGGGGTATGGCAGGTCTTGCAGGTGAAAATCAAGACTAATCACAATTCACAACTATTCATTCTACTTTTCAGTCATACTATAAAAAAACAAATAAAAAAACAAAGACAGGTTATTGGGATTGCTTACATCTATTCTTACCATATTGAAGTGTTCAAACTGATGTTGTAGAGCATTTGTTTGTTGTTGTTGTTGAATATAGTAAGCCTCAGCAAACGGAGAATTATTAGCCGTGGAGACTGGTGGCAGGCCTGGAGATTGAGCTGGTGAGTAAGATGGCTGAGATAAAGGTGATGTGGGTGATTGACATCCACCGTCTACACTATTTCTATATTGAGTCATTGATGGCTGAAAACAAAATTCATTTAAACATGGATCAAGGTATGATTTCAATTAAAAATATTCAATTAAAACAACGTTCATCCATCCTTTTTCATTAAGTCAAAATCTTATTCTGTTGTGATTGGGTTTTAATTTTTTATGGTTGAAGGTTTGTATTTATTATAAACACGATATACATGTAAGACAACTTAATAGGAGTGTTTAATTATCCTGATTTTTGGACGTAATTTTTTTCTTTCTTTTTTTTAGAAAATTTTAAACCAAATAGGATTAAATTGTTTCACATATAGAATAAAGAATGTCAACTGCATGAGCTCTATTGTATGATTTTATTAATCAAAATCGGTGAACAATTTCACAATTTCAGTATCAAAGTTTTTGTTTTATGAGCCATCTTAGACAAATGCTTTTGAACTAATCGTGCCTATCATCCAACAGCTTTTACATTTAGGACTTCAATAATAATAATAATAGTAATTCTTGTTTTTGACATTACATGGAACCTTGGATTTCTGTCTCCATACTAATCACAGGTGCTTGTAAAATGGAAAATCTCTTACAAAATTAACATAAAGCCAAGGTCAAATCTTATACCTAAATTCTATACAATTCATATTGCATAGAAAATCAACTTCAGGGACCAATAACTGCTCTTCCGTCAATAATTAGTAAAGGTAGAAAACAAAATAGATGTATAAAATTCTCCTTTCTCTTTAATTTTGGCCAAAATAAATTTACTTTCCTGTTCTCTAAAATCAATGCAGAAATGATTTTAACCCCATTTCATTTTTCGAAAATCGTTGTACTTTCTAACAAAATTATTTCAACCACAAAAATATTACTCAGTGATGATAAAATTCCAAGGTTTAAGTAGAGAAAGTTGGGTTCAAAGGTCATGGCCAGGACACTCTGTCCATCATTACTCACTAAGGTGACCGGCCAGCTAGAGGTCGAAGCGCTTCACTCTAGACCACTAGGCCGTCCGAACCCCCCTCAAAGAAAATCAAGCTCTTCTGGCCAATGACATCACCCATAATGTAAGGAAGGCTCTATGTCCAGATTGCAACCTTGATCTCACTTTTTTTTCTTGAAAGTTTTAAAAAAAAATGCACATTTTGGGCTATACATGAACATAACAGACTTTAGGCAATGATACTTAGCCTCAGCTTAAAGATACATTATGGGAGATAAGATAAAGAGTTGGCAGTTCTCACTATAAGAAGGGTGGCTATACATAGAGAGTTTATTATGGTCTGGATAAGTTAATTAATGTCTAATTGATAATTTAGATAACATTTCAGGCCTAAAGAAAGACTTGTAATTGGCAGATTTAGCTCTAGCATAATGCATGTTTAATGTAATTTTTGAAAGTTACTTTCCATTTTATGGGCACCTGTTATCTGAATGAAAATACAAATACCCGGTATGTTCCTTGTCAGTCATTTCAATGATACATGTATAAATGAACAATTCATTTAGTCCATTTAAACAACAATCTATTAACATGCATAGCTACAATACTAACATAAGTAAAACTAAGTGGGGAGGAAGACAAAAGAATTATAAGCAAAATTAGATGTCAAATCAATAAAAAAAAATACATTCATTAACAGTGAACATGTATATTCCAATAAATCATTTTTATAAATATCGGAGGAACTCTTTTCAGATGAGTAAAAAATCGCTTTGTATTCCTACACCCAATACTGACCTGTGATTGGTCTTGTTGATCACAGCTAGTAATTTGAACTCTGGGAACATTAGGTGGAGTGGTGGGTTGTGTTGGTGTTTTATGCGGATGCTGTGACCTGTGATGATTGTGTAAAATGCGAGTTGGTGTATGATGTCGGGGATGTGTAGTTTGGGACCCAGGGGTCCGATGTCGATACATGTTCATATACTGTTGTCGCATTCGGGCTTCTGGTGTTAATTTACTTGGATCCACGCTTCCTGCCTACAACCAACAAACCAATCAGAAAACAAGAATACAAAAAGCACAAAAATAAACTAAAAAACAACAAAACTTCACAAAATAAAAGAGGGGTTTGATGAAACTACCATGTCCATTGAGACCTTTCACATTTTCATACTCATCTATTATCAAAAATATAGCATTAATCAGCTTAGTAGTATTGAAAATGTGAATATATCATGCAGCATACAATTAGATGTAAAGCTTCCTCACAACACATTCAAAATACCATAGTACATGTAGACCCACACGGTGTTAAGCTTTTACAATCTTAAAAGTAATGAAAACTAACTAGTTCAGCACATGGACTAGGCAAACATCAGAATTTCACAAATGCTAATTTTACAAATTCATAGAACATATAAATTTTTATCTGATTTGTCAGTAATAAGTTAGGCCTTAAATTTTTGTTGGTCCATGATGTTTGCCTAGTGCAGCTGTCGGACAAGTTCCATTTTGTTTACTAACAAAATAATATAATTATCAATGTATATTGGAAAGGTCATCAATGAAGACTGATTTATCTACTTTTAGTGACAACGAAAAATTGGGTTTATCTTTAGCTTGATTTAACAGCCTTCACTTTCAGTGCTATAACAATAATCATGCAACTAATAATATGTGATGACTGTTAGTTATTCAAATTTTGAACTTTTCTCGGTGTTGAATTTATAAGTTGCATTTAATCGCTTATCTACATTTGAACAACTGAAGCAAAAAGCGTTTTATTTTTGGGACACACGTTATGCCAGTATATCTATTCTAATTTTCAAAAATATCAAATCATTCTAAGTAAAAAATTCCAAATATGACTTACAGGAGGTGAAAGGGGCATTGACATGTGATTTCCATTGTTTAGAACTAGAGGGCTGGGTACACCTTGAGCTGGGCGTCGCCGTGGTCCAGGGCTTTGTTGAGTTGTATGTGTCATTTGACCACTCATGCTATTATACTGTGGACTAGTCGGAGACAAACTAGTTGGACTGTTGCCTTGGTTACCATAATGTTGTTGTTGTTGTTGGTGTTGTTGTTGTTGTTCGTCTACATCTAATGGAGTTACCATTGGTGAAGGAAAATGAAGAACTGTTAGATCAGGAAGAGATCCAGTGTTGTTAGAGATGGGAATATGAATACCAGAATCTTGATCTTGTGATGGGTAGATGCTGAAATATATAAATTAGGCGATGAATATTCAATTACTTAATGTAACTCCTATGGAAATATTCAGATTATCATTGGGCAGATTATTCCAAACATTGGATTGGATGTCAGAGCACATCTAATTACTAGTTGAGATTATGTAATTGTTTATTTTCAGACTGAATCATTTCAAAACATTCCATTCGTCTGCATAAGACCAATAATTTTGTGTGGAAACAGAATTAAAACCTCAGCCAATACATCTGACTGTTGTATGATACGACTTCAGAGTATATTACCAATCATATCATCACTATATTATTTGAGATTAAATATTCTTTGTTTTTGTGTGCATGTACATTGATGTATGATTACATTGTTCTGAATGGAGATATAACCTCCAAGTGGGTGTACATTTACATGTAGAGGAGGCGCTAATTATGACACATGCAGACCAATTAAATAAATTAAGAAAAAATGAAAAACTTACTTAATGTTTGGTACCTCACAGGACTTTGGCCTGGACTGTGCAAGCTAAAACAAAATATCATCATACTGTATTAAGATACTGAATGCATTAATGCATACCTTATTAAAATTATTACCCTAAATGTCTTTAAAGTATAAGAAAAAAAATACATTTGACTTGATATTTGTAGATTACTTCTTGCAATGTCTTAATTGTTTATTTTGTCTTAATAGTTTAGCATGTGTGTAGTGCGGTCCTCCTACTGGTACATCTTAGATTATTTCTGATATTTAAGTTTTGATTAATTTAATATTTACCGATTCGGAAATGATGCCCACCTTTTTAGGATCCCAATAACCTCTCGGCATGTCTGGCATTGAATTTTCAACCATCTCTGCTACTGAAAATAATGTGTTCACTATTTGAAGGACAAGATAAATACACTTATGAAATTAGTAATTTCACAGTTTTGTAATAGGTGGTAATTCATCATTTTTTATCAGAGAGAAAATTTAAGTATCCTGTGATAGGACCCCTGCATTTGACTATCACTGACATTAAGGAAATTAAAATAAAAGTCATACTTCTTCGATGCGTAGGAGGTGTAGTTTGACCAAATTCTTGATTAGGATAGACCATTGCACTTGTATGTAAAGCAGAATCAGAGTTTGTCCTGAAATAATAATATATCATATGGTTTAGATAAATATCATAGCTTACAAATAATTAAAAATTTCAAGGGTTTGTGCAGTTAAAACACATGGTTGATAGGTCTTCTCTACTGTACCTACAATCAAGTTCAAGCACTTCATAATTATAAATAACACATAACCATAACACATATTTTCTTTACACATATGTATATATATCCTTGCATGGAAATCAAAACCAAACAATACAGGTGATATATGTCTGACACAAAATTGAAAAAGTAATTAGATGACAGACATTTTTAATATTTATCTTTTTATAAAGCATCAATCATTTTGCCTATCAATGCTTTATGTGAGCAGACAATACTGATCTAATGGAACTATAGGATATCTAAACTATTGAACAGAGGAAAATGATCATTATTGACCTTAGTCAAGGTTATGATATATAATGAAATTATCTGAATTAACTAGAAGCAAAGTTGTCATGTCCCAATGCATCGACCAATCAAATTGCGTATCTCTGATTAGTCTATGCAGAAAATAATCATCGTCCAACCCAGTCAAGCCACCCAACTAATAAATACCTACAATAAGTTTGAAAATTCTAGCTCAGTTAGAAGCAGTGTTACTGTGTCCCAAAAAGTATAATGAACAGACAGGCAGACCCATTTTAATAGTCACCTGCGTTTTTCGAAAGGCAGGGGGACAACAAGAACAATAGTGTTCTTCAATTCATCATTTCATTATGAAAGAAATCAAGATAGTGTTACAAGGTAAGTGGAACTTTTTAAAAGAAAATAAGATACAAATCAATTAGCGACATCTATTCAAAAAATCAGTTAGCAACATCTATTCAACTTAAAGGCAGTTCAAAATACACAATTTTTAGAATTGCCACAATTTATGAACTAATTCCGAGAAGTGTCTGTAAAACGACAACTACCGGTATATATTTAATTATTATTATTAAGTTATTCGAAGATCAATTCTTTAAATACCAAATCTTATCAATGTTACTTAGGCAAAGCACTACAGTTAAGTCTTACTTTAAAGCGGGAATTTCATATTTTCTAAGAAAGTCAAAAAATAATTATTTCTATGTCTTTTGCTCAAAAGGTTGTCAACTCACTATTATACGATCATGGGCAATATTTCACAGGTATTAAAATCACTGACACAGACTGTCACAGGAAATAATAACACAATTACCTCCCTTGTTTTCCCATTCCCCTTCATGCAATTGCGATCTTCAAACGTTTGAACTTGAAGTTGAAAATGATATTTTTGCCAATTTATCAACTGGCCAATAGTGAATTATAGGATTATTCTTTAACAAAGTAGAACTGTTACAACCCCTATTGTTATATCAACCCCTATTGTAATAATTGTAATAAAAGTTCAATTAACCCCTATTGTAATATCAACCCCTATTGTAATAAATATAATAAAATTTCAATCAACCACTATTGTAATATCAACCCCTATTTGTTTTGCCATACCAATAAAATCGACACCTAACGTTAAAAGTGTATGAATTTGGATCACCCTTTCCGTAAGATTTGTTCTCTAAAATATCTGTCGTCTCATTATTTTATCTGATATGCAGACAGAGTTCAAAATCCAAAGAATACAAAATTTTCAGGGAACATACTTGGCGTTAAATTAGATATCATTGGTTACGACATAGGTTGATATTCCATTTTAATAATTCTCCAAATAGCCTTGGGACATGTTTCAGGTGGTTTTGTTTCATAATATTCTATACAGTATAAGGGCATACCTGTACACTTATTTCGGGAATAACATATTATTTTATTTTATTTCAATAAAATAACCCTTGTGCATAGGGGTCTTTAGCAGTGGGAGGAAACTGGCAAAGCCAGAGAAAACCCACGATGTTGGACGGGGCGACCCCACTCCTTGTCATGTACAACCGGGGATTCGAAACCAAGCCAGTTGACCCAATTACAGGCTCTATGATACAGCGCGCACTCCCATATCCATACGAAAATGGTGATCAAAATCCATAGACTGTTAAAGTTAGGTTTCGATTTTATTGGCCTGGCAAAACACATTTATTACCCATATTACAATAGGGGTTGACAGAAATTTTATTACAATAGGGGTTATAACGTGTAACCCCTATTGTAATAAATGAGTCTGACTGATCTGCATATCAGATAAAATAATCAGACAACATATATTTCAGAGAACAAACATTACGGAAATGGTGATCCAAATTCATACACTTTTAACATTAGGTGTCGATTTTATTGGTATGGCAAAACAAATTTATTACAATAGGGGTTGAATGAAATTTTATTACAATAGGGGTTATGCCATGTAATATCAACCCCTATTGTAATAAATGTGTCTAAGGATTTAGAAAATGCTATCAGGAGGATTATTTTTTATCTGATATGCACACGGAAAAGTTGTTCAAAATCCTTAAACGACATGTTTTTCAGAGAACATACTTTACGTTCATTTAAATATCATTTATAACAATAGCGGGTGACATTCCTTTTCAATAATTTCTCCAATCTCGTTAACGGCTTTTAATGTCGTTTTCGGTTGTGCTGTTTTGAAAAATACCCTATGCAGTATAAAAACATACGATTACTCCTATATATTGATATTCAAACGGTTATCAAACTCCATAGACTTTAGATGTCGATTTTTTTTGTATGGTAAAATACATTTATTACATTTATTACAATAGGGGTTGATATTACAAAAGTGGTTGATTGAAATGTTATTAGAATTATTACATTTATTACAATAGGGGTTGATATTACAATAGGGGTTAATTGAAATTTTATTACAATTATTACATTTATTACAATAGGGGTTGTAACATAGAACTGTTTATAGATACAATCTATTTTAGGGCTTCAACACATTTTAAAAATATAACCGAAAAATATGAAATTGGAACTTTAAAGAAAGGTATAAATAATTCAACTATTGATTATAACTTTGTATGAATTTAACTCCGATCTAAACATGCAACTTTTTTACAGCCATGAAATATTCGGTAGACTGTATTTCTATAATCTGATTAGGCTGACCTTAAAAATATCTCTGTTTCGCCTAACCCGACCGACTAAGTAAAACCACCCCCGACCCAAATTATTTTATTGCACTTTTCCGCGATCTTTTTATTTTATTTTGTGTGTCGACCTGAAACATATCACGAGAGTTATTACCCTATACTATTGCTATGATTTGATGCGTTTGATTCATTGTTGAAACTGGTTGATCAAGACGAAAGCGTCATAGGTGTCGCTTCTCAACAAAATGGTTATGTAGACGAAAGCATGTCCATTCCTACGAAATGATTCTGCCTTTGTCTGTGGAGTGTAGTTTTAAACATAACGACGATATTTTGAATATCCGTTTTCGAGAAAAGTGAAGGCACAACCCGAACGATCCTTAAAGATAGGTTGCCAGGCAACGAAACATACGCCCACAGCAGCTAAATCGTCCGGGCAGTCAACAAGGGTTGTCGCATATTTTTACTTTTTTTGGTAATGAAACATTTGTAATACACTAAAATCTGATTAAGAGTAATAACTCATTATGTAATTATCTGAAAATCATTAGAATTTGTTTGCTTTTTATAAAGTTTTACCCCACGCTAACAATTAGTATAGGAAATATTTAACATCATGGATTTAGCTGTTCAGTTATCAAAATTCATTGAAAATCAAAATACTGTGTATCAATCTGCAGTCAATGGGATGATAAGTTTGGCATCTATAGCGTCCACAAGATTTTTTGAAGTGATCAAGGGAGATAACTCTGGCACTAATTATCGGAAATTGCTGAAAATCAATAGGCTTCCTCGTTTTATGACTTTAAACACTGTGTATGAATTTAAAGTCAATCGGATATTAACTTTGGCCTCTAGAGCGTTCACAAGATTTTTTTGAAGTGATCAAGGGCCATAACTCTGGCACTAATTATCAGAAATCGCTGACAATCAATAGGATTTTTCGTCTTATGACCTTAAACACTGTGTATAAATTTAAAGTCAATCGGATATTAACTTTGGCTTTTAGAGCGTTCACAAGATTTTTTGAAGTGATCAAGGGCCATAACTCTGGCACTAATTATCGGAAATCGCTGAAAATCAATAGGATTCTTCTTCTTATGACCTTAAACACTGTGTATAAATTTAAAGTCAATCAGATGTTAACTTTGGCTTTTAGAGCGTCCACAAGATTTTTGGAAGTGATCAAGGGCAATAACTCTGGCACTAATCATCGGAAATCGCTGAAAAGCAATAGGCTTATTCGTCTTATGACCTTAAACGCTGTGTATAAATTTAAAGTCAATAGGATATTAACTTTGGATTTTAGAGCATCCACAAGATTTTTTGAAGTGATCAAGGGCCATAACTCTGGCACTAATTATCGGAAATCGCTGAAAAACAATAGGCTTCTTCGTCTTATGACCTTAAACACTGTGTATAAATTTAAAGCCAATCGGATATTAACTTTGGCCTCTAGAGATTCCACAAGATTTTTTGAAGTAATCAAGGGCCATAACTCTGGTACTAATTATCGGAAATCGCTGAAAATCAATAGGCTTCTTCGTCTTATGACCTTAAACACTGTGTATAAATTTAAAGCCAATCGGATATTAACTTTGGCCTCTAGAGATTCCACAAGATTTTTTGAAGTAATCAAGGGCCATAACTCTGGTAGTTATTATCGCTGAAAAACAATAGGCTTCTTCGTCTCATGACCTTAAACACTGTGTATAAATTTAAAGTCAATCGGATATTAACTTTAGCCTCTAGAGCGTCCACAAGCAATTGTGGACGCCGGCCGGCCGGCCGGACGGGGGCGACGACAATATACGACCACATTTCAATGTGGGCGTATAAAAACGTGTTGAAGGAAATTCACACCTCAAGTTCGGAGCAAATCGTGTGCGAGTTGTGCATCACTAAAATTTAAAATCCCGATGTCATTCAATATTGATTTGTTTACAGCTTATGTAAGTAAGTTACCCATTTTCTGTATGGGCTTCTCTGAAATAAAAGATAGGTTGCCAGGCAACGAAACATACGCCCACAGCAGCTAAATCGTCCGGGCAGTCAACAAGGGTTGTCGCATATTTTTACTTTTTTTTGGTAATGAAACATTTGTAATACACTAAAATCTGAGTACTCATTATGTAATTATCAGAAAATCATTAGAATTTGTTTGCCCTTTATAAAGTTTTGCCCCACGCTAACAATTAGTATAGGAAACATTTAATATCATGGATTTAGCTGTTCAGTTATCAAAATTCATTGAAAATCAAAATACTTGTTCGTTTCAACACCTTAAACTCTGTGTATCAATCTGAAGTCAATCGGATGATAAGTTTGGCATCTACAGCGCCACAAGGTTTTTTGAAGTGATCAAGGGAGATAACTCTGGAAGTAATTATTTGAAATTGATGAAAATCAGAAGGCTTCTTCCTCTCAGGACCTTAAACAGTGTGTGTAAATTTAAAGTCAATCGGATATTAACTTTGGCCTCTAGAGCGTCCACAGGATTTTTTGATGTGATCAAGGGCCATAACTCTGGCACTAATTATCGGAAATTGATGCAAATCAATAGGCTTCTTCGTCTTATGACCTTAAACACTGTGTATAAATTTAAAGTCAATCGGATATTAACTTTGGCTTTTAGAGCGTCCACAGGATTTTTTGATGTGATCAAGGGCCATAACTCTGGCACTAATTATCGGAAATTGATGCAAATCAATAGGCTTCTTCGTCTTATGACCTTAAACACTGTGTATAGATGAAAAGTCAATCGGATATTAACTTTGGCTTTTAGAGTGCCTACAAGATTTTTTGAAGTGATCAAGGGAGATAACTCTGGCACTAATTATCGGAAATCGCTGAAAATCAATAGGCTTCTTCGTCTTATGACCTTAAACACTGTGTATAAATTTAAAGTCAATCGGATATTAACTTTGGCTTTTAGAGCGTTCACAAGATTTTTTGAAGTGATCAAGGGCCATAACTCTGGCACTAATTATCGGAAATTGCTGAAAATCAATAAGCTTCTTCGTCTTATGACCTTAAACACTGTGTATAAATTTAAAGTCAATCGGATAATAACTTTGGCTTTAAGGGCGTTCACAAGATTTTTTGAAGTGATCAAGGGCTGTAACTCTGGCACTAATTATTGGAAATCGCTGAAAATCAATAGGCTTCTTCGTCTTATGACCTTAAACACTGTGTATAAATCTAAAGTCAATCGGATATTAACTTTGGCTTTTAGAGCGTCTACAAGATTTTTTGAAGTGATCAAGGGAGATAACTCTGGCACTAATTATTGGAAAATTGCTGAAAATCAATAGGCTTCTTCGTCTTATGACCTTAAACACTGTGTATAAATTTAAAGTCAATCGGATATTAACTTTAGCCTCTAGAGCGTCCACAAGATTTTTTGAAGTCATCAAGGGCCATAACTCTGGTAGTTATTATCAGAAATCGCTGAAAAACAATAGGCTTCTTCGTCTCATGACCTTAAACACTGTGTATAAATTTAAAGTCAATCGGATATTAACTTTAGCCTCTAGAGCGTCCATTGTGGACGCCGGACCGACGGACGGACGGACCGACGGACGGACCGACAGACGGACGGACGGACGGGGGCGACGACAATATACGACCACATTTCAATGTGGGCGTATAAAAACCGACCTACCGAACCTTTTCCTCAATTGAGGGTCGGGTTTGGTGAAACAAAGATATTTTTAAGGTCAGCCTTATAACACAGATTATGACAGATCCTATATCCTTTTGTTGATTAAAGTTCAAAATTTTGTTTACTACACTAGGATCCGGAACAGTTATATTATATAACCCACGTTCTGGTTGATGTGAAGGATTAGTCAATGAAAAGATTTGTTACGGAGAATTTTTGCTGTACAGTGCACGGAACTGAGGGTATTTCTGTAGAAACCTCAACGCTGATTAGTAAACCAAAAAACTGACATAATTAGGTCAAAAGCCCATCGTATGACCCCCAACGTGATCCCCATTACAACTGTTCAGATCTTCATGTACTGAAGGCTATTGACGTAATTATCATGGTCTACCATATGTCCCCATTAGAGCATCACTGAATTTCTTTTCTTGATGGTCAAAGGCTACTATTTTTGAATACATAAAATTATTCTGAGTATTTTTTATGAATTATTGAAACTTAAAACTTGTTGAGGACACATTCAATTCAAATAATTTACCCAAAATCTGTTCGAAAGTAAATAATGGACAAGAGTTGATATTTTTTAACGTTTTCGGTGTTGAAATGTTGATTATAACTTCTACTTTTGATTTACAGTTGGGACTATCGGTATCTCTTTTTAGCATGAAAATATAGAACCTACAAAGGAAACAAGTTATTTTATGGCCTTTCCAAGGATACCAGACAAACCATGTTCTAAAGCGAAAATCAGAACCGTAAGTTCCTTGGACTTATATTTAGCATTGTTTATGCTTTTGAACCAGAGAGAGAGAGAGAGAGAAATCGGGTTTAAAGTCCACTCGACACAAACTAGGTCATTTCGAGACTAACATATGGTTTAATTTTATTTCACAAATTCGCTTGCGCGTAGGGGTCTTTAGCAGTGGAAGGAAACCGGAGGACCCGGAGAAAACCCCACAAGGTTGGACAGGCGCCCCTACTCCTTGTCACGTACAACTGGGGATTCGAATCCACGCCAGTTAACTCAATGACAGGCACTTTTGAACCAAGTTGAGAACGTAGTTGGTAAATAAAATTGGTATTAATGTGTAGTTACCCCAAATAATATAAAAAATGTCATATTTTACGAACAAAGCCTAAAGCACAAGCTTTAAAATTTGCAAAATCAACACCCTTAATAATCTTTTCTAATATTATTAATACCATACTATAGTGAAATGGAATATTTAAAACTGAAAACTACCAAAACCAGTTAGTAAACATTTCTATCAATAATAATCACATCCACATCCATTAGCTTTGATCATACTTAGCTTCATAAATTTTACCATAGAATTAATTTGTACGCCACAATGATTATGTTAAACACTAATAAAACAAAGCTGTCTATTGTTATGGTATTGGAAATATTTAAGCATTATGCATAGATTTATCGTGTATTAATTGCTTTTCCATTAGTCTCACCAAACCAGACGACAAACTTCAAGTCTAATGCGATGTTCAAACAGAGTTTTAAACCTACATGTTATATCTGTGAGGTGACAAATAGTAGAAAAAAAATGGTGTATTTGAGAATATTATTTTACAGAATTTTAACGTTGCAAGTTGTCAAACTGTCAAAGGCGTTTTATAGCTGAGGCGCTGGAGGCGCCAGCCTCCTCGCGAAAAAAATCAAAGTGGTTGAAAAAATAACACCGGAGAAAAATGCTAAAACCGATGAGAAAAATGAAAATGTACCCTAGTTAGGGGGCCCTAAAGGCAGACAGAAGGGCCCCGCGACTGACAAAAGGGCCCCTCTGGCCAAGGGAAAGGGCCCCCGAGTCCGAGTCAATCGTTTTCTGTAGACTGTTACTGTCGAATCTACTACTGGATGAGAATGCAGTAATTGCATTGGCATGAAAATCATCAATCTAGACCCCCCCATCCCCCGCGAAAGAGGGCCCTCAAAATAGTACAGCCTCCGCCATGATAAGCCTTAAAACGCCCCTGCAAACTGTAGCAGCGAAAGTTTAAATATGAGCCATTCTAGACCTTGGAAGAATGGATTATACATGTATTGACAAACTGCCCAAATGAACAAATCCGAATATATATAATATCACCATAATTTTATTACTTATAATTAATATATAAAATTGTATGTGATAAATTTACTTAAAGACTGGAGTATAGTTTCATTTGGGAAGAATTCTTCCAACAAATAAATCTAACACGATAAATGTTCATTCCAGGCAAATATTTCAATCTCTTAAAGATAGGTTGCCAAGCAATGAAATATACGTCTACAGAAGCCAAATTGCCCGACATAAGTTGCCACATATTTATTCTTGTACAGGGAATTGGGGCTATTTACATGACAACGTCAAACAGGTATTATAATTTCCTTCATTTACGGGTTCACAAGGTTCTACAAAATGAAACAAGGGACTTAACTGTGGAAGTAATATACAGAAATTGTTTAAATTCAATATACTTTTTAGCTTCACTAATTTACATGATGTATATAAATTCCATGCATATCGTATGATAACTGTTGTCATAAGAGCGTTCACAAGATTCAATGTAGTGAAACAAGGGACATAACTCTAGAAGCAATTAACAGAAATTGTTGAAATTAAATAGTCTTCTTTTACACATCAAATAATGCAGATAAATTTCAAATAGATTTGATGTGAAACAAGGGGCCACAATTCTAGACGAAATTTACAGAATCTGCAGAAATTCCATAGGCTTTTTCTTTGCAATAATCTAAATGATGCATATAAATTTCATACGGATCGCATGATAACTTTTGTTGTTAAACTATTCACAACTGCAACGAAGTGAAACAAGGGCCATAACTCCAGAAGAAATTAAAGGAAATTACTGAAAATAAACCGACTTCTTCATTTCTCAAATAGATGAGAGAGAGAGAGAGGAATGGGGTTTAACGTCCACTCAACACAACCAGGTCATTTCGGGACTAACATACGGTTTTACTTTTATTTCAATAGTTCGCTTGCGCGTAGGGGTCTTTAGCCGTGGGAGGAAACCGGAGTGCCCGGAGGAAACCCACGAGGTTGAGAAGGCGCCCCTATCTCCATGCCACATAAGCTCACACCAGGGCTCGAAACCACAGCCGCAAGCCAGAGGTGACCGGCCAGTTAGAGGTCGGAGCGCGGCACTCTAGACCACTAGGCCATCCCGACCCCCCCCCCCCAAATAGATAAGATATATATCAATTTCAAAAACAATTAAATTATAAATGCAGTCTGAAATTGTGACAATCCAACCAAACTTCCATGTGGGCGTACAAAAATGTTTATGTCAGACATGACATATTTTAGGAGGCAGGAACCGTTTGGGATCTTATCCAATCATGTGGGGTTTTTAAAACCAAATAATATAACTTTTCTTGTTTAATATTATAATTACACTCTGTGTTCACATCAGGACACTGCTACATGTATGATTATCTGACTTCTATATTTATACTATAATCTAACTAATTCTCTATGCATGCCCATAAGATTGTTTGGGGGTTTTGTTTTAAATGACATCATCTGTAACATGCTTTTCTACCTCTGAAATCTGTCCTGTTAAATGGGAACAACAGTACATGTACATGCATTTAATCCTTATACACATGTATGCAACCAAAATATTTTATTCTATGTTGTTAATCTGGAACTCAATACACCATTCATTCTGTAAACTTTGCTTGAATCATTCTCCACAATTGACTTATTTGCTTATTTTGAAACAGAATTACAGTATTCTTCGTGCTTTACCTGTTTTCACCAGGTATCCACATATGCGTTCTACAAATTCCACCTCTACAAACACCCAAAAACCATTTAAAATAACAACAAATGCTGTTTACACACGTACATGTACATCAAAGTTCTAGTTTTAAAAACCCGAAACCAACCAAAACCATGATGAGGTTGTACCAATTCAATGTGGAAGTTGTGTTGTATTGTGTCTTTTTGTTAGTTTATTATTAATGGGTGTTGGGGAGTAAATCAAGCAGTAGGGTGGAGGGATGTTTAATTAACTCACCGTGAGAGTGTGGCACCGTTAAGATACGGGTAATTCCTGGAAAATGGTAATAACAGCAGGCAATGAAGAGAAAAAACAAAAAAAGGTGGAAAAAATAAAATGCAAGCTGAAGGAGCAAAATCAAATTAAAATGAAAAAGTAAATTACACAAACTCTATTTCAAAACTAATTTGAAGCCTCACTTTTGAAATGCAAATGCAAAATTATAAATTGCTCTGGTTAAATATGAAAGCTTAATAAGCTCTGTAAATATGTTTCAACTTTAATTATATAATTGATAATATTTTGCATCTAGGTCTTGATTGCTTCGGTCCAAAATTGAATATGCTTTGACTACAACAAATATTTTGGACAAAATAGGGTCCAATGTGTATACAGAGATTGCATTACTTTACAGTATGCAAAATGTATTGTTTCTGGTGGATGGAGACCACATTTCCAATCACTTACCAATTACTTGTACATTGTACGTGTACACAATGGGTGCTATATTGTCCAAGCTAATATTCAATGTAGTCGCAGCAGAGGTAATTATAAGACTATTTATGTGTTGTAATTTACTTTAAAGAATCAACTAAATACTACAAACTAAATTTATCATACATTATTGACTTGCTGATTCAAAATGACTAAAAACATAAAATGAATTGTGATAGGCATGTTGAGCTATTTTTAAAGGGACAATATGTAAGATTTAAATAAAGAGCTGGCCTTTCTTGTAATATTTCAAAAATTGTAACATTGAAAATTGTATTTAAATTACTTTACTTTGAGCAAAGTTATCAATGGTTGTAGGTTTGAAAGATGTGTGCATTGAAACATTGTCATAATAATAGTTTGACAGTTTGGCAACTCCACCAAGCAAATGGGACACTCACTTTTGACAATAGAGCAGTTAAAAGCTCCTAGAAATAGATCATGGGTAATAACTTTAAGAGGAATATCAAATATTGTAGAAATACAACAAGTTTCTTCCTCATACTAATTCAGACAATGCATATAAATTTGATAGTGTGCTCACAAGCAATTGTGAATGCTGAATGTCAACAGCAGCATAGCACTTTCACAATGCGGGCAAATAAATAACATGGCTGATGTTCAACAATACAACATTTCATCTGCCAACACAAACATGAAAACAGTTTGTTCATATCAATCTGTCTACTGGTATTTAATGAACCAGGCTTCAATCAGAAAAACAGACAAGTTGGATAAGCTCAAACATAAATAAAATGAAGAGCCAATTAATAAGTTTAAATTCATTAAACACACGTGATGCAAGAGCCAAATCTGTCTATTCAAGTCTTTATTTAGGCTTCAGATGTTATAGAAATTACTAATTAAACCTTTTTTACATGACAAGCTCAAAATCAACTCTGTAGCCCCACAGATGGCTTTGATACAGCTTGGATTTAAACAGTCACCCATTTAAAATTAAATCAATAAATGGCTACCATTATTCACTGATGTCACCACTGGAGACGAGTGATGAAAGGCCTACCAAGCGAGGATACCATTGCCATTGAGAGTTATCGTCTGTCAATCAAACGATTGGCAATTCTAGTAGACGGTGCAGACACAGTTGATGCCTATTTCTAGTTCAAACTTCCAACAGTGACAACTCCATTCAGAATAAAGTAATTTGACTGGAATCTTCAATATTTTCTTTTTTTTTCCATTTTTTTGAATTAATATAGAAGGAAGACCAGCTCTTTATTAAACTCTTAACTTATGCATCTTTCAACTAGATTTTCTACTTTTTATTTTGTTTCAGCAAGTCAACATTCAACTAAAAATAACAGTTGTTAAATTAACGTTGCTACATGTAAAAAAGATAGGTTGCCAGGCAACGAAACATACGCCCACAGCAGCTAAATCGTCCGGGCAGTCAACAAGGGTTGTCGCATATTTTTACTTTTTTTTGGTAATGAAACATTTGTAATACACTAAAATCTGAGTAACAACTCTTTATGTAATTATCTGAAAATCATTAGAATTTGTTTGCTTTTTATAAAGTTTTGCCCCAAGCTAACAAATAGTATAGGAAACATTTAACATCATGGATTTAGCTGTTCAGTAATTATCAAAATTCATTGAAAATCAAAATACTTGTTCGTTTCAACACCTTAAACTCTATGTATCAATCTGAAGTCAATCGGATGATAAGTTTGGCATCTATAGCGTCACAAGGTTTTTTGAAGTGATCAAGGTAGATAACTCTGGAAGTAATTATTTGAAATCGCTGAAAATCAGTAGGCTTCTTTGTCTCAGGACCTTAAACAGTGTGTGTAAATTTAAATTCAATCGGATATTAACTTTGGCCTCTAGAGCATCCACAGGATTTTTTGATGTGATCAAGGGCCATAACTCTGGCACAAATTATCGGAAATTGATGCAAATCAATAGGCTTCTTCGTCTTATGACCTTAAACACTGTGTATAAATTTAAAGTCAATCGGATATTAACTTTGGCTTTTAGAGCGTCCACAAGATTTTTTGAAGTGATCAAGGGAGATAACTTTGGCACTAATTATCGGAAATCGCTGAAAATCAATTGGCTTCTTCGTCTTATGACCTTAAACACTGTGTATAAATTTAAAGTCAATCGGATATTAACTTTGGCTTTTAGAGCGTCCACAAGATTTTTTGAAGTGATCAAAGGCCAAAACTCTGGCACTAATTATCGGAAATTGCTGAAAATCAATAAGCTTCTTCGTCTTATGACCTTAAACACTGTGTATAAATTTAAAGTCAATCGGATATTAACTTTGGCTTTTAGGGCGTTCACACGATTTTTTGAAGTGATCAAGGGCCATAACTCTGACACTAATTATCGCAAATCGCTGAAAATCAATAGGCTTCTTCGTCTTATGACCTTAAACACTGTGTATAAATTTAAAGCCAATCGGATATTAACTTTGGCCTCTAGAGCGTCCACAAGATTTTTTGAAGTCGTCAAGGGCCATAACTCTGGTAGTTATTATCGGAAATCGCTGAAAAACAATAGGCTTCTTCGTCTCATGACCTTAAACACTGTGTATAATCTAAAGTCAATCGGATATTAACTTTAGCCTCTAGAGCGTCCACAAGCAATTGTGGACGCCGGACCGACGGACGGACGGGGGCGACGACAATATACGACCACATTTCAATGTGGGCGTATAAAAATTATCAACATATTTCAGAAAGTATTTAAGAAGAAAAAATTTCTAATAAAACTAGAGTATACATATAGCCAAACAAATACAATTATCACAAATAAAAGATGACTGTAGGAGAGTCCCCAAACCCAACAACTTAACATTGTTCCTATGTGCACAAGGGTCCCTGAAGGGAGAATATTTGGTTTAGTTTGCATTCTCCATAACATGTATAGTCACTGCACAATGATTAATGAAATAAATGATTGCAGTCATGGGAATAGAATTCTATCAAATCCCATAGTTACGGATAAGCACAACTGCCATTCACTTCATTTCTAAAACAACAGTGTCTTCTTCTAGTGCGATACTGCGAAGCTGTTGTTGTCATGCTTGACAGACATCAGCCCTATAATCAAGAACTACAATTTGAAGTCTTGTCATGAATGATTCTGGATTTGATTCATTGTTGGGGACTATGAGAGAAATCATATTTCAAGTGTTTTCCATTCATTACAAGTTTTTATGTGACTACATGTAACTAAGTATTGTAATTACTTAACATGAAACTCGTCAGATTTCAATTCAACACATGACACAAATGATCTG
This sequence comes from Patella ulyssiponensis, assembly GCA_963678685.1. Classification (NCBI taxonomy): domain Eukaryota; kingdom Metazoa; phylum Mollusca; class Gastropoda; family Patellidae; genus Patella; species Patella ulyssiponensis. The sequence goes on from OY783228.1 coordinate 21,140,719, forward strand.
GTGTTAAAAATCTCTAATGAAAAATAACTTTGGTATCGATATTGTAATATTACATGTAGCTATCATAATACATTGTAGTTCAAATTATGTTTAAATTTGATGTTTTTATGATGGATCTCGACTCGGTCTCTTTGCCAAATAATTAATAGACACAGTGAAAATCAGTAGGTCTATGGCCATCTTTGAATAATTTAGTTATAGTAGAATATTATGGCAAAAGATAAGTAATAGTAATACTAAACTACTAGAATTTATATAATACAGTATTCACTTGATACAAACACAAAATAGTCTAGGCATAAACAGAAAAAATTTTGTACTTATTATACAATGTACCATACATAGCTTATGTATGGTACATCTACGCCGTACGGGATATAAAGACATATATATGCAAAACTAATTCAAATTTGATCTAACGTTTTAGTTTAATCAAATGAATACTGTAAATAATAATAATACATGTAATATTTTACTGATTAAAAGAAGCTAGCATACTTGTAGATAAAAATTGCTTATTATAATGCTAAATTTGAACTAAAAAGCATGCAGTGCCAGAAAGCTGTTAGTTGTGCATAAATAAAAGACTTGATAAATGTATGTATGGATGAGTCTGTTGTTGTTTTTGTGTACTTGTGCAAAAAAATACACACATTTGTTTATACATGTACATGCATAATAAATATGATTATTGTTTTGCAAAATTTGAGTTTTCAAATATGATAGTCATTTTTTTGAATTTGGAACTTATTGTAGTAATACTGATGTTGGGATTCACTAAATACATCACATCATAGCAAGAGGTTTTATACATTAATTGTTTGCTGTTACGAGCCAGGTTATTATCACATTACAATCATCTTTACCCTTCAGTAAATGCAATACATGTATATCTGTTTATGTTTATATGTCATTATGAATTGCAGAGAAGAAATTTTAACCAAACATATTTTTTAAGCAATTTTACTTGTTTTGGTCTGTATAAAATGCAGTGGTTATTAATATGGATGTGTACATTATACTTTTAACTTAGCATATCACATTCTGCTGTAGTCAAGATATTACGCTGTTAAATTTACCATCACTAATAACTGCCAATGATAAATCATTAGGTCAGTCCAGATAACATTAATAATATATTTCCAGGCAATGAAACATACACCAATGGCAGCAAATCGCCCAGCAGTCCATACATCGCTTTATGGTTCTGTTACATTTGCAGATACTACATTGTGCAAAAATTCATGATACAGAAATAATAACAAAATTTCTAGAGTTAACATCAATTGTAACTATATTATATGTAGTTCAGTGTCCACAATTACTCTGAAAGTGCTGTTTGGAATTAAATGGCTGCTTGGTCAGAGTTATTTCAGGAAATCATTGAAATAAAGAGGATACTGCATTTCATGAAAACTGTATCGTTTAGAGTATCCGCAAGATTCTGCTGATATCGAAAATAATTGAAAATCAACAAGAGATTGTATTTCATCACGATGAACACTTTGTATAAATTTCTAATTAATCCTTGAAAACTTTTTGCATCTTAAATGTCCAAAAGGAAATGTGGAGAGAGAGAGAGAGAGAGAGAGAGAGCGCGAGCAAGAGAGAGAGAGCGAGATCAAAGGTAATATATATACAACATTTCAATGTATGGCATATCAAGTCATCAACGATCTACATGTATATTTCATTATATAATACACATTTTGAAACCTACAAATGTGGCTAATAAGTGTATTTCACTTTTAGAATTTTATTTGATCTGTGTGTATGTTGATCCTTATACTGAACATCCATGAACATGGCCTATAAGGCAGTGTGATTTATATGTATTTACTGGAAGAGAGATATTTCATAAAAGAATATTGATGCATATTGTACATGCAAGCGAGAATATAGATTTATATAATGGGATATGTACATGTACCATAATTATACTGCATGTATATAAATATAATTGTGTGGTGAATAACTACTGGTATATACCGTACATGTATAATAATCACGTCATGATACATGTATATGACTAAAATATTATCGGTATGTTATGTAATTAAAATCGTTTAAACCAAAAACCCAATAAACATTAGATATTGAACAATGAATATGTGTAAAATACTATTCACAACTGTAATTAATTCAAATCTATTGTTAAAAAATATAAACATATCATTTCACCCGCATTTAACCACACCAGCATAGGTTTGAGTTTTCGCCTATATTGAGAACATAAGCAAGCTAGGAAACTATTTTATCTCTAGTATGTATATAAAGATAATAAAGTGATCATTCTTTATATTAGCAAGCAAGTATCAAGCTGAAGAAAAATAAGACAATCAATAGTTGATGGCCCCCAGTCCGAGGTTATTATCAGTGAGTACCAGTATGTTTCAGGGCACTGAGTCGCATTTTGTGAAATATTCAACATCAGTATTGTACATGTAATCCTTACATCTAATGTAAATATTTTGTAACTGAAACATGAAATGCATGTGCATGTTGTCTGAATGAATGAAGGGAGGTAATGCATGATTTATGGTAACATCTTTCATCTAGTACAGGTGGATTTCTGCCAGTCTAAAAGTCTCTCTGAAAGAGAATTTGATAAATAAACAAGAACAACTCAATCAGATCATGTGGTTAAAAAAATCTAAGAAAAAAAATAGTTCTTACCTACGCCAACTTGTATCCGGTGGTGGAGAGAGATATGTGGAGCCATACGGCGAACTTTCAGCCTAAACACTTGGTTAAGGTTGCAAAATAGAATAAATAAAACAAATATCATACATTTACATCGGCTAATTGTATCTTACATCCATAAAGTATCATTTGCAACTACAGTGTCATTAAATTTAAATCATTATAGGAACTACAAGTAGCTCAATTAGAAGCAGAGTTATTGTGTTCAAAAAAGTGTGATAGGCGGGCGCACAAAACCATTAGCAGCATGCTTCCAAAGGCTGAGGACAAAATATGTCTAGAGTCTTATAGACAGTGGGACGTAATTGATCAGCAACAAAGAAGTGAATAGAAGAGTCCAGTCTCAATGTCATATAAAACATCAGCACAACATTAAGAAATTCATTGATGATAAATTTGATGAAATTTATCAAATTCGTAAATTCAAAATATATGTATCTTCTTTTTTTTTCATTTTTATTTTCATCATACAAACTGGGTGATTTGATGATATACAGTGTATTTGGACTAAAAACATAGTCAAACTAATTAATCTATCAAAAATTGCTTCAAATCCAAAGTTTTCACCAGGAAATACACATAAATATAAATAATCTATTAAAAGAAGAAATCATGTTTGTGTCCCTTGACTTGGCTGTCGGCGAAACTAGCAACAACTGCGTATCTGGAGGAGAATTCATTGTATATAAAGGCACTGTCTTTAATCGCTGTATTATCATAATCTATTTACGATTCATAAATATCGAAGCCTAGGTAAATTCTTGGATTATCCCCCACCCACGTCTTTTTTATTTCAGAAAATGTAAGTCTCTCACTTTTTCCACGTACGCTAACCATCAAGTTTACCAACATATACAATAAGCGCTCCCTATCACCACAAGTTCAGAAAATTTACGAGTGCAACCTCTGACGTCACTCAAGCAGACAGCCCTTTTAATATCAGAATGCCAATTAGTAACACCCATTCATTTTTGTCCTGTGCACGATCCATGCACGTTATGCATGTTTTTTCAAGGAATACTGTATTTATCTAGTAAGATTAGGTGTCTCTACTCTCCATATTTCACAAAATTGCTTTACGTTTATTGAAAATAACCACTTCATAAATACATTTGTGGGAAAGTATCCTTAATCAAAAGAAAACTGTTTAATTGGAATAACTGAAATTTCAGGCACACAAAGAAAGTAAGAAACACTACTGAATTGCCTAAATTTGTCACAAATGAAAAATAAATCATAAAATAACAATTAAAAAGAATCAGCTATTGAAAAATAAGAAAAATTATCAGGTATTTATGAAAGAATAAAGAAACAAAAGGATATTGTATTTGTCAGGTCAATAAAGATAAAAGTACAAGTTTAAATGTCAATAATACAACTTGATGAAACAAAGTCAATATAATGGCTAAAATAGGAAATTATAACAAAATATCCGACTCAATAAATGTTCTATCATATTTCATTCTTTTTAGTTTATTTACATTTACTATATTACAAAACAAAGTTGTTTTTATTGTGAATTGTAAATTAGAATATAGGACCCAAATACATGTATGAGAAATGATTTGAAGCTACATGTCCATTAACTGTCCAAACAAACTAAAACAGAAGGCTTGTCAACAAACTCATTGAATTATCAACCTGAGATTTCACAATCTGCCTTGTGAATTCTGATTTTACAACGTACCCTAGTAAGATTCTAAAAATAGATACGATGAACTCATTCAGTAATAATAAAAGAATAAGGTCAACTTTGAGAATAATAACAATATATTTTAGTAATGCAAGTACATGTACTTTAATAGGAAAATTAACAAGAATCATTGCAGGATTTTTACACATTTTCTCTCATTCCAATATAAATATAACATTTTACATTCCAAAGTTTGGACAGAACTTGGAATTTACGTAAAAACCTCAAGTGTTTATGACAATAAATTCAATTAAAAAATCAATGAACTGATTCCAGGTTCGAGTCTCACAGAAAAAAAACCATGTTATAAATAAATATATCTACATGTGTATGTAAATCTATTTAAACAGTTTATTTCTATTATTACAAAACCCTACATCATAAATAGATTTATATTATAATTTGTAAAGTATATAAAGTCTTGCAGTGATATGACCTATCATATAATTCTATATTAATCCTCCTATTTCTCTTTAATGATTACCATAAATACTTGCTATCTTCATGAGGCTGATGTCAATATGCCACTCTATGTCTTTGTTAGTAAATGACTTGAAGCTATCTCTACTAGACCTATACCAGTGTGACAACATTGATAATACTGTTTTAGCCTATTCACAGCCATTTAAAGCATCACTACTATCATACGCCTACTTTAATTTCTTAATACAATCTTTATGTGGATAATGTTATCAGGAAATATGTCAACGAACTTTTTAAAAATTTTAACAAAAATCTGGGTTGACCTATTTATGATGAAGCCAACAGTTAATCTTGTGAATAAATTAACCTAAATACAGTGAATGTTAATGAGAGAACATGTCACATTAATTATTGATACGGAGGAGACAGCCTAGATGTACTGGTAACAGTCTAGTTTTACAATCTAAATACACTGTACAATAATGTACTGAATACTGGACATTTCATTTTCATTGGCAATGCAAAGTCTACATAAATCTTGTATTTTCAATGTATATATTAAAGAAAGAAATAAAATGGGGTTTAATGTCCTACTTTTCTGATCCAACCGGGCTACTGAAGAAGGGCATTACAGATATTCCACCTGTCACAGATTAATTCACATGTATGTCCAGACAAACAACTATGGGGCACATCATCTTGAAACAATCACAAAGTGAAACAACACTGGCAAATACAAATGAATGGATCGAAACTGGGATCTCCTATTTGTAATTAGTGAAGCGCCACCATTCCGCTTGATAAAGAAAGAGTAACAGTATATGAACAGTATCCATATCTAGCAAGTTAATAATGCATTGATAAGATCTGATAGCTGTTGAATTGGATCAGATATGTGAATAGTCAAATCCTTTGATTTTATGTGTCAATTAGTATGGTCACCTGCCTAATCTCAGACTTTTCTTTCGGTTACTCCATTCCTAGTCACAAGAAAATTAATTAATAAGGATATACAATATTATGACTGGACATCCCCTCTCCCGCCAAAAATATCTCACTAATTAATAGAATACAGCAGACATTGATTGTTAAGGACCATGCTCAATTAACTTGACCTACAAATATTGACCTCATGTGTACTGGTAATAGCCTATTGTAATTGCAAGTCTAATAATGGAAGTAGGCCACCACAGTTTGAGACAAGAGAAAAACTCAAAGAATTTAATTAAAAACCTGGAGTTCTCCTGGTTTATCATAGTACCCTACAATAAGACTAGAATAAAGGCAGCAACAAAAATCAATAACTCCGCTACTGCTTCTTTATATATATTAAACACAATGTTGTAAAAGTAAGCCAGCCACCATTTTAACTCGTCAAATTGATCTCTATACAATACATCTACTATCAAATTCTTTACACGCATTGTTTCACAATCAATGTTCGGCAAGAATGGCTATTATTGTTAATAATATTATTGACTATATATTTTCATATAAATCTTTCACCATTTGTACATACACTGTATCAACAATCCTCAATGTGCAAATAGAATATATCAACTGAGAATAACTTTAACACCTTCAAAAAATCTAGGTTTAAATGTAAGATCACTTTAGAGTAAACTGAAGATTTCTAAGCTGAGAACACATTAGGATCATATCAACTGAGAACAAATTTAACATCTTCAAAAAATCCAGGTTTAAATGTGAACTGAAGATTTCTAAGCTGAGAACACATAAGGTACCAGATACACCGGGGGATTTGAGAACACATTTGCTAAAAAAAACATATTTCCAAGTTACATGTAAGAACTGGATTACATGTACCGGTGGGTAAACTGAGGATTTCAGAACACATTTGATAGAAAGAAAAACATATATTTAAGCTCGGAACACATTAACTAAAATGTAGATTTGAGAACACATTAGATTAACCAAGAAAAATGAGAGTGTTGAAAATGAAGTAATTGTCTTTGAGAATAATTTAGAAAGTTCTTTACAAGATCAACGTAATGTAGGCAAACTAACGATTTCTAAGATGAAAGTCCAGACTAAGCTGACACTACCCAGGTTATGTTTATTGACGAAATGTGGTTGAAAAGAGTCTGGGAGTAATGTGGGAGTATAAAAAGCCCTATCAATGCAAGGTTTCCCCAGGTTAAGAAATTTACATGTAATATGTAATCTTCAAAAATATAAGAATTTTTTTTAAAGAACTATCAATGTAATCAGTAATAAAGTCCATCTCTAAATTATATTGTCGGTCAGTTTGTATAGCTATGTTTACCAATGTCACTCTATGTTACATGTATTTTCACAAATTTACGGAAGTGCTATGTGTAATAGTTATTATGTTTACACTGTAACTCTACAGATTGTAATATAAATGAAACCACTCAATAGGAAAAATCAATGCTTGCTATCACCACTGTATTCTACTATTTACCACTGATAATGACAATTTATCAATAATGTATGTATTTAAACAAGTCTTTTTGTCCCTACTGAATACCATTCCTAATGGATCTACAATAAAACAATATTTCCTCTTATTTTATTCTATCGTCTATATTTAACGACCGTCTATCTTATTGTAAAAGTTTTCCTTTCTCAATTGGACATTTTTGGGGAATAATTCTCACTGATGCGTTCCATGATAGAATAATAGTCAACTGCGTACATGTAGATACACGTTTATAATATTTACGTCATTCAAACACCCTTGAGTTTGCGATTCATTAGCCATTCATATACCCGTTATTGCCATAATAACCATCCTAGATGTACATGTAATAACGATGAATAATATATGTATTTGTAGGTATTTCTAATTGCAGTCAATCCCTATGCTATAGAATTGGATGTATAGGCATAGAAACAGTTAATATACCCAAGATACATTCATGCCATACACCTACGGTGCAGTACATATACAATTAATTCTACAGGAATCTTGGTAGGAATACAAATTTACATGACGACATCAAACAAAGTTCTAGAACAACGATGTAATTCAATACGAATATGAAAGCAATACTATGAAACAATGGTGATATTTTTTAGAAAAGGAATCTAAAAGCTCAAATACCGTAATTGAATAATTCATATTACGTTCAAATGAATTTGATCTTTTATCTGTTCATGTCCTTTTAAAAGGAATTATAGACCTCCCAATGTCAATGTTACTTTTACCAAAATGTGGAATAATTTCATGGCCTGGACCAACGCTATAAAAGATTAATGGTCAAATGATATAATCATGGTCAAATGATATAATCAATAAGCATCATTTTTAATTCATTTTCATTACACTGTTGACAAAACATAAGTCAGATGAAGACAGAGAGTCGTGGTAGCTCGGCAAGTAAGTCTGGATGTCTCAGGTTTGCTCCCAGTGATGGCTAAGAAAGTTTCTGATGGAACAAAAAACCGAGGTCCAGTGTACACATTAGTATGCATGTAAATGAACCCTTGAAAGTTGGAATCTGATAAAGTAGGTTGTAGCGCCACTCTTTGGGCCAAATTTCCCTCATTGCAAACTGCTTGGTGTATGCCCGTCATACCACAAAAAAACAAATAAAATCCAATGAAATCAACAATTTTGTTTTTAGTAGTTTGACCTAATTGAACAATTTGCATTGTAGTTTGGAAGGGATTCAAAGACCTCAAATGACGATCAGTTAATCTATTAATAAAATCTAGGGATTAAAGTCCCTCAAATGACCATCGGATACTTTAATTCCTATAAACTTCTCAAAATTTGATCCAGGAAAATGAAATCTTGGAGATAATGACAAAATAGTTTACCTGAAGCTATAAGCAAACAACATATAACTTTTGTACACTGTACATTTTATTATGATGGTTTTAGCACATGTACAATGTAATAGTTACATAAATTATTGTAGGTCTAAAAAAATTCAGTTTTGGAGCCAAATAAGTGCAGATGAGGCTCTATGTGTATGAGAATGTCTTGAGCTAAGTGAAGCACATCCAAGATATCAATCAACATGATGTAGCTATGTCAGATGCTACTTAGTCGACTGCTATGATCTACATGAGATACTATTACTGAAATATTTCCAATTACATCATGTCTGTTACTCAATTCAAGAAAAGCCATAAATCACCCACTCAACCTCCACATGCAATATTTCGTGGTACAGCTTTCCAGTAGGTACCGAAGTAATTTAAAACACCCAGTCAGCTGATTTATGAAAAAACATTACACACTGTGTGAATCTTTATGAAAATATAGGTTCTATGACAATGTTTATTGTCAAGAAATCAATTAATTTTGGAACTGATAAAGTCATTTTCTTCAGCAAGATAAGAATCCACAGAATCACACTTGACCTGCAGAAGACAGTGCCAGATAAAAGTACAGTTTGACCAATGACTTACTAGTTGTAAATTGTAGATGAGATATGTTTATGGTTATGTGAAACTATGAGGAACACAGAAAATGGGTTATAAAAATAAGTATGTCAACAAACATTTATTTCAGAATCAAAAATAGATATGAGTTTTATGACATACTTTTAGTACTACTGGTATTTGGCCAGATTATATAATACAAAAGGAGGCTTAATTGAATTGTAGACATTTGTACCAGAAGTGTTGAAGAACAAATTAAGCATCAAAGGGATAAAAATGTAGGGATAAATAAATGTACCAACACAAAATACCTAATAGCCAAAAACCCAGAGAAGTGCCAAAATGTGAAGTCATTAAAACATAGTAATACCTTGCTCAACATATTGTGAGTAAAAAAAGTTTAACTACTAAGAGTAAGGACATTGTACTCCTAATTTCTATTGGCAGACACCAAGCATGCTGGCAATTAATTGATTTAACAGCACACCGAATGTACCAGTAGATGTAGCATATATGACAAAAAAAACTTTTAAAATGTATTTTTCTAAGGATGATGTGCAGAATGAATTTCAGATATTCAAAAATGTACAAGACTTAAAAGAGTATTTTAGGGGATATGTAAAATCAGAAAATCCAATTAGAATGCCATGAAAGTTTGATGATTAGAAACAATACTCACAAACTTTGTTATGATTAAACTTCAAATTCGTTAGAAATAAAAAAGAAAGTACTAGACTGTGATGGATTAATTCTTTATTGAAAGTGCTGCAGATGGGTGCAAGAATCACTGTAAAAACATGTACCGATAAGTAATATTCCCATGGCAACAAACTCTTATTTCTAAAAGAGTCTTGTCAAGTTCCTTTCTTGGGGAATATTGCCTATACTTTTTTAAATATTAGTGTATACACATGAACATATTAAGTTTCCACCCCATGAATAATGCTAATGACAGATTTTCTACTACAAGTCTGATAATTCAGTCTGTATCTAACACCATTTTTTGAAGGTAAAAGTGTTCAATACACTGTGTACAGAAAAATTATCTATTAAAAACAACCAAATCCTCAACAATGTGCAAAGAGAACAGCTGAAATACACATTAAAATCTAATTGGTCCATTTATTATGTTGGATGGTAAAAGACTGGTTAATAAAGATGTTCAAGAGCAGAATCAAAACTGTGGCTGTAGGGACAAAAGGATTACATATTACTACTATATATATTTACATACAGTAACATAATGTATCCATTTACTGCTTTTGAATGACATTGTATGTTGACCTTAGATTGGTCCTTTTGTACAAAATGACAGGCATTACTTTGGAAGGTTGCATAATAAGTATGATATTTGTATGATTACTCAAGCAGATATCATGTTGATGGAGACTTTCACCATAAAATGCTGTCAATCATTATACATTGTATATTTATTGCCCAGGGACTACACAATGATTTTATATGAAGACATTTTGTATCTACATATACTTAGGGGCCTATTCTCACAATATACATGATATTTTTTTATTTTTGAAATATTTCTTTGTTTTTTATGAACATCGGCTTCTTTACTATGATGAATTCAATTTTACTATCTAAAAATCAAACTTGACTGTCAAATCAATAAAAACAACTTATAATCCTTGTGAGGCATTTAGAAATTGATATAGAATATATTACTAGAATACTTGGTATGAACATGACGCAGCCAATGTTTATTACACCGTAGCACTTCATCAAAATTTCACAAGTCACTTTCAAACAAATCTAAATGTTCAAATTAATTTGACAAATTGCAAGAGGAATATATACTATTCAAAAAAAGTAGGGGCTATTTGATTTTGGGGGCATAATACTAAAATATGCAAATGATTACGAAAAAAGTCACTATAGAACCTAACAGAAGAAACATTTCCAGTTACATGTGAGGCCCAAACGCACCAATAGCTACCGCATGGAATGCAGGTGATGCTTGGGATCATCATGGGGGTCCAACCCAAGATTTGCACGACTCTGACTTTGAATGTTACAGTCATTGTGGCATTGAATTCCAGGGTGGAAACATCAGTTTAATTGTTTTAGTGACCAGAAAACAAATTTTGATATGCGTGAGCTTACCAAAAATGAAAGGTTACGTGCCCTTGGCATGCTACAGATCGGCACAACACAGGCGGTTGTGGCGCGGACGATGAATGTTTCTCAGTCTGTCATAAGCAGGCTATGGTCCAGATACCGTGATACACAATCTGTACAGGGCAGACCACGCTCAGGTCGACCAAGGGCGACAACTCAAGCCAGGATCGATTTATCCGTACCTTGGCCTTGAGAAATCGTGTCATCACAGCAAATCAGATCAGCGCTCGTCTTCAAACAGACACGGGTGTGAGAGTGAGTGGCCAGACGATTCGGAATCGACTGCATAGGGTTCACCTTCGCGCCCGACGTCCTCGCGTGATCCCTTGTTTTAGAGATCATCACATTCAGGCAAGACTTCGTTGGTGTAGGGATCGTCAACACTGGGATAATCGACGCTGGAGCAATGTGATGTTTTCAGATGAGTCAAGGTTCACTGTTGATTTTTTGGACAGACGTAGGAGGGTGTGGCGTCGTCGAAACGAGCGCTTCCAAGACGTTAACGTCATCAGACATGATCGATTTGGGGGTGGTTCTATGGTGTGGGGAGGCATCACTGTTGCTGAAAGAACGGCTTTACATGTTGTTGCAGGGCGTGTTACAGGCCAGTACTACCGGGACAACATTTTGGCAGTCCATGTTGTGCCGTTCGCACGACGTCATGGCCGCCGTTTCATCTTCCAGGATGACAACGCAAGATGTCACAGGGCCAGGATCGTTACAGGTTACCTCCAACAACAGAACATCACCACATTACCTTGGCCAGCACTGAGTCCCGACCTCTCCCCCATCGAGCATGTCTGGGACATGCTTGGACAGAGGTTACGTCAAAGTCAACAACGTCCTGCCAATGTCCAAGAACTTGCTGCTGCGTTGCAACAGGAATGGGACAATCTGGACCAAAATGACCTTAGACGTCTCATTAGGAGTATGCCACGTCGGATCAATGCTTGTTTGGCAAACAGAAGAGGATTTACCCGTTACTGACTTTGTTGTGATGCTGTGGTGACTTTGCTGTTTGACCCCGGGTATCATTTTACCCTTATAATGGTCAGCCTGTGCCTTACTTAGTCTAACGATCATTTGGAATAAATCGATGAATGTGAACTTCATTTCATTTTGTCATTCGTTTCTTCGTCAGTTTCATTAGGTGACTTTAATAACACTTAAAAATCAAATATCCCCTACTTTTTTTGAATAGTATATATTTATACATGTAATCAAGTCTAGTTAGTTAGTGAGTTGAATAGACTGGTGAAAAAGAGTAATGATATTAAGAATTATAATTATTGTAAGGACACAAACGATAGTTATTGAAAAGGAATTGAAATGAGGTGTAACATCCATCTGTTCTGTTCCAACTGGCGAATGAAGACAGGATTATCAAAAAAGACATGACTATAGCAGGGGTGGGGGCAAGGAGAAATGGGATTTAACGTCCGCTTGACACAAGCTATGTCATTTCTAGACAAAATGGTACGGTTTCTATATTTTAATAATTTGCTTAAATTCAAACAGTACCACTCGACGGTAGCATCCACCCTCCCTGGACATAAATAGAGAGAGAGAGAGAGAGAGAAATGGGGTTTAACGTCCACTCGACACAAACTAGGCCATTTCGGGACTAACATATGGTTTAATTTTATTTCAATAATTCGCTTGTGCGTAGGGGTCTTTAGCAGTGGGAGGAAACCAGAGTGCCTGGAGGAAACCCACGAGGTTGAGAAGGTGCCCCTATCTCTAAGTCACATACGCTAACAGCCGCAAGCCAGAGGTGACCGGCCAGCTAGAGGTCGAAGCGCAGCACTCTAGACCACTAGGCCATCCCAACCCCCCTGGACATAAATAAGTGACAAACCAACTTAAGAGTACTTTTTAAGTTCTGATGTAAATAAAGTTAGGACTGTATTATTATTACATTCTAAATGTTATTCTTAGTTGAAATGACTCTGTATAATAAGCGTAGTGATCAGGTTCAGTATGAAAACACAGTGATTGTAAGGATACCAAGTATTCTAGTATTATAAAAACATATCATGCTCCACCTATAGATTGTCTGTAGTTTGCTTAATAAAAACATTTATGAGGCATTTATTTCTATTTTCTAAAACTTCAACTGGACTGTTAAAATGTGATTAAATTCAGATTACTTGGAATTTCAATATTTCCTTACTAAATACATTTCAAAACAAGCCATGTTTTAACAAAAGGGGTTATCAATAAATTTAACATGATCCAAAATGGAATTTAATTTTTTTCTTCAAATATCATTTCTTCTTTCATTTAAAAAATCCTGAACTAGCACCAAAAACTTTAATATGTGTAAATCATGACATACATGTAGACTTAGCCAATAATTCACTAAAAATTCAGTTAAATATTATACAAATATTTTGTTTGCATTAATGCATAATATATCTGTTATTTCAGGTTAGCAACTAATCTTTACTTATGTAACACACAAGAAGACATTTAGCAAAAGATATTCACGGTGAATTTTGATGCTATCAAAAGCACTCTTATTAAATTTTTAAACCATCTCTACCATTTACAATATATCATTGAAGTAATTATTTGATATTTATCTGTACCAATCTAATGTTAAAGTACAGTCGCAACCCATAAATCATAACTTTGGCGATGAAATAAATGATCAATCTGCATGTAAAAGATTTTAAAATAGGTCTCAAATTTGAAGCAGGGTAGCAGAAAATTGAAAACTGCATATTTTAGATTAATAAAAAAATAATCTCACCTCAAAAAAATAGTTGTGACTATTACATTAATGACAGTATATTATGCATTGTAGTCAATAAGACTGCTTTACAGTTTGGTCTCAGTAAACAAATTATGTTAATGGGTGTTAATCCACTCAGGCTACCCACACCTGCTGTAGCAACTACCCATTGTTCCCTAATTATCAAGATTAATTGATGATATCAATATTGGAAGAAGTGCTGTTGATTATCCTGACGGTTCATTTAGCCTGATCCTATTTGTAATAAATATTACAGAAATTGTGTCATTTCATTTCTACTGACCTACAATTTGACCTATTTCACAGGCTTGTACAGATAAATGCAATTCCCACAAGGATTTACCGTTAGTTTGAGTTCCAGGAAGTGTAAAGAGATTAGATCAATTAATTAATCCAGACACCTGATTACCATGATCGTTTATTTAATTAAAGGATACTCGTTTATCCATGATGTTGATTCCGCGACGATGACAGGGTGTCTGTCTCTGACGGTCACGGTGAAATCTGTCTGTCAAATTTGGACGACCCGTTTTCATATCTTCAAGATGTTGAAGTGCCGTCTGAAAATAATGACGAAAAATTTGTTTAATTAATTTATAATGCAAGAGTTTAAGTCAACATGCGGCCAGAAAAAGTCATATAACCTAATAACAGTCGACGCCATGTTGTTCAACGGTAAATCGACACAGAACAATTAGGGCAATGTCAAAACGACTCATACCTGTAAATCAATTCCTTGATTTGATCCGATTTGGTTGACATTAGGTAATGATCCTCCTCGATAAGCTCCTAGATTTTGTGCTATAGGTAAATGCTGTTTAGGATATATATTTGGCGTTGGCTGAAAGAGAAAAATACACATTTTACTTCTAAAATTATACGCCTGAAAAGTGTCTCAGAAGCGACTGTTTATTACAGCACTCACGTCAGTATTTCGACAAGACGTGGGGAATTTATAATATTGAAACACCTACCTTGGTAGCACAATTTACTTCCTTTAAAATTGCCTCAAAGGCAGCCGTTTCCTCAGCCTGTTTTTGGTTGTGTAACGCTATCTTTTCGCTAAACTTTCTGGGGTTCGCCATTTTGGCTGCAAAACGACAAGCTTGTTATGATTTTGGCAATGCAGGGGGGCCATAAGCTATTCAGCCAATAGAATACCATTTTGCGGTCATGTGATCATATTCTAGATGGCAGCACAAGTTAATGTTTATAAAGGTGCGGCGAGCAAATTGAGAGTAATTTATCATTTAGCAGACAGGGCGAATAGACAGGTTAAATCGAAGTTACTATTAAACAGACCAGTTTTCCCCCAATACGAATAAGAAAACAATAACCATCCTTTAAGAAATGAGATTCCCCTTTAATCACGATTTTGCTATAGTCATGTAAAAAATAAAAAATTTATACAATGTTGTAATTACACCGAAAATCTCCAGCCTGATATACACTTATCCCATAGGGAGGCATGGTCTTATGAATAGATTACGTGAAAAATGACAATGTCCAATTAGTTTTTGCTTAAAAATGATAAAACAATTGGATAAATTAAAAAATCTGATAGGATGAAAAAATGATGAATTTAACAGGAAGAAATAATGAATTTGATAGGATGAAATATTGAATTTGAAATGATGAAATAATAATATAATATGCTGAATTAATTAAATTTGTACCGAATAAACACTCGTACCTTGAGTGTAAAATATCCAAATTGCAGGAAAATATTTAATAACAAAATTTAAATTTCATGTATAAAACAACCAAACAATTTATGTTCGATGCAGTTCGGGGGGTTGGGATGGCCTAGTGGTGTCACCTCTGGCGTGAGCGTATGTGGCATGGAGATAGGGGCGCCTTCTCAACCTCGTGGGTTTCCTCCGGGCACTCTGGTTTTCTCCCACTGCTAAAGACCCCTACGCGCAAGCGAATTACTGAAATAAAAATTTTTTTTAAAAAAAAATATGTTCGTCCCAAAATGACCTAGGTTGTGTCAAGTGGACGTTAAACCCCATTTCTAAAAAAAAAAATCGATGCAGTTCAGTTGTATTAGAAATTGAACCTACATATTATTAAATTGTACCGAGGACAGTATTTACGGACAATTTAAACATAGGTCCTATACTTCAATACTTTTTACTGTTATTATTTAAGCCAAGAAAAAAACACATGTATCACTTGGCCTACTAAAATCTTTTTATTATTTTGTTAGGTGGGATCTCTATTATCTATTTTCTAGCTTCTGCATAACAGTTATAGGGCCCGGGAAATCACAAATATAAACACATGTATTTTTTGACCAAACAGAGCTCTGTCAACTTAATAAACTTTTAAAGACATGAAAATTCTATGGATATGCAGCCAGAGGCAGGTTGTTTTCACTCCATACCTAGAACACTTTATTTATTCTCATTTATTTTGAAAGTTTAGGTGCATGCAGCTGATAATTTTCTTTTTATAATTCAATACACAACAATTAGGGACTTTTACTGGATAAAAATGTTGATTTAAGTTAAAATTATAGACCTTTAACTTGTTCTGTTTTTAATTGTCACTGACCAATTACATTATGCAGATATAACTATTTCTTTATGAATTATATGCTCTCTCTCTCTCTCTCTCTCTCTCTCTCTCGTAAAGTTTAAAAAAAACCCCAAATGATTCCTAATACTTAAATTAACAAATAGACAAACTTGCCAAAATGATATAGAATTTAGATTTTTTTTTTTATTATAATTGCTACTGCAGACAAAGTTCTAATCAATCAATCCATTAATCAATCAATGCAGAATTTGTATATCCCAAACAATACTTCGATAAAGTTCCTTATGCGCTTTATAACAAAACTTTGAAATATAAATACTTTGTGATTAATCTGTTTACAAATATTTTGAACTTTGTTGCGTCTACAACTACAAAAACAAAATATAAAGGATAGGTCCGCGCCCTCATGCCAATACCATGGACATGATTAGGCTATATATATAAATGTAAATCAACACTGATTTAATATACGGTATAATTTTGTATTATAGATATAACCCACTGTGCATATATTACACATGTTTTCCACTTAAAGGTGTGTTTGTCTTTGTTTTAAGGATAAAAGTTATGAAATTGAAGGTCGGGTGTCCTCGTGTTTTTGAAAAGACCGGGTAATCGAGGCTAAAGAGTGCGTGTGACCCGAAGCCGTGACATATAAATTGAAAACGAGGCGTAGTGGTTTCAGTGAGATGCAAGTAGAGGAAGTGAAAATTAAAAACGAAGGAAACATGGACAGTTCTTATGACGAAAGAAATAACCACCACAGTATTAAGCGAGAAAGGTAAAGTTCCATAGTTTTTACATGCTATTAAAATAAATATATTGAACTTTGTATAGATTTTAGTGAAATATCCTTCCATTAAACTTACGCGTCCTGCTTGTTTGATTCAACATTAAAACCCAAAATGGCGTCCCTCGAACTCTAAAGACAAAGACCCCTTACGAGTTGGCACTTATACTAGATAATATATCAGGAAGAAAATAGCATATTCAGAAGTGTTTTTGTGTGTTTATGTAGATAAGTGCTTATGCCTTTTATCCAAGCCATAATGTTTATAAGTCACAGTTTATCGAGGATTAGGGTTAACAAAACATTTATAAAAACATGCCTATTATTAAATCTCAACACTTTCACTTTGCTGCAAGTTGCAACACCTCACCTCAAGTGAATTATAAAATTGGGCCAAACCAGTTTTGGATCATAAGGTCCCTTAAATGAGCCAAATCTCGTTTTTTGGCAACTAGATATAATTATAGAAATGGACACAAATGTGTTGCAACGCTTTTTGTACTGAATAATATCAATCAATTGTTTCTGTTTTTACTCATTGCTAGGACGGTACACTATTTAATCCTGATCAGTTTAGTTCCGCAAAATATGCGTAGAGTCCAGATTGATTGTCAGCAGGTAATAGGTATGGCAAAGAACTGGTTCTTCCTATCTTCATCGGTAGTACATTGTATCAACTGTGGGATTGCCGATTGGTTTAACTTCATTCATCGAGTCGCTTCAGTTTTGAAATTTTCACTGTTTCTTACATATTCCTGAAGCAATGGCCCGAGAAATCTCTCTCTGGCCATTGCTGGATTGACTTCTGATTCTTGAACTTTTGCGGGAGTGTGTCTATTCTCCCCGTTCAATGAAAGCTATCACTTAAGTACAGCAACATGACAGTCCTTCGTTTAATCTGAGTCTTCCCTAAAACTTTGGACAGTGATTTAAGGTATTAAAACGGTGAAAGTATGTTCGTTTCCAAAGAGTATTGTTTACATTTCATTCGACTTGATAGCCTCGTTTGTCACACAATTAGTTTTACTGTAGTATTCTCCTATGCACGGGTTAATTAGGCATAATAAAAGCGTGAGCCATGACGTAACGTTATGTAAACATATTTGGTCCAATACTGGCACTCGTTTTAAATGTAAAGCGTTTGTATGGTAGGTAGTGATTGGTTGGTAGTCGGACTACTGACCAATCAAAATTTAACACAACAATATCCACTCATAATAGCAGTGACGTGTGTAGTGAGATTACCTATAATCAAACGAAACGCTGCGCGGAGTATGTGTTTCTTAAAAAGTAGCTTAGCCTCTAACTCAGTATCATCCAAAATCTTCAACATTGAAAACGCGAATTATTTGTCAATTTAAATCAACATTGATGCTGTGATCTTACCGGGAAAAGATGGGCTTCTGATATCCAATATTTAAGACAAAATAAACATTTTACCATTGGTACACGAATCGTGTACCATAATGCGTTTCAGCCCCCAGTTGTAACAAGAGACAACTGGAATAACCAGACGCTAGAAATTTGCATTCGATTGAGACTGCTGGCTTATTTCGCCGAACATAGCTGATTTGAAATTAGAATAAAACGGAAACCATTGAATGTAAATCAGTTTATATGCATTCATATTACAGTATAATATGCGTTGCGACCCACTTGTGTTAATTTCTAGGTCCCAAATGTTAGCGATTTAGCGCTTTAAATATTGGATATCAGAAGCCCATCTTTTCACAATAAGATGCATCTACATGTATGTTGATTTCAATTGACAAAAAATTTGCTTTTGCAATGTCAAAGACTACAGGTTATATTGAAATAGTGACTTGTGTCCTTTAAATTACTTGTTAATGGTTGCATAGCTTCAAATCAGGGCATTTAAAAAAATCACCACACAATACCGTCCCACCCAATAAAGTAAGAGTTATTATATTACAATTTACATATATCTGTACCGTACCTGGTATGTATTCACAAACTGTGAGACCAGGATTGCATAAGGTTTTCGTGTGTTTTCTTAAACTTAAAGCCACTGAAGAGGCAGTGGGCCTAGGTATGATATAATACAATTTATGTCAAAGTGGGTTGTTAAGTGTGTAAAATGCTGGCTCGCCAGCCTGGTATTTACAGGTTCGATCCCTGCATTGGCTGAGAAAGTCCATTGAGAATTTTCCGAAGTTGTTTTCCCATGTCAAGGATTCAGAACGGGAGGGCCTAACAAGGACAGCGTCTAGTTGATCGGATGGTATAAAAACCAAGGTCCAATTTGTATATTGATATGCATGTGAAAGATCCCTTGGTAGTTGGAATATGATTATGAAAAGGCCGTAGCGCCGCTGTCTGGGCCTATATGTAATTTCCAAGATAGCACATTGCATGGCGTATGCAGGTCTTGATTAGTTCAGTTGAGTTGGAGTAGAAAGTTTAACCCCATTTAATTTCATGTCAAATTGTTACTTACTTATAATCAATGTGATACGAGAGTGAGCTTATGCTGGTTTTAACTATCCTGAATCACTTTCATAGACTTGACAAATTCGGTTTCATCGAATTCGGTAGATTAATTATAGTGTTATTTCAATTTTCAGATCCCGATCTAGATCTCCAGTTAGAAGAGAAAGGTCCAGATCCAAATCTCCTGCAAATGACGGCAGAAGACGTATTGTCAGTAATGTTACGTCAAATAAAGTCATTATTAGAAATATTCCATATGAAACCCCTTGGCAAGAACTGAAAGACTTATTCAGAAAGGAAGGTATACATCTGAATTGCTTTTTTGTAAATTTGTCTTTCATTTGAATGGTTAACTGTGAGAGTAGCCTTAGATAAGATGATCAGAGAAAATAGTCAAAGGCGACATCCAATCCACTTAAAATTATATTCAAATAATTTTGTTGTGGATAGATTTCTAACACTTTTTATACGCCCACATAGAAATGTGGACGTATATTGCCGTCGCCCCCGTCCGTCTGTCGGTCCGTCCATCGTCCACAATTTCTTGTGAACGCACTAGAGGCCAGGGTTAATATCCGATTGACATTAAATTTATACACAGTGTTTAAGGTCATGAGACGAAGAAGCCTATTGATTTTCAGCAATATCCGATAATTACTGCCAGAGTTATGACCCTTGATCACTTTGAAAAATCTTGTGAACGCTCTAGAGGCTAAAGTTAATATCCGATTGACCTTAAATTTATACACAGTGTTTAAGGTCATGAGACGAAGAAGCCTATTGATTTTCAGCAATATCCGATAATTACTGCCAGAGTTATGACCCTTGATCACTTTGAAAAATCTTGTGAACGCTCTAGAGGCTAAAGTTAATATCCGATTGACCTTACATTTATACACAGTGTTTAAGGTCGTGAGACGAAGAATCCTATTCATTTTCAGCGATTTCCGATAATTACTACCAGAGTTATGACTCTTGATCACTTTGAAAAATCTTGTGAATGCTCGAGAGGCTAAAGTTAATATCCGATTGACTTTAAATTTATACACAGTGTTTAAGGTCGTAAGACGAAGAAGCCTATTGATTTTCACGGATTTCCGATAATTAGTGCCAGAGTTATGGCCCTTGATCACTTCAAAAAATCTTGTGGATGCTCTAGAGGACAAAGATGATGTCTGATTGACTTCAAATTTATACACAATGTTTAAGGTCATGAGACGAAGAAGCCTATTGATTTTCAGCGATTTCTGATAATTAGTGCCAGAGTTGTGTCCCTTGATCACTTCAAAAATTCTTGTGGATGCTCTAGAGGCCAAAGTTAATATCTGATTGACTTTGAATTTATACACAGTGTTTAAGGTCATGAGACGAAGACGCCTATTGATTTTCAGCGATCTCTGATAATTATTGCCAGAGTTATGGCCCTTGATCACATCAAAAAATCCTGTGGACGCTCTAGAGGCCAAAGTTAATATCTGATTGACTTTAAATTTACACACACTGTTTAAGGTCATGAGACGAAGAAGCCTACTGATTTTCAGCGATTTCAAATAATTACTTCGAGTTATCTCCCTTGATCACTTCAAAAAACCTTGTGACGCTATTATAGATGCCAAACTTATCATCCGATTGACTTCAGATTGATACACAGAGTTTAAGGTGTTGAAACGAACAAGTATTTTGATTTTCAATGAATTTTGATAACTGAACAGCTAAATCCATGATGTTAAATGTTTCCTATACTAATTGTTAGCGTGGGGCAAAACTTTATAAAAAGCAAACAAATTCTAATGATTTTCAGATAATTACAAAATGAGTTGTTACTCTTAATCAGATTTTAGTGTATAACAAATGTTTCATTCCCCAAAAAAGTAAAAATATGCGACAACCCTTGTTGACTGCCCGGACGATTTAGCTGCTGTGGGCGTATGTTTCGTTGCCTGGCAACCTATCTTTAAATGGACATTGGACATATTATTATTATTGTTTATAATAATTTATTGATGAGATAAAGATGCATAGATCATACATGCAGGTCATTAACCTAGCTTGACAACACAACACTTTTGGATATTTAACTGTGAAATAAGTAATGGTAAGATAGCACATTTATAGAGAGAATGCAAAGTATAAAAATGTTGTTGCACATTACAAAACACAGTAAGGATTAATCCTTATAAAATGAAAGGACAACTCTACTAACAGCTGCCTGTAGTTTTATCAGGTACCTATGCCATGGACTAAATTGCTCAGGATAGTGTAATCTGTCAGTGGTTTTAACAGTTTTCTGCACAAGATCTTTTCCTTATTTAAAGTTTCATATGGTATACCTTAGCTTCAAAATGAAACCATTGAACTATGCATGGGGTCGCCAGATTGGATCAAACAAAACCCAACAGGATTAGACAAAAATTTAAGCTTTATTTATACTCACGTTTATTTTAAAATGTTTTAACTTTGTTTAAACAACAAAATTTACATGGATGGTCAATTTTTTTCTTCAGTTGGCTATGTGGTATATGTAGAGCTTTTTAAGGGCAATGATGGTAGACCAAATGGTATGGGGTGAGTAAAATTTTGTTTAAGAAATAAAATACCTTTTGTTTTCCAATTGGAGAACCAGATTAAATAGGGCTGTCAAAAATAATTGCAATATCGATATATTGCAATACGACCTTCCCGCGATACACTGTATCGATTTTTTTGGTATCGATATTTTTCTACTTTCGTTTTATTTTTGCCGGTTGTCGTAAATCTTATTTATAATTTTTTTAACACGACGTTCGTACTTAGAATTCTTATTTTCTTTCCTATTTTAGACCATAGTCACTCGTTATAGCATTATATTGTCGTAATGCGTAAATAAAACAAATCTCGGTCAAATTTACGACAACCACGAATTAGGCCTACTATGATAAAAGTCGACAAAAATGAAGTAAAATTTAGTAAATGTTTTCATGAACAATAAAATGTCAGCGGAACAGATTTTTGCAGTAGATAATGAGATAAGATAGCAATATTTTTACTTTCATTGGCTGATATTAGAAGCCAATAAATGCGACAAGTCATAAAAAGTTTGTTTTACAAACAAACTGTGAAGAATTTGGCACCATGATGGCAGGGAGCCAAGTCACGTAAATTGCGGCTACTCATTTTATCGGTCCAATTGTCATGAAATGTGCCAAAGGCTCAGAAAATAATAATTAATATCCTATTCATCTGAATATATTCAAATTTCAAGTGATCTTGTCTTGCATCTATGTAAGCTATTCTAGATTACCGGTATTTCAAATTCGTTTTTCTTTTTCTTCATATGCAACATTCATTTGACCTATTGTTAAAAATCGTCGACTAACGAATCACTTTATGCCACGGCAACTGGAAATTCACGTAAAATTGTTTCAAATAGCAAAGGAAAGTCCACAATTTCGGGACACTTTGGTTTTCGAGAAACTTAATAAAAGTTATGCGATTTCCCGAAAATATAAACCATGACTTACCAAGACAAATAACAACTAGGCCTATTAAAGTTAAACAACTATTAAAACTATTCAAAATAAAATGTGTATTATAATAAACTAACCCTTTATTGAAAGTATTGCAATACTTTTTTTCGCGTATCGCAATATATTGCAATACGTTTTTTGGCCGCAATACACAGCCCTAAGATTAAATCTACATAGGATTTTCCCCCAGTAGCTTCCAGTCAGCCACAGGAGCTGCTGAAAATTTAATGAACTGCACAGGTTTCTGATGTATGTTGAAATTTGTTGGTTTGTCTTTTTTAGTGTGGTAGAGTTTAGAGATCGTGAAACTGCCAGGAAAGCCATTGAAAAAATGAACAAACATGTGTTGATGGGTAGAGCTATCATAGTTAGAGAGGTAGGAGTTTGGATTAGTTTGTTGTTTTAACCTTAATAGATACAACAAAGCTGAAGTAACGATTTAGAAATAATTTTTAGTTTCTTAACCCGGTTTGACTGCTTTTTATACGCCCACATTGAAATGTGGTCGTATATTGTCGTCGCCCCCGTCCGTCCGTCCGTCGGTCCGGCGTCCATAATTGCTTGTGGACGCTCTAGAGGCTAAAGTTAATATCCGATTGACTTTAAATTTATACACAGTGTTTAAGGTCATGAGACGAAGAAGCCTATTGTTTTTCAGCGATTTCCGATAATAACTACCAGAGTTATGGCCCTTGATCACTTCAAAAAATCTTGTGGACGCTCTGGAGGCCAAAGTTAATATCCGATTGGCTTTAAATTTATACACAGTATTTAAGGTCATAAGACAAAGAAGCCTATTGATTTGCAGCGATTTTCGATAATTAGTGCCACAGTTAGTTATGGCCCTTGATCACTTCAAAAAATCTTGTGGATGCTCTAAAAGCCAAAGTTAATATCCGATTGACTTTAAATTTATACGCAGTGTTTAAGGTCATAAGACGAAGAATTCTATTGATTTTCAGCGATTTCCGATAATTACTGCCAGAGTTATGGCCCTTGATCACTTCAAAAAATGTTGTGGACGCTCTAGAGGCCAAAGTTAATATCCGATTAACTTCAAATTTATACACAGTGTTTACAGTCATGAGACGAAGAAGCCAATTGATTTTCAGCGATTTCCGATAATTAGTGCCAGAGTTATGGCCCTTGATCATTTCAAAAAATCTTGTGGACACTGTAAAAGCCAAAGTTAATATCCGATTGACTTTAAATTTATACACAGTGTTTAAGGTCATGAGACGAAGAAGCCTATTGATTTTCAGCGATTTCCGATAATAACTACCAGAGTTATGGCCCTTGATCAGCTCAAAAAATCTTGTGGACGCTCTAGAGGCCAAAGTTAATATCCGATTGACTTTAGATTTATACACAGTGTTTCAGGTCATGAGACGAAGAAGCCTATTGATTTTCAGCGATTTCAAATAATTACTTCCAGAGTTATCTTCCTTGATCACTTCAAAAAACCTTGTGACGCTATAGATGCCAAACTTATCAACCGATTGACTTCAGATTGATACAGAGTTTAAGGTGTTGAAACGAACAAGTATTTTGATTTTCAATGAATTTTGATAACTGAACAGCTAAATCCATGATGTTAGATGTTTCCTATACTAATTGTTAGGGTGGGGCAAAACTTTATAAAAAGCAAACAAATTTTAATGATTTTCAGATAATTACATAATGAGTTGTTACTCTTAATCAGATTTTAGTGTATTACAAATGTTTCATTACAAAAAAAAGTAAAAATATGCGACAACCCTTGTTGACTGCCCGGACGATTTAGCTGCTGTGGGCGTATGTTTCGTTGCCTGGCAACCTATCTTTGACATATGATTTCATTCCCAGTGATGTTTATAAATCGGGCTCGTATTTTGTATATATATATATGACATAGAAATACCCTGACAGTGATCTTTCCGTCTTTATCATCCAGATTCTACCTTCTAGCTGATTTTAATAATCGGTTCCTTTATTTTGTACAGGAACGAGAGAATGATAAGAGAATGTATGGTCAGAACCAAGGTGGACCAGGTGGCCCTGGTGGTCCAATGGGTGGTGGTCCCATGGGTGGTGGACCAGGACCAATGGGTGGACATATGGGAGGAGGACCACCAATGGGTGGAGGTGGCCCAGGTATGGGTAATATGGGAGGTGGGGGTGGTGGAGGAATGGGTCCAGGAATGGGCAATATGATGGGAGTAGGTGGTGGAGGGGGAAATGCTGGTATTAGCCCCCAAATCCTGAACCAATTAGGAATTGAAGGACCTGTCACACCATCTGTTTTTGTTGCTAATGTAAGTATACAGTATGCATGATTCTCAATTGACTTGTTAAAGATTTTGTATTTCATGATAACTTAATATTATCAGAACATTAGATAAAATATAATTTTTTTGATACTTTAAATTGTAATATTCTATTTCTAAAAACTCAAGAACTAAAGTATTTGAATATGAGATATGACTATATGCCTTGTTTGTCTTTATTTAGCTGGATTACAAAGTAACTTGGCAAAAACTGAAGGATGTTTTTAAATTGGCTGGTAAAGTTATTAAAGCAGAAATTAAAATTGATAAAACCGGAAAAAGTCGAGGAATGGGGACAGTTTTATTTGAACATCCCATGGAAGCTGTCCAAGCTGTCTGTATCCTTTAAAATCTTGTGTACCGTACTATTGACTAATGATCAACAAGCGATTTTATTAAAAAGATTTATTGATTATCCAAATATTTTGAGCTGGCCCTTAATATCAGCTACAATGCTCTGCTCATTAAAGCAGAGGGTTTTAAAATGTGTATTGTAGGTCATAAGGTCTGTCAAGTGGTGAGATATCCATCCCAAGCTTGTTGTGCATTGCTACGGAGGAGGGTTGTCTCTTGTTTTCTGCCACTGCTCAGCAACGCTACACAAGCCATTTCACACAGATCAGCAGTGAATATTTGCTAGGTCCGCTGCAGTCACTGATAAGGATGACATCGATGCGACTTAATGAGTCCCCAATATTAACTTTTTTCCTCCAACAAATTAAATTCTAAAACATTTTTTTTATGTATTAGAAAAATGAATAAAGACGTATTTGTAAATGGGTATTAAAATGACTAAAAAGCCATCAATCTGCCCAAAGCAGTTATGTCTTACGTAAACAATGCACACATCATTGAGCCACTGCTTTACGCCGCATGATGTGATTGCACAGGCTGAAGACTTAATTCTTTGTGAAACAGATTGAAGCCATTTAATGAAAAATGTGATTGTAACATGTTAGTCCCAAAATGGCATTTTGTGTAAGTTACTGTCGTAGCTCAATAGAGTATATTTATTGAACCTTAACCTATACATAGCTATGTTTAATGGTCAGTCATTGTTTGATCGTGTTATGTCTGTGAAGATTGATAACATTGACGCTGAAAGAGCATCAGCTCCACAGTCTAAACTACCCTGTAAGTATTTTGAGTAAAAAGTGTTGGTCATACCATATTTAAGTCATTTCTAAATGCCCTTGTTATGTGTATTACTGTTTATTATTGTGAAATTTTGTATTGTTTATTCTTTGTCATCAGATATAAAATATAGATTGTAATATTTAAATTTACATTTATTTTATTTGTTTTTAGCTGGTTTGAAATCCATTGGAATGGGTTTGGGTACAGGAGGTATTCCATTACAAAATATTTCTCAAAGTAAGTCCATGTAAATATACTTTCTCAAAGTAAGTCCAGTAATTTATTGCATGTGAATATATCTTGTACGATGTTTAAAAACAAACTTATTAGTACCAAAATTTAATTTCACATGCCTTATTCATTCATTTAAATTTATAATTTCAGGCTATAACAGTGGTCCAATGGGAGGTGGAATGGGAAATAATGTCATGGGTGGAGGGGGAATGGGTAACATGGGAGGTATGGGGAGTATGGGTGGTGGGGGAGGAGGAATGGGGAATATGGGAGGCAATTTTGGTATGGATGCAGGAGGTATGGGTAGTATGGGCAACATGGGATTAGGGATGGACAGTGCTTTAGGTGGTGGGTTGTCAGGAGGCTTAGGATCAGGGATGGGCAGTGGAATGTCTAGTTTGGGTGGTGGAATGTCGGGAATGGGAGGGGGTATGGGTGGTGGCATGCCTAATAATTCCTTAGGCGGATTAGGTAATATGGGTGTTGGATTAGGATCAGGGTTATCAAGTGGAATGGGTGGGTTAGGGCGCAATTCTAGCATGGGTATGAGTGGCGGTAATATGGGCATGGGAATGGGATCAGGTGGTATGGGATTAGGATCTGCAGGTATGAGTGGTGATTCATACAGTAATATGGGAGTAGGTATGGGTGGTGATAGAGGTGGTATGGGTATGATGGACAACAGAAATCGTATGGATAATTATGGTGAGAGAGATCGTGGACGGCGTGATGACAGAGAAAGATCTGTGGGAAGTTTAGCTGATAAAGGTTTCACTACCAAACCAGACAATGCTACTGTCATAGTTAAAAATGTAAGTAGTTTGTTTCAGTTACACTTCCAATACATTATACTTGCCTTATTTCAATCATACTTACCTTATTTCAATCACAGACTTGAGATTATATTAAGACTTGATTTTATATACCCACTGTTGTTGCCTTCATCTGCCCATTGTCCGCAATGGCTTGTTGACTCTTTTGGGGCTAAGTTTATCATTCAATAGTCTTTAAAGATGAAAAAACATATAAATTTACTGCCACAGTTATGGTCCTTCTCACTTTGGAAATTCTTGTGGACTCTTTTTTCATAGCCTGACAATTATCAAAGAGTAATTAATATGAGATTAATCTTTCTTGATATATTTCAGCTGCCATATTCTACTCAATGGAAAGCTTTAAAAGAAAGATTTGCTGATGTTGGTGAAGTAAGATTTGCTGAAATTAAAATGGAGAATGGAAGATCAACAGGAATGGGTTTAATTAGATTTGCTACGCAAGCTGATGCAGAACGTGCTATCAGTATCCTTTTAAAAAAAATAAGATATTATGAACAAGCAAACTTGGTTTGTATAATTGCTTAATTTACCGCAGTATTGAAATATGTTTCTCTGTAGAGTTGAGGAGCGTCAATGTTAGTTTGTTATTTGTAGGCTTATTTAACAGAACTTTAAATACAATGAAATACTATGAGTTACATTTTCTTAATCCTTGTGTAGATGTGATGCATAAAACAGAGATAGATGGACGAGAGATAACAGTACGAATGTACCGTTAACCTGAAAGCCACTAGTTGTTTGCCACTAAACCAATGTGTATGTAACCTTTTTCAACACTCGTCAGTTTTTGTTGATGGTTAGTTGTGGTCACTAGATGGTTATATTGGACATTCAAGTTTTATAAATCTGGACAGTTGTCAGATAATGATGCTGGTTGAATTTTTAAAGATTTTTCTCTTTGATTTTAAATTGGAGAAAATCAGGAATCATCAAGTTCACTTTTAGAAACTTCTCATATTTATCAAGGTGCTGATTTTAAATTAGTTTAGTGACAACTAAGTAAATATTGGTGTCATCGATCATAAACTAAGCTACTGTGAAAATTGGTTATGTAGTTTTAAGTGATTCATATTTTTTTTTTTTTTTTTTATCATTTGAACAATCAAAATTGGACATACATTTGATGTAAAGCGTTCATTTATGTAGTGTGTTGTTATATCATAGGTCTATAATAAACATATAATTATATAACGTCGTTTTTCTTCTACTCTTAATGTGTTACAAAGACAGAAGTTGGATATTGTATGTAGGTTCTTCATTTTCATGGATTATTTTGAAATACTCATGTATTTAGTGTCAAAGAAAATTTTCTCAAGGTTAAGAGAGTTCAGTCTCGGTTACATTTCAGAAATATGTATTAGAATGCTTTGCCATATATGAATTTTCATGGAACCAAAATTTATGCTGAATTGTTGAAAAAAGTTCTAGCTCATTTCCATGGTTATGGAGTTTTTATCCTTAAACATCGCAATCGTTAAGACATATATAAATGGACTACCTATTCAATTATCCAACCTGAATATTTAGCTTACGCTTTTATATACTTTTATGTACATTTTTAAAATCATACAGATGAACAAATCTGGCCTTGGTTACCGTTCAGTGGACTAATAAAATTCAAATCTGATTTCTTCTAGAAATCATTAGTATTGCAAAGAGGGTGAAATGTTAAGTCATGTTCTTGATACCCAATATTTTGCCAGTTACATTATGAATTGAGAATGTCTCTCTCAGTATGTCTCTTTGGAAGGCCACCTTTATTGAACAACTTATGCATGTTGACTGTGGTGAACCTAATGACAAATTTTTTTGTTTGGACCAAAATATTTATTCGGGTTTGTAGGGATGTGTTTCTTATAAATAAGAAGCCTAGCTGTATGATCAATACTACTCATTATTTATAGCTGCTTTTTGTTTTTGTGTCAAATTGAATTTGTTGCCAATGTTTGCATTGGTGATGTTTTGCAGCCTTGAAATGTACTGTAACCAGCGTACTGAGAAAAGGGAAGTAGAAATGTCTTTCATTCAATACATTCTGTGCATTGTGTCAATTGTCAAAGTTGCCAAATTCAATATGATTGTTACTTGGGGGTAATATTTGTGTTATGCTTGAAAGATGTATTACTTTCATAAGTTCTTTTTCAGGCTTGCTTTATTTTGTCAGTAATACAAACATTATCATTGGATATGTTGTCTGGGTTTAAAGCTCTACTACAAATATTTTGACATGGAATGTGAAATTCTTTTTATTTTGATCCTGAAATGATGATGTCTCCATATGAAGTCTTGAAATCAGCCATCTGCCTTGTACATGTATCTGAGTTATTTATCCAGAGTAAACGGTTGATTTTTGGGTACCTGTATCATCATTTTCATTAAACAAGTCCTCGATATTTATTGTGATGGGTCGTGTCTGCATTTGGCTTTTGATTATCCTTTAAAAATACTTACTTCACTCTTTTTCAATGAATTGATTTATATGACACAAGTTTTTAGAAAATGACATTTATGGGGAATTGTGGGAGCTTTTCCTTTAATTCATTATTGAGGGGTTGGTTATGAGAAAGGAAGTGCAAATTTTTATTTGAGATGATAATAACAGTTGTGTGTGGATATTGTATTTGTAAGTATGGTTATTTTTTATTTACTTGAAATGGTGAATGAGCTAAGCTCTTGTTGTTTAATTTATGTAACTTTGGAGCAAATCCATGTTGTGCACTACTTTTTTTATTGAAAGAACAACACGATCTACTGTTTTTCCTGTGATTGACGTTGATGCAGAGATCCATAAAATACATACAAGTGTAAAGAAGTAATTGTTTGGTGTTCGAATATGTCTATGCTAATCAGGCTTTCATTGTTTAAACAAAAACACCAGGGAAACTTGTGTTACATAAAATCATAGAAGGTTATGAGTGGGTCTTAAAAACTAGTTTTTTCAATGACAATGCTTTTTCTGTGTAGAAGAGATTACCAAAAGTGGCTATCTGAAGATTGAATCCTTGCACATATATTAAGAAGAGAAGTAGAATATTTCCCAGATATGAAAGCCAAATTTTAATTTGGTTTTTGGTGTAACAGGTTGTTCTCTCTTGATGTCGGTCATATTTGGTATTTGAAACCTATTCTAAATGATTATTCCATGTCAGTTTGCTCTGTTTTAAATGATAACATTATAAAAATGTTCTGTATTACAATTCAATTTCACAGGCCTTGAGCCTATTTATTCAAAAAAAATTAAATATTCGTGATAGTACACTAGTGCTTTTTTAGAACCTTTTTGTAACTTTGAAAATCATTTTGTGTTATGTTTTAACAAATATTTTTTATTCTACTTAGGTTCTTAAACAAAAATGGTTATGGTACTTCCTCTGCACCCATTTCATGGTTTTACATAAACCTGGTGCAAGGCGAAATGAAAGGATCATCAAGGTAGGTTTATTCGATTTGTCTTTGATAATTTGTTTATTTTAACTGCATGCCAAAAATCGCACTAAAAAAACTCTTGCTACATTCCCATCTTTCCAGATTGCATGTTTCATTCAAGCTATTTTAGTTTGTCAGTCATTTTGATAACGGTGTTGGTGGAATTCATTAAATAGTTAAAATTATTGCCCAATAAGATATTCTACAGCAGAGTTTATAATATCTATACCAAAGATTTATATTTATTTATTTATTTGTGCATGTGTAAGAAAGGGTTGAGTGATAAAATTCTCCTGATAAAATATCAGCAAAGACTTTTAGGAGATTCTCTATACATTGTTATTCATTCAATAAATCAACTGGTGTTCAAAAAATAAATGAAAATATATTTGATTATAACATCTGTCATTGAGTCAAGTGATGTGGTCTCCATCCCATATTTTTGTAATATATTGATCGCAAGAGGGCATTTAACCACATTTTCTCTCTACAAACTAGATTCAAAGATTGATTTCTAATGATATTTAATTCTTTTATTGAAAGTTTAATCTTTCCATGAATTACAGAAATAAGACCAGGAATGACCCTTGAACAAGATATAAATGATGTCTTAGATTTAAAAGTATAAGGTATGTACATTGTACAATTACCGTACAACATGTTAAAATAGCTTTATTTAAATATATTTCTTTGCTCACTGTAAAAGATATAAAGAGACATTTTTAAAATATAAGTATTGGGTATTTGATTGGATACTAAATGATTAATGACTCTTTGTATTTACAGTACTTATGGTAAGCCATGTTGGGGATGATTCCAGATTGTGCAACAATGAGATGATATGAGAATCTGTACAATGTTCAATAAGCATATTATAGAGCTGTATGACTGACATAGGCTAATGCCAAGTAAAGAATTGTGATGCTTTAAAGATACAGTCATGATTATTAAATGTATATTGTGTTGTATTTCCTTTAAATACATACTGTATTTATGAGGCTAATATACAACATAATGAGAAGCCAAAACTGGAAAGTAAGGCTGGAAATCGATATTTCTAATCAACCCTCCGATTACTAGTATATGGAAAAATAAACAATATTTCAATTTGTTCTTTGTTACTGATTTGACTGGAAATTGCCTCTCAGTGCAGGATTATCAAGTCCTTAATGACAAATGTGTCTTTGCCCCACCCAACCCCGTTGGCCTTTTCTAGTTAATATTTCTACTTGCACCACAGGAAATGGGATTGGGACTAAGGCATGTTGAGGTATGATCCTTATGAGGCAACCCTAACACCTGCAGGAGGTTTAAGACTAGCCGGAGCAGGAAATTACCAAAGTATTTCCAACCTCTATATTAGTGCCAAGCAGGCAGTATTAAAACAAATGGCTACAGAAATGAAATGAAAAGGGGTTTTACTGTTCTGCTGCGAACTATGCTAATGAAGATAGGCATACGCCATACATTGTGCTATGAGGGAATTTTTTGCCTGGGTAGTGGCGCTACAGCCGCCTCTTGTATCGAATTCCAACAACTGTCAAGGGATTTTTTCCTTGTACACCAATGTGAGACAGGAACTTGTCAGACTCTCTGTGCTGCACCACTGACAAGAGAAGCCACGCTGGAAAATCTGGAGTACTTTCTTGGCCAATGCTGCCAAACATGGCTACAGCATTTCAAATATAATCCATGGTATAATTTATTATTTTGCACATCTACAGGGTTTTCACAAGGGGAGCACACATAACTGGCAAGTCTGAGACCAAACCCATGACTTCCATACAAAATATACCTGATCTAGAGGTTTTGAGTTTGACTACTAGCTCATTCAATTGAGCGATTCCTGTGGCTATTTGTACAGAAAATGGTTAGTTGGTAAAACAGTACTTGCAGTTGATGACCACCAGTATTAGTCTTTGTTGACCTGCTGTCAAATATTATTAGACTCCTTTTAAATAGTGCACAAGGAAATGGACGTGGTGATACATTCTGTAACATTAATGTAACTGGAGATATGTACACTTGTCACGAATGTCAGTGTTTTAATCGTAAGCCAAGTGATTCTTAAAATCATGGACAGGAATACCACACACTAAATTATAATGCTAAATCCAAACAGGAATGTAGCTATCAATTTTGAAAAACAAATCAAATTTTTTATTATTTCTGATATAAATTAAAAAGAAATTTAACAAACTTTTTATCATCAGAATTTTGTTAAATATCAACTTTATACAGGTTAAAATAAATTAATCATATCTCTAAAATGTTTTATTTAATATGGCACAACCCAAAAATCAGTGACAGACTATAACATCAGAGAATATAAACATAATATACATAAGTATTATCTATAAATAAACATAATTTACTTATAAAATTAATTGCAAACATAGTGAAGGATATAGAAGTTCATCAAAAAGTCAAATGGTGTTAGAAACACACAGATGGAACTGTTAACTAATTAACATATATTAATATCAAATTTTCATTGTGTATATAAACTGATATCATTTAAAATATGTATAAACACCATTTGAACAATTTTAATATTCAGTAAGATAATTATTGCACACTTGTGAGTTTTGGCTCAATTATTATTGGGATCTTATATCATTCATTGTTCTAGGATTAGAGCCATCGACACCAACGAGTTAGTGCTGGTGATTGTCAATGACTGACCAAGGATCGTTGGTATAAAGGTACAGCCTGATAGTCCACTGGAGTTGTCGAAATAGGGATTGTTTCATGATGGCCCCTATGTTAATTATTGTTTGGCTAAACTAATAAATGGGCTGTTGAGAAGTCTTCTACACCATATAGTATCAACTTGTATACACGCCCCACAGTCACCTAACAGTAATTAGTATGCTTAGGCTAACTAAAATCTCCCGGAATGAGACAAACCCATTGGAAGAAGGCTACAATGGAAACAATATTGGCACATTAATATAAATCTTACTGAGAACTTTAACATCTAAAGACAAGCTCATTATCACTTTTCTTCTTCTATATAATTATTTAGTCTAATAAATATACACTATTTTTAAATCTGATAGTATATTACAAATTTCTTCAATAAAACTTCTGAGTATATATATATATCTAAAACAAACAGTATTAGGTCATCAAAATCCAATTTTCTTTCAGGTTCACAAACTCCCTTGTTAATTCTCCTTATACTTTATTGTAATAATTGTAAATAAAGTATATTCATATATTTATATCAAATTTTATTTAGTCATCAAAATCAAAATTTCTGTCATCTTCGTCATCTTCAGATTCTGGAGTATTTCCACGAACTACCTTGTTGATTCTCCTCATACTCTCTTGTAATAATTGTAAATGGCTGTCACTGGGTGATAATGATGAAGGGTTAACATCTGTCTTATCTAAAGCTTTTAATGGTCGTAGTTTAACACCTTGCTTTATCAAATTAAATATTTCTACCATTTCATTACCTTCTGAAATTATATTTATGAAGTGTTGAAAGAATTATTATGACATATGTTAAGAAAATAAATATCTTTAATGTCGCATGTCAAAGCATAAACCTTATATACAAACACCATCCAGCATCATATTTCCATGGCCCAAACAAATAATAAATCTTTATTCGGGCATAGATGCTTTTCGTTGCTAAGTACTTCATCATGTTGGCGATATCACTTCAGTGGAAACGAATATTAAATAAAGTACACATCATGCACCTTGACAAGGCGTACCCTGGCTGGAAAATGCTGAGGAACTTTTTTGGCTAACAAATGTCACTCTCAACAAGCCATCTGATAATTTTTAACCTAGTACATCATATACATATAATTGTCTGAAGCATGTGTAAAGTCCTGAAGGGCAGTAAACTAAGATTTCTGAATTAATATGTTTAATCTGTGCCTCGTGCAACAGTGGCATTATTATGATATAATATAAAGATAGACTGCCAGACAAAGATAGACTGACAGACAACAAAATATATACGCAGGCAGCAACTAAGTCATCTGAGCAGTCCATAAAGGCTTCTTAAGTATTTATTAGAATTATTCAATTTTTTTGGGGAAACTGTACAAAATTAATAAGCTTTTCCACTTATGAACAGTTAATATATTTATATCAAGTTAATTGAATGAAAACTTAGCATCCACAAACCATTCTGGACGACGGACAAACAAGAAGTGTGGAGGGTGTGACACTATGCAACCCCATTTCTATGTGGCTATATAAAAATTGAAGATTTTGATTACCTTCAATTTTAGGTTTCAATACTCTTTCTTTTGCAGGTTTTAAATGCACTCTTCCAGATGCTATACTACTTAAATCTAATCCTCCATTGTTACTACTAGACTTCTCATTAATAGAGCTGGGTTTCTTCAAATTCTTCATTGCTTCTGCCAAATTGAACTGTACTCCTAGATTTGGTGGTTTGGATAAACTTGTTAAAGAAGGAACTGGTGGAGGTGGAGGCAGGACTGCTGGGGGTGGGGGTGGGGGTGGTGGTGGAGGTGGTGGTGGGGCTTGAGAGGGAGGATTTATCATAGAAGGATTAAATGAAGAGGCCATGGAATCTGGCTTTGCATTTTCTAATGTCTTTCCTTCGTTATTTGTCTGATTCATAATAGTACCTCCACTTATATAAAAAGTTACATCACCATCCACATTATCAAATTTCTTCTTCGGTGGACGAACAAATGGTTTACGTGGTGCTGGTTTTTTCTTTTCTTTCACAGGAGCAAGTGAAGGATATTTTTGATTGTTAACTAAGGATGGTGTCTTGTGTCTACTGAGTGACGTTAAAGAATCTTTTCTCTGACTTGGAGGTTGATAACGTAATGGTTTTATAGTTGCAGGGACAGGATATTTCTGAAATGACAAAAGCTATGTTGTTAGTTTTCATGTGTAATAAATCTTATTGGGTTATGATTTCTAAAGAAAAAAACTATGGCAAAAAAAATGTTATAACATTGTGTTCTGCATCAAAATCACAAGCTTTAAGAATACAAGGAAGATAACTCTGTCATTCTGAACTGCATTTTGATAGGTCGTTATTTTGTAACTTGAGCCCTTAAAGGTTCCCTTACCACTGCACTAGGGGATGTTCAGGTATATTAGAAGAAATAAGAATATGCACCACCCAAATTACAATGTTTCAGAAGAAAAAGTTGAAAATTTAACATATCAACTGATGAATGTTGGACAGGGGTTTGTATGACAGGTTAATAAAAGTGTCTAAAATTTTATGCTCAAAAAAAGATAAATTCAACATACCACTTTGTGAGATTTCAAGCGATCTATTGCTTTCTTTCTTTCTTCCACAATAAAATCTTTCTTGGCTTCCAGCGTTTCTTTATCTCTATTACGTTTCTAAAGGTAAAGACATGATAATTAAAACTTATATAACAAACAAAAACTGTGACCAGTCATATTAGGGTATCCTTTGGTAGTCTTAAGCCAGAATTTAAAAACACACTTAGAAATTGTGCCATT
Organism: Patella ulyssiponensis; assembly: GCA_963678685.1. NCBI lineage: Eukaryota > Metazoa > Mollusca > Gastropoda > Patellidae > Patella > Patella ulyssiponensis. Next base: position 21,177,520 of record OY783228.1, read on the forward strand.
AACAAAAACAGAAGAATTTTGAAAATAATGTGGACATGTATGTACCTGTATAAATATAATGCTAGGTTCCCATTTTCATGTGATGCATTACAACAGGATTGTGCCTGTTGAGTCCACAATCGGGTGCATGCAGATATGTTTCCATTTCCATACAACACGATTGCTACAACTGCAGTCAATATGATAGGACCTAATAGGATCAACACGATTGCTAGTTCAATATGATAGGACTAATAGGATCAACACGATTGCTACAACTGCAGTCAATATCATAGGAACTAATAGGATCAACATGATTGCTACAACTGCCGTCAATATGATAGGACCTAATAGGATCAACATGATTTCAATCGTAACACAAATCATGATAGTGGGAAGCTAGCATTAAGAAAGGAGTGTAGATTGATATTTGTATACCGGTATTTATAAACAAGGTTCATATAAATTATGTACTTATAATGTTCACCTAAATTATTTTGTTCTCTGCCTTAAAACTACTATTTGTTGTGTTTACGATAAATAAATATGTAACCTTTTTATCTACTTTCCTTTTTGTGGTCCCTTGATATATTTTAAAGTTCAATTTTACATCCGCTAGAGAAATATGTTTTAGAAAAGAAGAGCCTTGACTATAAGTAATTACACGACTAGATATTACAGCCAAATGCTGGAATTATAAATAATTTTAATTACAAGAGATCTGAATATTTATCTTAATAGATGAATCTTGGCAAAAAAGTTATTCAAACTTACAATTTGTATAGAATGATGCTGATTATGTCTTTCGATGTTCTCTTGTTTGATCTGTACCTTTTGTTTACACTGTCTTTCTAATGTTGACTGCAAATAAATAACTTTATAAAACCACAGCCAACTATTAAAATATTTATTTCTCCTTGAAAAGAATTGTCAGCCATTTTGACATTTTAGTATTACTCATTGACATGATCGAGATTATCAGCAAGTTGATTTGTTTATGGTATGACACGTGATTGTAATTGACACTCAATGTAAATGGTCAAACTAAGTTATATACGATCTGAATTTTAAGATTTTTTCTGCCAATTCTCAAAAAAAATCGCCAGTACTCCAAAACATTTTCGCCAAAATCAATTATTTATCGCACACTTTTATCGCAAATTGCGAATTTGGCCACAAGCAGTTTGAGCCTTGATATCAACCCAGATTTCAAATACATGAAGAAAATATCATAGTAACTATTTTTTGGGCTTATGAGAAATAGTTAAATTCTATTTTTGGCTTACTGTGTCTACATAAGAACACTGTATCCACTGGCTTCATATATTGACTTAAAAATTTGAACAAAAACAGATGTTCTACCTTTTTATTTCTTAGAATAGCTCTTTTACGATTAATATCAGCTAGTTGACGTTTGAACTGTAATATTTCTGGATCTGTTTTATCATTAACCATGTCATCTTCATCATCATCTTCACTGAACTCATCAATACTTTCAACAGCATCATAAAATGTAATTTCTTCATTCTTTTCTATGAAAAAGTATTATAATATTGTTCCAAGGTAACAACGAATAAACCTTTTACTGGAAGTGGTAGAAGGGCAGAAGAATCCCTATAACAGTGCGTAATGGATTAAGCCACTATACTTCACACAATTTTGTCAGGTTAGTGGCTTGGGAATTATTTTCTTTTGAATTAAAATACTGGTTGCCAAGCAACTGAAAACATACCTACCACCAGCTTTGAGAAGCATGCTAAGAATATTACAGTATGTAAATCACAAGAGCAGTAACAAACTGTGATGAAGAAGATTTTTTTAAAGCAGGCTAAAAGTGCAACTTTTGATAAAGTTATATTTTCCTTATCAGTATTACCAACCAAAACGTTTTTAAGTCTATTGAAATCTCTTAAAAACGTCATGCAATAGAGTTTAAATGAACAAAGCAAATAATTCTGTGTACATTTAATGCTCATCTGTGAATTTCCTATTGGATGACTAGCAGAACAATTCTAGTAATTCGCAAAATGAATAAAAAAAGGATCTTTTAATCGGTAATGGTTTTATAAGAATTGTGGACAGACAACGGAAGATAAAGTGCTTCCACATAAAATACTGGCGAAAAGGAATTCAAACACACAATCATTGCTACTTCAAACATTCTTACCATTTATTAGACGAAGACGATTGTTTAAATTAGTCTTTGCCAAATTTTCTTCTTCAGATAAGATGTTAAGATGTTCCTGATAAATTCGGATTTGACAGTGATAGACACGTTCTTCTAACTTTTCCATTTCTTTTCTCACTCTTGGTGTATCTGGTAAACTTGCAATCTATTTTTGAAAAAAAATCAAGTATGAAAAGTTAAGGGCCAACCCTCAAATTATGATGAAATTGATGAGAAAAAAATAAATAAAAAAATAAAATGATATCATAACTTTTGAGTGAAAAGCAAAATTGTGACAGACAACTGTGCATTTATTTTAAAAAATAGCAAAGATATGGAATTCATGCATGATAATAACTGTTCAATTTGAGAGGCCTTTCACAGTTCCATGCAGTCCATTAAATAATTACCTCTTGTTTGACTTTATCTCTTTCCTGAATACATAATTTCTTTCTATTATAGAATAACTGGAGTTTCTCTAAACTCTTATTTTCCTCAATTCTACAAAAGAGGAAAAATAAATCTTAATCCAAAATATGCAAAATCGAATAAATGAAATGTTCCACCTATTTTGATAATACAAGTGATGTTGTCTTCCTGCAGTATGAATACATGAAACATTGACTATTGTATCAAATTCAAGCTGAAACATTGGGTACTATATCTCATTCAAGCTGAATAGTTTTGGATCTGCCTTAAAATTTACCGGTATTAATTATCATCAAATGGCCATTTGATATCAACGAACCTAAATAATCTGTCCGATCCAACAATTTCAAAAGCTTTCCTTCCAAACTTGGCCTTATCTTCATTCATTCGCTTACACATATCTGAAAAAAAATAAACAACACAAATACTTAGCAATATCTAATGCAGAACCATTTATTGATATCTACTTATATTTTAATATATATTAAAGATGCATTATGCAAGGGCAAAACCTCCAACTACAGGTATTTTCTCTGACATCAAATGTTATTATTTAAACATTTAACATGACAGGTCCATAATTAACTCTTTGAGCCATTGGAAGTCTCTAATTTTAAGTAGATAAGGGCACAACGATGATTTTACAAGAAAAAGAAGTGCTGGTGAGAAATGATGCAGTTGATACAGTGTATGTGATTTTTGGCATAATTGTTGGTGGGACATCCACCTACACATGAAAATCAACAACAGGTCATGGATGCCATAAAAACTTCACAGTAAAAAAATATGTATCGGGTACACTGCATCAGAATTGATCCAACTCAAAGCCATCTAGTACACAGATCTGAGCAAAAGTACAGGAATATGAGCTAACAATTCTATGAAATGCTTATTACTGAGCGAGTTTCGACCAGGCTTCTTGTGTCATTATCATTGTGACCTGTATACTTCAGTTCAATTACTAAATGCCATTGAAACAATTTAACAATACAGGAAGTTGGCAGTCTGTGATCCTGTGCCAGATGTGTGATGTGGGAATAACCAGGAATTCACTCTGGTTACCCTGTTTTCCAGGCCATGAGGTACTACTAGTACAATGGTAGAGCTGACCCTATTTTTGCTGTACTGAGATATACATGCACTGTAATCTGCGGACAAATTCTGTTACATGTATCTAGTAATAAAAATTTTACCTGAATACATTTGACTTGTTTGTGTATAGTATTTGATGTAAAATTCTTGTATGGAATCAAGAGCTTGCTCATAATGGCCATTCCACTCTGAAATAATTTCAGCACTTTCTTTGTGTATCCTTTCACCCAAGCGACGATCTGATAAATCATTTTTGGCTTGTTTGAGTTTATTAAAAGCTACTTCTCGGACATCTAGAAAGGGTTGTATTTGATAATTATAATATTCAGCTAGTGCTATGTTAAATCTAAAGACTGCATCATCCTCCACCGAATACACATCTTCTAAATCTTGCATAGTTACACAATTGTCTCTCTCGAATCTAATGTTTAACATTTCTTCTTCCAAATTTCTCAGCTGCTCCAAGTAACCCTCTCTTCGAAGTTCCCCAATATTTTCAAAATAGTCATCAAAGTTTGGCTCCTCAAACAGAGTGGATATCAGTAATTTTTCTTTACAAATTTCAAGAGCAATTTTGAAGTAGTTGCTTAATTCATCACATAAGCTATCAACATCCTCTGGAACAGGAATACTACTAATATATGCCATGAGACCCTTTGGTTGCTCAGGGAGTGATGGAAGATACAGGGATAAAGAAGGGTGAATAAGACACAACATTTCATGTATACCCATTAATTCCTGAACACTAAAATAACCACTCTTTGTATTGTCATCTTGAGAATCAGTGCAAGTTCGAGAACTCAGTCGGCATGTGACAGCTATTTTACCATCTGATTGATTCCATGCAACTAGAAATGTCATACGTGGGGGCAATAGGTCATCAACAAAAGGATTGTTTTTAATGGCTACCCAACCTTCTAACGAGTCCGGTTGATCCATATTATCTTAGAATATCCACAAACATCTGAAATAGAATAGAAAACATGAAGTAATGAAAGTAAGGCTAGGCCTACTGTATGTATTAAAACAAAAGTGAAAAGGTCTGTTTAAGGCAGTAGTTCCCAACCTTTTGTTGATTGTGACTCCATCCTCGAAGAACAAATTTACCTTTTATTATGAAACATCATCATTATTTGCAGATCAAAAAGTTGTAATGAGAAACAGAGGAAACAAATAGCGAGAATCGGGGATGGAAGATGATTGGCAATGTGGCAAGACGTCTAAAGATCAGAGATTTGTGTGCTTTTCATAAAAACAAAGTCTCGACCCCACAAAAAGTACTCTGCAACCCCAGACCCAGAGGTTGGGAACTAAGGTGTGAGCTTCATTGAACTATACATCTCTTTAAAGGCAAGTGGGCCTGGAATAAACCATTTTAGTATTAAAATACAGTTTGTGGGGGATTACTGTATTTGGATATATTTCAATACCGTCATTAATAATAATGATAATGGTTTATTTGCAACTACATGTGTAAGCATATTGGTATGGAAATTACTACAACCAAAAACAAATATTTATACAGTATAAGAAACATTATTTGTCAAACACATATGAGTAATAATTGACTTTAATGGAAGATTATTTTTTCATATGCACAAACGTATATTAACACTCATAATTAAGGATCGAAATAATTTAAACCATATAGTTTCTTGTATAATTCATTTAGTCTACTGGACAATCTACAGTACCATACTTTTACTAATCTGCATTGTTCACCGTGTGCAAAGCTCAGTTTATCTATAATACTTATAAAGAGCTTGAAATAAACCTCTCAGTAATACCATATTTAATGTTACAAACAACAAATTCATATCCCTGGCTGTGTCGAATTACCAGTACCTACATAATATATGTATCATCATTATATCGTACATTTATGTTTAATGAGCATAAATCTGCCCACCAATTACTTCTGAATCTGAAAATTCTGGGGTCTGTCGTTCGGTGTTCATTTGAGAAACTACCGCCTTTTACTTTTATGTCACGTCATTACATCAGCGATCATGACTTGTAGTGACTTGTACTGGTACAACAATATGTTTTTCTCTAGGATTGTTAATTTGCATTTTTGAGTGAAGTCAATTGATCTGATATGTGCCTTTGTTTGTGATTTCTACACATTGTGTCTTGTTCATAGATTTGTTTTGTGTACGTTTCGATTTGCATAAATACTCCCAAAAAACGATATTATAGCCACTTGTTTCCAATATTTACATTATTTTCGTCCATTTCCATTTTGTCACACAAAACACTGAACACAAATTAACACCTATTCGGCTAGCGACCTATTCAACCGATCCAGCTGGCAACCTGTTCGTTGGCTACCTATTCAGAACAAAGACAACAGTCGCCCAAACTCATCTATATTTATCAACTAATAAAATCCAACAAAATCCAGTGAAAGTAGAATATTTATTTTTTATCCATTCCTTTGTTCTGAATAGGTTGCCAACAAACAGGTTGCCAGCTGGATCGGTCGAATAGGTCGCTAGCCGAATAGGTGTTAATTTGTGTTCAGTGTTTTGTGTGACAAAATGGAAATGGACGAAAATAATGTAAATATTGGAAGCAAGTGGCTATGATATCGTTGTGTGGGAGTATTTATGCAAATCGAAACGACTTGATTGAAGAAAAAACATATCTGAGTGAATCGACAGAGGTTTGATTGCCTGACAATAAGAATTGTTGAAAAAAAAACGAACCGAAGCGAGAGCATGTAAAATCGAGTCTTCAAAAGGCATTGCATTCCTGTTCTTTTTTTATTATATATTGATACGACATGGTGTATGCATATAGACATGGTGTATGCATATACGGATAGGTCAGATTCCTGTTATCTTACGTAACAGAAACAATATACAACTGTAAATGTGATAAATTGTCAACAAAATCAAAAACAACACACTGAACAAATAAACTTAATAAAGATAAAATTTAATGTCAACAAATCCTGTCAAATGAAATGAGAAACGGACTGATTTCACTGATAATCGTGATAATTCGGAATATTTAAGATGACTCTAATATAAATATGACAAACTAAATAAGATCTTCGGTTGGTTCTAAGGTTACCTGGAAAACGTTATCATCAACTGGATAATTTCTCAAAGTTATCTGCTAAATATTCATTTGTTTCGAAACGGAATCAAATGTGTGTTTACATTTTCTATTCCCGGAAATAATCGTCACCGTATTCCATCTATTTTTAGTAACTGCACGTGACGTTGAATATAATGACAAAGGGATGTAAATCTAGTTCTTTGTGGCAACAGACCACAATTCATTTACTGTGTGTAATTCAATTCCTGAAGCAATGGCCCGTGAAGTTCCTTGGGGTGGGATTGTGGGTCTAATCATCAAATAAACACTGCCGGGTGTATAGAGACAATGATCTGTCAAATTGCAAGAATTTGAGAATTTGTGTATTGTGGGGCCTGGTTGAACAGGACTGGTCACCTGGAAGTCGATACATTAATTACCTCCCCTTGTATTACCCTGGAAACGCGTCCAAAATGGCTGCGAAAGATCACGATGATTGTGAACTCAATGCAAGTTTAAATGTTAACTCAGTTATGTCAAGTGAAGGTGGCGAATTAGAACACTACAAAGCAAGTGTAGATATTCTTACACTGCTTACCCAAGAGCAATCTCCAAGAATAATGGAAACCGAAGAAAATGACCTTATGTTAGACAGCGAAACTGAAGAAGAACCCGAAATCGAAAATATTGAGTTATCACCTGGTGGAATATTAGATGAGGAAACTATAAGTCGTGGTTTATCTAATCTTGGGAGATCTGCAAATGGAATGCATCAAGTTTATCTTCATCTCACTGTACCAGGCTTTCAGCTCATTGACATCAACATTCTGCAAGAGTACACACATTTACAAAAGATTGAATTGCCACATAATCAACTAACAGATTTATCTGTTTTGGGTAACTTACCTCATCTCCTAATACTGGATGTATCTCATAATCTGTTAAATACCGTGTTGGGTTTTGAGCCACCCAAAAATTTACAGGAAGTGGATCTATCCTACAATGAAATAGAAGTAATGACTGACTTATCAGCACATCATTCTTTAAAGAAATTAAACTTGAGTTATAACAAAATTAGCGAAATAGATGGATTACCACAATGTAGAAGATTAACGGAATTGAATTTATCTCATAATAATATAACAAAAATACAAGGATTGTCAGAATTACCTATACAGCATCTTAACTTGTCACACAATAACATTACGAAGATAGAAAACATAGAATCTCTAAAACTACTGAGGGTGTTGGATTTGTCTGGTAATAAAGTACGTAGTCTAAAGGGTTTAGAAGAACATGATGTACTAGAGAGTGTGGATCTAGAGAGTAATGAAGTTATTGATTTAATTGAGATAAAGTACCTACAGAATTTGCGCATGATGCGGAAGTTGAATTTACAACATAATCCTATAGAAGAACTACCCAATTATAGATTATGTATTTTGTTTCGTCTGCAGTCACTGACTGAATTAGATAGACACAAAGTAGAAGTAGAAGAAAAGGTAGCTTCAAAAAACATGTTTGAACCCCCGCCAGAGGTAGTGGCTGCCAGAGATCATGCCATGCATGTTGTTTATTCATTCTTACAACCAGCAAGAATCTTGGAAAGTACTTTACCAAGTAAAGAAACTCCTTACCCTATGTTAGTGATTGTTGGTCCACAAGGTTCAGGGAAAAAAGATCTAGCATTAAAACTAGTTGAGGAATTTTCAGATTTCTTTGGCTTTGGAATATCTCATACAACCAGAATTCCATACAGTGGCGAAGTCAATGGAGTTGATTATCATTTCACTTCTTTGGAAAAATTTGAAAACGATATTAAACTGGGCAAATTTTTACAAACTCATCAGATAAATGGAGCTTGGTATGGTTTACAAATGGACTCGATACAGAATGTAGCCAGAGAAGGCCAGGCTTGTGTAGTTCACATGGAGCTAGAGGGTGTTCTAACATTAAAAAATACCCATTTTGAACCCCGATATGTATTGATGGTACCAATGAACAAAGAAGCTCATGAAAAACGCTTAAGAGACAGAGGAATTTATCCAGAGAATCAGATATTGGATACTGTTAAGACAGGGGATGTTTATAGTAATTACAATCAAAATCATCCAGGATTCTTTGATATGATGATAAACAGTGAAAATATTCAGGAGGCTTATATTAGATTACGGCAGTTGGTGATGAATTATTTAGGTATTAGTAGCTTATCTCCATCAACAGAAGTAGCAGGTGAAACTTCATCTAGATTAGAAGCTATTGATCACTTTCCACCTCCTACTACTACATCTACAACTAATCTAATAACAAGATCGTGGTCTAGACCTAGTATCAGTGAAACGCAATCTATACGGGCTCAACAATCATCAGCCAGCCGAGGAATTGTGGAGGAAGAGTCATTAAAACGAAGGCAGAGTGCAGCTAAAGATGTTGTTGTGGGATATATTCCTCCATTGTATGAACAATTATTAGAAAAATGTCCTAGAACTGCTCCCCAAACAGTTGAAAGTCAACTTGGTTTAGGTGATGAAGGTCAAAGAGCATGCTCAGCTCCAGCTCATAATATTCCTGTCAGAAAAGGTCCACCTCGTATGGATTCTCCTGATTCTAGTGAAAGTAATATAACATCTTCACATCTCTCTGACCTGGATTCTGCAACAGATTTACATGCAGATCATTCTCCTGATGATACAACTAGAGCTGTGGAACCAATTATCCGTCCTTTAGATCTAATAGAAGAAGGCTACAGATCGAGTTCTTCAACTAGATTAAATGCTCCCAGGCCACCATCTGCTTCAAGACCAGATTCACAGAGCTCACAACTTCTTAATCGTCCTGGCTCTGAACGGCATATGGTGCTACCTCCAATACAACCTGTCAATTAAAACGTTGTTCATCTAAAAATTTATTTTTATAAGCAGTACATTTACCTGTGCACCATTTAACTTTTTATACACTTACATACACAACTGTGTATATCTCTCTTTTTTTGGTGCTGTCATCCTTTGTATTATAATTTTATCCTGTTTATTCTTTATCCATTATGCATGCTTCTCTCTTTATTTATTGTGTGCTATCAACTTTTGACTTTGTATTATACTTTTCATGAAGGGCGGGTTGGTAGAAAGGCTTCTGAAGCCTAATCCATAGGCTTCTCAAATAAAGCTATTATTATCAACTGTACATTATGACATTTCGCTTACAATGACACCTAATAGATGGCAAGACAAACTAAGTTCACAATGTTGATATGCTTACATCACTGATAGATCATTGAAGATGGGATTACTTAAGCATGTACATGTTGTCTCAGTCTCATCTTATTTCATCTACATGAAAGACAAAGTCTTTGTGGATTTAGTTTGTGCAAACCATAATTCAGAGAAAAAGTATTGACTGGATCATAGAAATTAAACAAGATTTAACTGAGTGCTGGGACAGTTATTGGAGCTGCCCTGATGACATTTTGCCATCTAAATGTAAAGTTGTGAAATCTCTGTATTATAAATCCTGAAAGAAACCATGTATGTAACATCTTATGATCCCTATTACAGAAAGAGCGTTAGCTTATGTTTCGATGTAACAGAATGAAGTAACGGCTATTGTTTTTTTTTACCTGGGCATATTTTCATGTATTTATATTTACTCCCACTAATGCTGTATAGTCCCAAAATGACCTAGTTTGTATTGATTGGATGTTAAACCTCATTTGTCTCACTGATGCTGTGAGTGATTGAAATAGGTAATAAATTTATTTTCCCAATTAAGAACTGTTTAAAGAGTAGGTGAATTAAACTGGCATTTAGTAAGTATGACATAATCAGATAAATACTATTTATGGATAACAATTACTATGGTTTATTTCATTGCAATGTTTCAACAAGATTTCACAAGTCGTTATCAAGCATATATCAACACAGACAAATATATACAAAACTATTACAGATAATCAAATATTTGTTGTTTTTTGTGTAATTGTCTCCATAATTTGACCGATGGTGTTATTTAATGTAAGAAAGAGCATGATAGTTGTATTTTAAATGGATATTCTGTTGTTAAGCTTGAATATAATTAGTCTTGGTTTTCATACAATCTATTCTGAATTTAAAAAATAAGATTCCTGGTATTTATTATATATTTATTTTTTAAATTTTCATGTTATTTTTTCATTTTTAAATATAGTGCATCGTTAGCCTGTGATATATACTGGATTTGAATACCGGTACATTTTGTGATAGATAATTGAAATGGATAATCAAGACATTATTATATCAACGTCAGTAATGACGACAGAGACTAACCTAAAATTTAATGGTTGATATCTCAGTTCAGAGTTTTGCAATTTGACTGAAATTTTCAGCATTGTTTTGTTTTCATTATCTATTTTTTAACTGTACAGTATTTTTACTGTCCGCTCTTTAACTGATCTTACATAATGCCCCTTTAATGTTGTTTAAGATTTTTGAACAGGTTACAAATGGAATATATTTTCCATATTTTAAACAAAGTAAGAACTGACATGAAATGATTGGTTGAACTGATCACACATATATTTTGTATTGTAAATATTTTCAAATTACCAAATTACAATTTTTTCTGTTTAGTGATTAATTAGAAGATGAGATTTGTTTGTTTCAAAAGATTTTTTCATGATATTAAGAGTGTTTTTATAGATTAGAAATTTACGTTAATTTGAATTTAAGAGATAATTCTTTTTTTTAAAAAAAGAAATGGTTGATTTATTATATTTTTAGCATTGAAGAGCCACATGACTTTATAGAAAATAGTAGTACTTGGAATTATCATTTAAAGAATATGTTTATATATTATTTTCATGCATAGACTACATATTCTAGTTTATATACTGCATATAATATGGCCTGAAGATTTTCAAGAGAACTGGAAGTGTTTATAATTTGACTGCATGTGTTAATTTATTTCTCGACTCCATATTTTAGTTATGTTTTCATTATATGTATTGTATATAGACTACATAGTTTAGTTTGTGTTTCCATTATATATTGCATATAGACTACTATGTAGTCACTACATAGTTTAGTTTATATTTCAATTATATATAGCATATAGACTACTATGTAGTCACCACATAGTTTAGTTTATATTTCCATTATATATAGGGTACAGACTACTATGTATTTACTGCATAGTCAAGTTTATATTTTAGTTCTTATACAGATACACCCACAATAAAATGTGATCATATATTGTTGTCAGTCTGTCTGTCATCCACAATTAGATTATATTTCAATTATATATATAACATATAGACTACTATGCATTCACTGCATAGTTTAGTTCATATTTCCATTATATATATAGCATTATAGACTACTATATGTATTCACTGCATAGTTAAGTTTATATGCAGCTATGGTGGGTGTGGCGCACCAGGCAGTTTAAGCTTACTCTTCCGGACACCTGTTACCACTGTTTGTCGTGTATTTTGTACACGGGGAGCAGTCCATTTGCTGATTACACTATTTTGCCTATAACGTTTTTCTAGGACTTCGAATTCTGTCTAATGGTTTGGATTGTTCGTACTTGGTTTTATTTTATTAGTTCTTATACAGATACACCCACAATGAAATGTGATCATATATTGTTGTCAGTCTGTCATCCACAATCGCATGTGGATGCTCTAAAGGCAAACATTAATATCCAATTGACTTTATATTTATTTACAGTGTTATGGTTATGATCATGCAACAAAGAAGCCTTTTCAACAAATTTCGGTAATTATTGCCCGAGTTAGGACCTTTTATCACTTTGAAAAATAATGTGGATGCTCTAAGAACTAAATTTATAACCTGATTAACTATAAATTTATTCACAGTGTTTATGTTCATACGATAAAGACACCTACTGATTTTTAACAAAGACACCTACTGATTTTTAACGTTATGGTCCGTGCTCACATTGAAAAATCTTATGGACGCTCCAGAGGCTTAAGTTGACTTTTAATTTATACTTTATCTCATGTCATGAGATGAAGAAGCCTATCAATTATCAAGGATTTCCTATAATTACTGCCAAAGTTGTGGCCGTTGATTTTATACACAGTGTTTAATGAAACAAGAAGCCTATGGATTTTCAACAATTTCCCATAATTTGCCACGTTTCTTGCAAACCCACGAATCTGATATAGTTAAGTATTACGAATTATGTGTTTGAAAGTTGCACACTGTTGTTATAATCTCTGTGGCCATCAGGAGGGTTGGATGGCTGAAGAGTTAGAATGTGCACGCTGTATCATAAAGCATGTCATTGAGTCAACTGGTGTGGTTTCGAATCAATCCATATGTTAGTCCCAAAATGACCTTGTTTGTAAACCCAATTTTCCTCCCTCTCTCTGTGTGGTCATCAAATAATAACATTTATGTAAATGGCATTCCGCGTCATGATGTCTATGTATGAAATATTAAATCACAAATAGGTGTTATTATTTGATGGCCACACAGAAACAACAGAGCACAAATTTCAAACGCATAATTTTTAATACTTAAATATTAGATTTTTTTGTTTGCAAAAACCTGATGAACTACTGCCAGAGTAGTACAGCAGAGTCTGCTGATTTCTGATAACACGAACAGCAAAATTCATGATGGTAAATGGTTTGTATACTAAATGTAGCATGTTGCAGAACTGAAAGCCAAACAAATTTTAATGATTCCTGATAATCAATTCATGGGATGTTACTCTTAATCAGTTCCTAGTGGACTGGAAATGTTTTCATTACTGACAGAAGAAAAACTGTGACAACCCTTGTTGACTGCCTTGACTATTTAGCTGCTATGGGCATATGTTTCTTTGCCTGGTAACCTATCCTTTCCTTCTTTTATTTAACTGTTTGATACTACTGTTACATATATAACATATCATTTTGTTCATATTATATCAAAATGAATAAACCAAATTCAATCATTTGGAATATAATGCTTCAATTACTTGGATTTGTTAAATAACAACAAAGATGAAATGCAAAACCCATAATTAATTTCACGTGTCCCAAAATTCTCAAATGGTGATTAAATTTCCAAGAATCAATTAAGCTGGAAAAACATTTAACTATCAGGAAGATTAGAAATTGAATGCAAAACTAAATTAACTTTGTTATAAAGGGGCTCATGTAACATGAAACCTCTCTTCCGAAATTTGGATTGTTTTGTTTTCTGGAATTCAGTTGTCGCTGAAAATCTATCTCATAGCACACTGTATGGTGTATGTCCAGTGACAGATCATGGCAAGGGAAACAGAGGCAAATGACTAATGACTGGGTCCCAAAAGGGTCAGAGATTTAGTGGCAAAAAAAATATATATTTTTTATATTTTGTAAAAAGGCCTTTGTTTTTGATGAGCTTTGGAATTATTAGGAAGGGGCATCAGTCAGCATAAATAGATATCAACTTTTTCACATTGGGTGAGATGGCAGCGGGAAGTTGATATCAAATATGTTTCCATATTATAACCTGCCATATTTACAGGTTTTAATAGTCAAAACATGTCTTTGATCCACTTGATAATTGAGATATTCAATGGATAAGATTTATTTCCATCTCTGAATGCTCTGAGCTTGAGCTGATTGAAACGAAATATAACTGATTGGGTTTTTTAACAATGAAACTTTTGTGATATGCACACTAGCCAAATGTTTACATGTGACGTGAAAGGTGATACAATCAACTTGTAAAGCATTTGCCTAGTGTTTCCACCCAGTCAATCGAATAACATTTGGCGCTGGTTGATTTCCATATAAAAAAAAAGAGTGATAAAAATGAAGTTTAACGTCCAATTAACAAAAATTACATGTAGGTCATTTCAGGATTTACTTATAACTTATGGTTCATTTTTATTTAGATATTTTGCTTGCTCTCGAGGTCTTTTAGAAGTGGGAGGAGAGAGAGAAATGGGGTTTAACGTCCACTCAACACAAACCAGGTCATTTCAGGACTAACACACGGTTTTAATTTTATTTCAATAATTCGCTTGCGCGTAGGGGTCTTTAGCCGTGGGAGGAAACCGGAGTGCCCGGAGGAAACCCACGAGGTTGAGAAGGCGCCCCATCTCCATGTCACATACGCTCACACCAGGGATCGAAACCACAGCCGCCAGCTAGAGGTCGAAGCGCGGCACTCTAGACCACTAAGCCATCCCAACCTCCCTAGAAGTGTGAGGAAGCCTGTGTACAAGCGGGGAATTGAAACCACCCATGAAGATTTCATACACAGCTAGTCCATCCATCCTTCCCCCCCCCCCCAATACAATGTAGGTGGGAGCATGATATAGCACAGCTATGAATGTTCTGTTCATTCTTTAAATCCAACAGGATTGTTCACTGAGGACTAATTTGGTGACGGAGATACAATATGCAGATACAAAACACATCCATTGACATAAAGTAGTAACCATCCTTGCAACAATTTGTAACCGAACTGTGTGAAAACTGCGTCGAAATTGATTTGCTGATTTTTCACATTTTTAAAGACACCCTTTGAAACTCTTATTCCTAATTTAGTCTGAAAACTTACAAACTTACACAATGCATATTTATTATCATATTGAGCAGTAAATATATTATACAAAGTATACTACAGAGCAATATCGATTTAAATGACTACACCTATTTTATTTGGGTGAAAAGTAAAATTGTCGATTTGATTGCATATTGTACATGTACATATTCAATTGGTATGATAATTTCTGTTTTGGTATAACAATCTGTTCTCGTTGCAGAATTTTTCGAGACAAAACTTTAGTAAATATAATAGAGTAGGCCTATCTCCCATGACAATCTACAGAACACATCAAGACTTTAGAAAATAAAGAGTAGGCCTATCTCTCGTGACTATTGACAGAACACATCAGAACAATCCAATTTTACAGTTTAATTTGATCTGAATTAAAGAGGTTTAGTGCCTTTAGTTTAATGTGAAAGATACCTCTATGAGTCTACATCCACAAACTTACAATAATCTTACTTTGGAAGTTTAACAGCGGAAGGTGCTACAAATATATTTAAGCTGTAAAACAAAGCAAACAATTACTTACATGTATATTACTCTAATGTACATCAATAATTAATAGATAACAATCCTGACAGCCTTTTAAGAATATATGTACATATTTGGCAAGCCATGGAAACAATCTTTTTAAATTATTAATATTTTATAAACAATATATATGGCCTTTAAAATCAATTCATAATTCCTTATTCAATCTGTGCACAGACAGATAGTGTTAGATTGTAGTTTGTACTACTTTATAAGGCATGCATAATTTCATATTATTTCTTTGTTTGAAACATAATATGACTAGTTAACCACCACATCATTAATGGTTGTACGGCAGATATGGTTAAAATAAGATATAGACTTCGTTTACTTCCAGATGTAAAACCATCATGTTGATGAGGCAGTATCTTCACTCGTAATGTCCTAATTAAAAAGAAGACAATACACAAACTATACCACAATAAAACAGAATAATATCCATTATTCTTTAATAGAAGTCCTGCTAATAAACTCATGATCATTCCGACATATTTATAACCACAATATGCTAAAGTATCTAAATATTTCAATTCTGTATTCATATTCATCACATATAGAGATAATGTCATGGCTAACACTTCTATAATAATCCACACCAATGCTGAACTTGCTTGAATTCCTAGTTGTTCTGGAGTAAAGCGATCTTGTGTACCCAAAACAAATCCTGCTGTCAGAATATATGTTACAAATGCCATGACAGGTATATAAAGATCTGGGGCATTATGATCATATCTGGGAGCTATGGGTTCATCTTCATTGTATCTTATTGACCAATCTGAATGAGTGAATGGAAATGTCAACAAAGCCAACTTTTTACCAACATAAGCAGTATCAACTGCAAAATAATACTTGATTTTTGAAGCACTGACATATTTCTCTAGATTTTTGTTCATCATTTCCTTTCCCTGATCGGCCAAAGAAGTGCCATACTGTACTGCCATATTCGCCATCGGGTCGTTCATGTATTGTTGTCCAGGAAACTGATTTTGTGGCATGCCATAGCCTCCTCCATGCATAGCCATTGGATCATGATGTTGTGGCGGGTAATAAGCATCAGTTTGTTGAAAGCCAGACGAAGGGTTGACACTGGTGTCTTCAAATAACTGGGGTCGATTTTGTGGCTTGCTTGCCTTTTTCTTTTTGCCAGAAGACTGTCTAAAGCCGGACGGTACATCCATGGCGGCCGTGTTTATGTTCCTGTGTCTTAAACTTGAAGAAACTGTCGCCACGTCACGTTCTTCCAAAATTTTGGAATCAGATATGGTTTCCAGTCCCCTACGTCAATGACAATATCTTAAAAAAAATATTGGTTTTATGGGGGATAGGGTATATAAACGAAGATCTGTCAAAATGTGAACCCTGTCTAAAGATATGGCATTTCAAAAACATACAATTAGCTAAATCATTGTTTTCTTTCAAAGTAAAGCTGGTTGGAACGGATTTGCCGCTTATATCATAGCAGATATAGGAAACTTCTATATAGAGTGACCTCCCTTATATCACAGACGTTTAAAACAAACAACTGTAGTTGTAATTGTATGCGGTCTATGTCTTATCTTGACTGAGGTCTATTTGACAATGCCAAGTGCATATTTTGTCAAGGCTCCGAGATGTAAACAGGGATAGGTCATGTTATTGTTGCCATGGATTGTGGGTTAGGACTTACCCCATAAACCTAGAGTAAGAGAGAGCTAGCAGAGGGTGAGGCCACAAACTCGTCAACCGTCACGTACCGGTACCTAACCCTGCTACTTACAACGCGCGACCTTAACAAATTCTACAGTTGGACTTAAAGGGCGTGTAGCTATATCGTTGGAAACCTGAAATAGACGAAAATGGTTCTAAAAGAAATGGAATAGGGTTAACTGTCCTGCTCCTACTGGGTTAAAGTAGTTCAGCTCTGAACGTCGGTCTCATTACACTCACCCTGAACGTTCAGGGACTGTCCCATTCAATCAATGTCGAAAATAATTGGAGCCCCAGTCAATTTTACTGGGCAACTTTTCACTGCCAAACCAAACAATGGGGTGTCAATCCGAGTAGACGCCGGTACAATGTAAACGAGCATCTTAGTGAGAAAATAAGACCTTGCTTACTTCGCTAGACAGTATATAATGAGCGACATGCACTAACACGCTGTTAAAAATACTTCCCCTCCTATCAAGTTACATTTTCGCCGCCATGACACTCTAACTGTAGGTCAACGTCCACATTCAGGAATATCGGTCATACAAGACGAAACGAAATGCACAGGCTTTACATTGTACAGGCTTTCATACGGATTGACACCCCGTCGTTTAGCAGTGAAAAGATGTCCAGTAAAATTGACTGTTCTCAAATTTTTTTTCGACATTGATTCAATGGGACAGTCCCTGAACGTTCAGGGTGAGTGTAATTAGACCGACGTTCAGAGCTGAACTAGGGTTAAAGATGACGGGCATATATACGCCATACAGTATGTATGGGTTTTCGTACGTAACATCCGAACGACTAGACAACTGTCCTTGTCAGGCCCTCCGTCCTGCGTCACTGATTGCTCCTATTTGCAAGTAATATAAAAATGCCGTATCATGGCCGCCGAGGTGATCATTTATTCTGGTCCGCGTTTCCACCATAGTTTGGATTTAGAGTGGACTGATTCACGCCTAAGTTATTATTATCATTATGAACATTTTTATAAAACACAATTTACTGGGTGCTCAAATGCGTTTTACAAAACATTATAAAATATCCCAATCAGTATCACAGTCAAAATAAATAAAAATATAATCATAAATTATTAAGTAAACAACACATTATGAACATATAATGACTGTAGAGCTGGGCGATATTTCGATATAAAACCGTCACAGAAATAAAAACCGTGAAAAATGCCGTCTTCAGAAACATATCGAAAAACCGAACATACCGCGATATATCGTGGTTTTGATTTTTCTGGATGATATTTTACTTAAATATTCAACAAAATGTTTTCTTTTTTATGTTATTTGCGATATTTTATTGTTAATGATGAAAAATACTGCTATAAACTCCCGAGTATTCATTCCACAAAGTTTGCAAATGCCGATGCGGAGCTTTATTTACGCCACGTATGTGACTTCTCGCCCACCTTTCCACCAGTTAGAATTATCCCTGTTTCTGTTCAATTTCTGTACATATTGACGAATGGTGGAGACCGATACTTTGATTTTCGAAAGAAATCATTGATTTTGAGATTGAGTTAAATTTTAATAAAGAAGAAATATAAATAATGCCAATTACATTGGGAGTTCCGGTAGACTGATTTAATGTGATTATCATTCAGCGTCGGACGTATCATGGCGGTCGTAATCCGGGAAAAAATATTTGACGAAATCAATGGACACTTTTTGACATATTACTTATGTTTTATAGTTTAATTTAGTATCCTTATATTGTTTAATGCATTTTCAAGAAGGTATACTCTTGAATGGGAAAGAACGAGTTTGCAAGGGTAAACAAAGTCCAATCGTACCCGTAGCTATAAAAATATGCACGGCCGAAAGAACAGAAACTTTTTTATGTTGTTTGGATCTCCTTCATATTTTTAATCTTAATAAGATATTATAAATAATATTTTGTATATTAAAATTGTAATAAAAAACAACTTAAGCAAGTTTTCATGGCTATAGATCTATCTGTGTTTGAACCAGCTTGAATTAATGTTTTGTTAATTTGGTACTGTGTATGCTAAAGATAATATTGACTAGAAATAATAATATTGAGGGGTATTTCCAACTTTTTATGCATGTTTATTTACATTTAAAAAGTGATAAACTGAAAGTATTGGCCTTTTATAAAATATCGCGATATCTGTTTCTAGGTACATGTATATCGCCCAGCTAGTGGTAAAAATAAGACAACATATATAGAATTACTAGGAGATTAACACAAATTCAAAACAGTTATAATATAAGCTTAAGGCTGCTTTAAATAAAAAAGTTTTGACAGATTTTTTAAAAACAACAATAGACACAGAGTTTTTAATAGAAAATGGAAGCTTATTCCATTCAATTGGTGCGCGTACACTTAAAGCCCTATCACCAATTGTTTTGAGGTTCGATGGCTTAGAATATAAAATTAATGTATCAGAGGAGGAACGGAGCGTTCGGGACGGTGTATACAATTCAAGTAAATCTCGTAAGTAAAGAGGTGCAACGCCGTTAAGAAATTAAATACTAAAAGGTGGATTTTATATCGAATTCTAAAATATATAGGTAGCAAATGTAACTCAATTAAAATGCATATTCCTGAAGCAATGGCCCGAGAAATCACCTATAATCAAACGAAACGCTGCGCGGAGTATGTTAAAATGGGGGTTATGTGCTCTCTAAACTTTGATCTGGTTATAAGCCTCGCTGCACTATTTTGTACCATTTGTAGCTTATTAATTAAAACATTTGGGATTTGCGCTAAAAGAGAGTTGCCATTATCTAATCTTGATGTTACTAGGGAGTTTACGACAGTTTTAATGGCATCAATAGTTAGAGTTGACCAAATTTTACTAATGTTTCTTAGATAGTAATAACAGAGTTTACAGATAATGTTAACTTGAGCATTCATGGACTCGTCGAAAAGTACACCAATGTTTCGGGCGGATTCAACGGGAATGATACTGATAGTATGAGTACCAATTTGTATACTTGTATCACCCCCTGCTTCTGTTTACTTAAAGAAGATTTCGGTTCTAGTAGGAGAGACTCAGTTTTATCGTCGTTAGGTTTTAAGAAATTAGTACGCATCCAACATTTAATTTCACTGATACACTTTTCCAGTTTTGCCTTTGAAGAATTAATATCACACGGTTTAAATGCTATGTAGAGTTGCGTATCGTCAGCATATAGATGGAAATCAACGCCGTTCCTTTGAGCAATCTTATCTAGCTAAGTCGTGTATACAGTGAATAGGATTCGACCCAAAATTGAACCCTGAGGTACACCATCTGTGGGGTTAGACAGCTTTCCATCGATTATCACTGACTGGGTTCTAACAGCTAGATACGAACGGAACATTTCAAGCACAGCACAGAATTCAGATTGTAGACGTGACAGTTAGGTATTATGATCCACCGTGTCAAAAGCTGCGGACAAATCTAGACGTACCAGCTGTAGTGCCTACACATTTATTATTGTCCCCCGCCTTTCGAAGAAAGTTGGGGGACTATTAAAATGGGTTCGTCCGTCCGTCTGTCTGTCTGTCTGTCTGTCCGTCTGTCCGTCACACTTTTTGGGACACAATAACTCTCTTCCTAATTGAGCTAGAATGTTCAAACTTGGTGTATGTGTTTATTAGGCCAATGCCTTGATGGAGATGAGCATTTTCCGCTTAGGGTAAGCAGAGATAAGCAATTTGATTGGTTGATGCTTTGGGACACGATAACTTTAGTTCTAATTAAGTGAGAGTGATGAAACTTGGTGTATAGTTTCATTACAGTAATACCTTGACTAAGTTCGATAATGAGCATTTTCTGCTCAGGGTAAGCAGAGCAATTTGATTGGTCGAGACTTTGGAACACAATAACTCTCCTTCTAATTGAGTTAAAATGTTCAAACTTGGTGTATATGCTTATTAGGTCAATGCCTTGATGGAGATTTGAAGATGAGCATTTTCCGCTTAGGGTAAGCAGAGATAAGCAATTTGATTGGTTGATGCTTTGGGACACGATAACTTTAGTTCTAATTAAGTGAGAGTGATGAAACTTGGTGTATAGTTTCATTACAGTAATACCTTGACTAAGTTCGATAATGAGCATTTTCTGCTCAGGGTAAGCAGAGCGATACGCAATTTGATTGGTCGAGACTTTGGAACACAATAACTCTCCTTCTAATTGAGTTAAAATGCTCAAACTTGGTGTATATGCTTATTAGGTCAATGCCTTGATGGAGTACGAAGATGAGCATTTTCTGCTTAGGGTAAGCAGAGATAAGCAATTTGATTGGTTGATGCTTTGGGACATGATAACTTTAGTTCTAATTAAGTGAGAGTGATGAAACTTGGTGTATAGTTTCATTACAGTAATACCTTGACTAAGTTCGATAATGAGCATTTTCTGCTCAGGGTAAGCAGAGCGATATGCAATTTGATTGGTCGAGACTTTGGAACACAATAACTCTCCTTCGAATTGAGTTAAAATGTTCAAACTTGGTGTATATGCTTATTAGGTCATTGCCTCGATGGAGGTTTGAAGATGAGCATTTTCCGCTTAGGGTAAGCAGAGATAAGCAATTTGATTGGTTGATGCTTTGGGACACGATAACTTTAGTTCTAATTAAGTGAGAGTGATGAATCTTGGTGTATAGTTTCATTACAGAAATACCTTGACTAAGTTCGATAATGAGCATTTTCTGCTCAGGGTAAGCAGAGCGATACGCAATTTGATTGGTCGAGACTTTGGAACACAGTAACTCTTCTTCTAATTGAGTTAAAATGTTCAAACGTGGTGTATATGCTTATAAGGTCAATGCCTTGATGGAGTTCGAAGATGAGCATTTTCCACTTAGGGTAAGCAGAGATAAGCAATTTGATTGGTTGATGCTTTGGGACACGATAACTTTAGTTCTAATTAAGTGAGAGTGATGAAACTTGGTGTATAGTTTCATTACAGTAATACCTTGACTAAGTTCGATAATGAGCATTTTCTGCTCAAGGTAAGCAGAGCGATACGCAATTTGATTGGTCTAGAGTAGTCGAGAGTTTGGAACACAATAACTCTCCTTCTAATTGAGTTAAAATGTTCAAACTTGGTGTATATGCTTATTAGGTCAATGCCTTGATGGAGTTCGAAGATGAGCATTTTCCGCTTAGGGTAAGCAGAGATAAGCAATTTGATTGGTTGATACTTTGGGACAAGATAACTTAGGTTCATCTTGATTGATGATTTTTATGCCAATACAATGACTGCATTCTCATTTAGTAATGGATTCGACAGTTACAGTGTATAGAAACGATTGACTTGGACACGAGGGCCCTTTCCCTTGGCCAGAGGGGACCTTTTGTCTGCCTTTAGGGTCCCCCTAACTAGGGTACATTTTCATTTTTCTCGTCGGTTTTAGCATTTTTCTTTATTAAACACTTTTGGATGACACTTCGTGTACAGTTTGATTGCTCGATACGTTTGAAAAAAATAAATGTGCGATTAATTAATATGTGTCTTCTATTTATTTTGGGATTTCGGCGGGGGACATCAGCCTCACTGTTGGCTTGTTATCAACTGATGTTAAGATGTCGTTTTGAACTTTCAATAACGCGGTTACAGTGGAGTGGAATTTTCTAAAGGCACTTTGAAATTTGTCAAGTAAATTATGTTCACTAAGATGGTGTTTAAATTGTTCAGCTATGTACTTTTCGAGTACTTTAGATAAGAAGCTGAGGTTTGAGACAGGTCTATAGTTTTTGTCGATGTTTGAATCTAAAGAGGGTTTCTTGATGAGTGGAAACACACGCGCAGTTTCGAACGGGTTTGGAAATATTCCAGATTTAAGCGATGTGTTGATGATATTCAATATAACCGATAAGAACACTTCAAGGTTGGTTTTAAGGAACCAGGTAGGTATAGGATCAAGCGAACAGGAAGTAGATTTCATGGATCTGATTATCTTGGTAAATTTCAATTCATCTAGTTCACAAAAACTACTCAAAGGACCTACATTAGTAAAAGGCCCAGAGACGACAGTTGCATTCACAGATAGATCATACCGGATTGTTTTTATTTTGTCGGAAAAAATTATTCTGCAAATCTTTTAGGTAAATCAGAACAATTTTCTGTTGGTAGGGTAATTTTTCCAAAATTAGGATCTAAAAGGGAATTTACAACTCTGTAAAGATCTTTCTGTTTGTTTGCGCTGCTTAAGATTTTATTTGCATAAACGTCAGTTTTTGTGGTTTCGATAAGACTTTTTGCTGTAAGCCTAAGAGTGTCATAAATGTCTTTATGAATTTGAAGTCCAGTGCGACTTTGGAGTTACGAGCTTTTTTGGCGGTGTTGACTTCAGGCGTATACCACTCTGTTCCGGGGCGAACACAAACACGTTTATGTTGGAGAGGGAGGACAGAATCATAAAAAGAAAATAAAGAGTTATTGGTATTTATGACTTCCATGAAATTAGATGATTTTAGCTCTCTGATAAACTGTTCTATAGTAATTGCTCGAAATTTGGGAAAGGAATATTGCTTATTTACAAAGTCCGAGCTTGCAATGTTCATGTAAAAATCAATTAAAAAATGGTCGGATAAAAATTTATTCGTGACTTGAACATTTAGAACTTCCACTTCAGATTTCCTCGTCAGAATCAAATCCAAAATGTGACCATGTTTGTGAGTCGGTGAAGAGACACGTTGTTTAAACATACATTATGCAAGAGCTCTGATTATTGCAAGTCTTTATTTAGGCTTCAGATGTCATAGAAACGATAAATTAGATGTTTATTTAATAAAATCAACCCTGTAGACCCACGGATGGTTTGGATTGAGCTTGGGATTTAAACAGGATTTCATTGATCGATTTAATTATACATGGCGTCGTGAGAGAAGATTGACTATTAAGATGTATATATTGACTTGTCTTATTTTTTAGATTTTATCATTGCTTCATAACGACTAGAGAAGCCTAGTCGAAACGTCGCTCAGTAATAAGCAGTAATTGTATTCCATAGAATCGTGACCTGTATATTAAGATCGAGGCTATTAATGATAGAGTGTATGAAGCGAGGCCGCTGTTGAGCGTGGTAATTAGGTCAACACGCTGTCGCTCTTTTGTTACTTGCGTTTACAGTAAAATTATGGAAATTGATAAACATCGCAGCTAACATCAACCAGCTTAATTGAAGCCCCATCGGATCACTTTTTTCTGTTCGCCTGCTTCGGGAGTTACGTAGGCCTACCTAAAGTACAAGAATACACGCATGTCACTGAAGAAGTCGGCTTTAGTACAATTATTTACAATACTGCCTCATTGATTTGGTCCATTCCTTTCAAACTTTAAAATTCTGTTGCCGACTTTCTCTTCTTATCTATATATTAAAAGCCTTTATTCTAATTTGTAGTAGAAAATAAATGCAATACGAGTTGAATTGCAGCCCCGTCTCAAACTAAATAGGCTAAATGTAGGCCTACCACAGTCATCGAAAACATTACGTGATAATCGAGATTATGTAGGTGGAGTTAACGCCTGTCAATCAAACCATTTCTAGTCAAAAATAACAGTGGTGATAACTATGTTCAGAATAAAGTAATTTGACTGAAATTTTCAATATATTCTTCCTTCATCATCTAGTTTTGAGATGCAAATGAATTGTTTGTATCACCATAATGACAATTAAAATCACCAGTTATAAGAAGCTGAAGACTAGATTGTGATATCGAATCTAGGAGTAGACTAAAGTCTTCAAGAAGTTCATGCTGCTTTGCTGGGGGTCTGTATATTGTTATTAACCTGAATTTACTCCGATTGACATGAAATACAGTCAATGTATTCAAATGAAGAAAGTTTCAGGTTCTTCTGGACGGGAACTTTAATATTGCCCTTGTAAATAAGCGCTACTCCGCCACCCCTAGTATGACGGTTTATGGGTTTTTTTTATATGGTATCCATTCCGAAGAAGAGTGGAGATAGTATAATTGTCACTGTCAGTACCCAAGATTCGGTAAAAACGAGAGCCTCAACATTTAATTCACAAATTAAGTCGTATATTTCATTTGCTTTGTTTTTAACAGAATGCGCGTTCAGGAGAGAGACATGGAATTTTTTAATGACAGCAAGGGCCACACATTTGACATGACGATTCATCCCCCCCCCCCTCCTAAAATTTACAGATTTGTGAGACGCCACAGTTTGTAAAGAACTTTTTTCAAATTTGGTGGGAAGCATTGGTCCATTGGTGTCTTTTTTACATTTAGTGTTCAGGGGGTTATAAATATTTTACCCTCGCCGTCGTTCCGTCAACATTTAAGTTGTGAACGATATAGAGGCTACAGGTATAAAGCATTGTATTCATGAGAGGACGAACCCTATCGAATTACCCCCCCCCCCCCACCCTTTTGTCGAAAATGTTGTGAACGCGATCGAGCCGCTTTTTAAGCCAGACACTGGGCATGTAAAACGTGGCTAGAAATCAGCCACCCATAAAAAGTCATTCACGTCTGACATGACGTTATCATTACTAGGAGAATGACGACGGGCTAGTTCATTTTTCATTTTTGGGAGCAGGTGGAAGTCTTCAGGGGGCAGATCTGGCGAGTAAGGTTGGTTGGTGGTCAATGAGTTCGAAGACACAACTATGGACAGCTGACAAGGACATCGCGGATTTATGAATTAACAAGAGCAATATCTTGGTTGGCCCCAATGGTTGCAGGTGATTGCTGTCCTATATCAAGTTTTGTCCATTTCTGGTGATTTCAATTGGTAGGTTCACAAGACGGTCTTGTGCGAAAACAAATGATAACACTACAGTTGCAGTTCTTATGTCTATGATTCATTTAATGATTGTACTTGTTGGTGGCAAACGTTTGTTTCAACCCAATTGATCTATCCGTTTTAGGCTTAGAACTATTCAGCCAACCCTCCTACATTGTTACAAATTGAACTGAGTGGATTCAATATTAAAATTTCATTGCAAATCAAGCAAAAACAAAGAAACCGAAGACACTATGAGCTTTTAATGATTATTTAGGATCATCAATATTTCATGAATTTGAAGAATCACATATATTGAATTGGTAATAAGATATTTAACTATTTTTTTTCAAGAATTTGAACAAAAACATATATTGAATTTTTAAGATGATGTTTATCTTTTTTTGTACATTGGCTGATTTAGGACACGCAAAAAAAAATATATCGAGGGCTCGATATAATAAGTCGAGCGTTTGAGATGAACGCCATAAAAAACGCATCACTTAGTTTTTCGTAAACAAAATGATCCTGTAAACATATCTTATTTGTTTTGCTTCTTATTGTGAACAATATTCAAATGGGAACACATCAATAACAACACATTTCTACACTTATGGATGTTTAATCTGTAATCAACGGTACATCGTCAGAGGGGTCAAAACCAAAAGTACGACACAGGTTAATTCGATGCTTCGTCGCTGCACAGCGTGCGTAAGAGCCAGTGGAGGACACACGCGCTACTGACATCTGTGTCGTACTTTTGGTTTTGACCCCTCTGACTTTGTACCGTTGAATAACGTAATAAGATAAAGGAGTCCCGGACGATCGAAGAAAACGTTGAATCCCCAGCTAGAACAGAGCGTAAGGACGGGTGGGGGCGGTGTCTGAATGTAGAAGCCCGGCACGATCGCGTCACTTGCGCCAGGGTAGATTATTAGGCAATGATATGTCAGTCTCTCCTAGCAAAACTCTGTAACCGCGATATTTACAATTATTGATTCAAATAATAACATGCTATGCTATGTCCTCCACACTTGGAAGGGGGTAAATATAACGGAAAATATATATAGTGTAGTTCATGAGCATGGGATGGAGTATGTGGTCGGGTGGGGGCCCGTTGGGGTGGTGGGGGTATCCGCTACGTCACTCCGAACAAATGAATAGTTTTGGATGGTCTGTAAAAACGAACGAAAGAATATCTTTATTCCGCAAGTATATCATTAAATAATTAAAGCACAAAATTAAACAGCTTAAAACTTGGTATCTCAAGCGCTCGTTATATTATTATTTTTTTTATTTTTTTTTTGCGTGTCCTAAATCAGCCACCGTATTTTTGTATCCGAGAAAACCTAGACTTTAATATTTTATCAAAATAAAGATTAATATTTCGCTTCGTTTTTTTTTTAATACTTTCGATGGCTGGTTGTAGTAGAGGGGTCATACGATTAACCAATCAGCGTTAATGTTTGAAGTGGGTATTTGGAAATACATCCTTTGTGTTGTTTTCGCTGCAAATTGGAAGCCACGGTGGCTCAGTGGGAAAGATGTTGGCTCGCTAATCTGGATTGGCAAAGGAAGTTTCTCGCCAATGATGCAGTACAGAGGGCCTGACAAGGGCACGTAAAAGACCCCTTGGCAGTTGGAATTCCATATAAGATACCAGCTTTGCGATTGGTGGCATCATAGATCTAACCAAAACGCGCACCGAATCCACCTAGTTCGCATTGTGGATGATTTTTATGAACAGGCACATGGTTTACCAGTGGAAATTCCCTAATTCCTATTTGACTTACTTTGAAGAGATGGTAATGTTCCGAAAAGTTGATGATACTTAATTGCGTCATCCTTCATAAAATTGATGACCCGGGCGCACTTTTCAAACATCTAAATAACAAGAATAACAAAATTAAGTTCACTACCGAAAAAGAAAATAATCCGTGCTTACCATTATTGGATGTTTTAGCCAGGAAAACTGATACAAGACTCACAACTAGTTTGTATATGAAACCTTCCCATACCGATCAGTTGGCTACATAATTCCAACCACCCGCATAATGTCAAAAAGTCACCCATAACTACCCTAGACCGTCTCATCAAAATAAACTCAACCACATCCTTACTATTCTGAACGTCTACCTGCTCCAGTTAGTTGAGAATATCATAAAGAAAACAATTGAAAAAAAACGCTGCAGAATAGTCAAAGTTAGACTATATATCAATGAATATTATCGTACCATACCAAAGGCTACTCACAACGACGGTTATCCAAGTCAATTTCTCTAGGGTACGCACCTTAAAGACCATCTGAAAACGAATTGTAAAGTCCAACCATTCCATTGCCACTTCAAGGACGTGTCTATGAAGTTATTTCTTCATGTGACAGCACATGTACTGGCGAACCCCGACAGACCCTGCCCAAAAGACTCCCCAACAGCATTCAAAGTCCCCAACAACAGAATCAACACTTGCTCAACACCTTCAGTCTTTCGTCTAAGACCATCACACTCAACCAAAATAACGAAACGACAAGAAAACTTATGGAAGCTGTACACATCAGGAGATCCAAACCAGACCTTAATCGCTACACAGGAATATTCCTCCCAAGAGCCTACAACGAACATGCATAAGTTTCATTTAATCTGTGAATCATGCTTAAATAATTTGTAGAAATAGCTGTAATTTATAAATCAAAAAAAGACATGGTCTCTCTTATTTAACGCATATCCCATTTGGGTGGAAGTGTGTATGACTATACAATATCGTTTTTACAATATCTTAATCATTTTTTAAGTTATAATCCAATTTGAATAGAAAGGCTGTGTAACCCAATTTAAGTGAGTATACTTATTCAGGCGCTTGTGAGTAGGACTTTGCTGTATGTATTTTGATATCCATGTTTTACGCATGATATTTCACTTAATTATGGTCTACTTATGGTCTCTGGTGTTTTTAGTATTATGTATGGTTTCCCTTTTGTTTGTTTCTGCGTTATATGCCACCACCCCTTATTCGTCTTTTACTAATCTTTCGTCTCCTTGTATTTGTCATTATTGGTTGTATGTTAAAACATTATTTACCCCTACGACCAATTGTTAATATCTCCCATGTTATGCCAGTGTTTTGTTTCAATGTGCTCAATCGCTAAATGCCCCTCAAGGATTAACTATCATATTCCCGCCGTGATTGGTCAACAAATATAAATTTATCCAAATGAAGAAAAACAATATCTACGTTTAACTGTCTATTCCACCAACGTTAAGTATTCGATATTGAGAAAAACTCAAAACAGGATGTTAATTTAACAGAGAAAAGAGTTCGGCGAGAGTTTTAAAAAATGTTTAGAAAAAGCACAATGCTTATTCTCAATAGAGATTTCTTTCTGTGTTTTTTGATGAAGTTTCTAATAGAAACAGATGCAAGCAGTACAGGTTTGATTTTTTCATTTCATTTCAAATATTTCCTTTCTTCCCTGAATTCTAACACATTTATGTGTTAATCAAAGTTGATGTTATCAAATCATGCATTATCAATGTGTAATACTTTTATTAATAGTTTATATAAAACGTGTTATTTTTATAAATTTAAGATCAGTTAGGCCTATTTATGTAAATTTTGTTTGTTATTATAAAAAGTTCATCCGAAGCTTAGAGACGGTTTAGTGGTCAAATCAAGCAGAGTACTTGCTCCGTTTAGTTTCAGGTGAACGTTGCACAGACTGCCATCTGGGCCTTTCATGGTGTTTGTGTTATTAGCAAAAGGTGATATGGGGATTGGTTCGAATTTTTATACGCCCACAGTTTCATGTAGATGTATATTGTCTCCGTCTGTCCACCCGGACGTCCGCCCACAATTTGTTTGTGAACACTCTACAGGTCACAATATTTATTCGTTTTTGAAGGCACTGTCGATATTGAGATGGATTATGGCCCCTGAATTTACGAAAAATCACGTTTTTGGCTTGTGGGCAGTCTAGAAATCACAATTTTTATCTGATTTTGATGAAACTTGAAATGTTTATAACCTAAAGATATTGGTTCCTTTCGATATTTGCACATATCGGATCGTAACTTCCCGAATTATGGCCCATGACTGTACGAAAATCGCGTTTCCAGGTTGTTGTTCATCTAGAGATTACAATTCTTATCCAATTTAAAAAAAAAACGTTCGAATATATCACCGTTACACGTTCGAATTTCGTACAAAATGTCCACCCCTCGTTCGCAAATAGGGTTAAAAATATGGTATATCAAGGTTGTGGACCCAGTACACTGTAAAAAGTTTTTAAGTTTTTTAACAGGAAAATCATGGCAGAAAAGTTGCCATTTTTTCTCGTAATTTTACATTAGTATGTATTTTTACATACGCAATGTTAAGCGTTTCTTACAATTGTAGGTTAAAAAACATAATGCCTGTAATTTTACATACCCTGTGTAAAATGATGTAACATATCACAATGTTAAATAACAATAGATTTGTATTTAAACTTGAAGTTGGCGATTTAACCGTTGTATGTTATGCTTCCCTTACAGTTGCAGGTTAAATAACATATACGCTGTAATTTAACATACGTTGCATAAAGTAGACCTGTATTTAAACAGGTTGTTGGTAATTTAACTGCACCGTGAGAAACAATTCTATTAGAAACCAGAAAAAGTTCTGGCAGTTGGTTAACCAGAATTTTTACTCTTTTATTTTAAATCTGTTTATTCTTTGACAGAGAAACAATCTGGTAAACCATCTGCCAGAATTTTTTCTGGTTTCTAACAGAATTATTCCATGTTAAAATAGAGCTTCTGCCAGAAGATTTTCTGTTTTTTAACATAATTATTTTGGTTAAATATAAAACAAAATCATTGTAAAAAATAATTTATTTTCTGTAAATCTAATTTTTGTGTCCTGAACGTACAAAAATATTAAAAAATTAACAGAAAATAAGAGTAAGGGGTCGTGAATGGCTTCAAATTTTGTGTTCTGAAGACCAGGTTTACTACTTTCTATCGTCTCTTCCACTCCTTACAAATTTTGTTACCTTGAACCTGAAACGAAATGATAAAGCACAATGACATACAGGAATGAAATCAAAAGGGCAGCGGACGTTCACGTCCAAACGACTCAATATTTTGAGCTGAAATTTTGAGACAAGGTAAAAACACCATGCCACTATATCTTGGTCCATAAATTTCATAAATACTCGGACTTCAATTTTTGAGACTCTGTTCTTATCGGGATTGTCCCTTTAACATGTACGGCCAATAACACACATTGCCCCAGTTGTTAGTGCCAGCTGAACAAATTAGAACTTGCACCATTGACACGAAGGCGAAGTTTCAAAACAAGCTTTCTTTGCTAATGATTAATAATCCAGCATCATATTCTCTGAACCATCGCGTTTCTTACACTTTAATATTGTTTACATGGCCAAGTTCAAATTCACAATAAAACATACATCATGGCCACTATGTGTAGGCCCTATTATATATCTTCTTATGCTGTAGATTTGCCTTCGCACATACATTATTATTAGGAAGACTTACCTTCACATCTTATTGTTGGATTTCCACTGTTCTTATCCTGCATCGTCAATGCACATTCAAACATTCAGCGACATTAGTTAAATCTGCGACGCGCATGCGTTAACCCTATCCATGAGTATAACTATGTGAATTAACAGAATATTGCCGTTAATATACCAGTTATTCTGTAATATTACAGATATGCAACTAAAATCACAGCCATGGGTTATGACAAATATTTTAGACTAGTGTCAAAACATGTCATACACCTTGGACTGAGACACCCCAGCCTTTCTGATATAAAGAATATAAAATGAACTACAGATTTTGAAAATAAAATTGAAAAAATGAACTACAGATTTTGATAATAAAATTGAAAAAATGAATTTTCATGTCATAGTAGGATAGTAATGATACTTTCAAAGTAAGCAGCTGATCAAGCATGGAATTACAAATAACTATTAAAAAAAAAAAAATGACACCTGTTAATAGGAATGGTCTAGAGCAACCGGGACACTGCAAACATTGAGAGACGTTCGGGAAGAAGCCGAGTTCGCCGCGAATATATAAATATAGGACAAACAAAGTGACAAATTAAAATATTTATTTAAAAAAAAATTACGTCGAAATTGCTCAAACAATCGACAGAGTAATTGCTAGACTGTGTATCCATTTGTAAATTAACTTGAATATTCCGTTAAAATGCCCAATCTGTTAGATTACATACCTATTTGGTTATTTAACTTTAATATGTTGTTAAAATACACAATCTCGGATGTTAAAAGTTAAATTTTTACATAAATGTTTATAAACACAGTTTTTACGTAATTTTACATCTGATAGTTTTCTAACAGGACAGTTTGTAAAATTTTACAGTAATTTCATGTTTTTATACATATAATTTTTACAGTGTAGAGGCCACAATTTTGATCCGATTTTGATGACACTTGAAACACATGTTTATAACCCAGCGATCTTAGTTTCTTTCGATATTCACGCATATCGGATCGTAACTCCCTGAATTATGACCCTTGGTTGTACGAAAAATTGCGTTTTTAGCTTGTGATCCCCCTATCACCGTTCCTATTTAGTGTAAATGGGTATTAAAATGAGTAAAATACATTGCACGAGCAGTTGAGCCAATGACTGGCGCGGTGAGCAGTCAACGCACGTGCTGTGGACACTAATCTAATACAGGGTTAATTCGTAAGTAATTCTCTGTGAAACAGATTGGATGTACATGTTCGCGCGTGTAACCGGTTTTAAGGACAGGGGGATAGTAGATGATCCAGTGGCATTAGGCCACACACACGATCAGCAGGGGGGTTGGATGGCCAATGGTTATCACGTGTGCGCTATATCATAAAGCCTGTCATTGAGTCAACTGGAATGGTTTCGAATCCCCGGGTGTACGTGACAAGGAGTAGGGTCGCCTGTCAAACCAAATGGGTTTTCTCCGGGTCCTCCGGTTTCCTCCCACTGCTAAATTATTGAAAAAGAATTAAACCATGTCAGTCCCGAAATGACCTAGTTTGTGTCGAGTGTACGTTAAACCCCATTTCACTCTCTCTCTCTCTCTCTCTCTCTCTCTCTCTCTCTCTCTCTCACATGATCAGCATGACCACACATGCTAAAATTGATTACAGTTATATCTTTCAAGTTAACAATGGGTGGAATGTTAGAATTGCATATGTACACATATATAGAGATATTAAAACACAATGAAAATACAAATTATTTGTCAATTTAATTCAACATTGACGTTGTGGTCTTACCGGGAAAAGATGGGCTTCTGATATCCAACATTTAAGACAAAATAAAAAAAAAATATCAGTGGTACAGGAATTGTGCACAATAATCCGTTTCAAGCTTATTTTTAATAAGGGACTTGGAGAACGAGGCTAGACGGTGGTGCATGGAGAGCATACGCAATAATGTAGACTGGGATAACCAGACGCTAGAGATTGGCATGTTATTGAGACTTCAGGCGTATTTCGCCGAACATAAAGGATTTGAAATTAGATTAAAGACGGAAATGAATGAATGTAAATCAGTTTATATACATTCATATAAGATTATTTGATGCGTTGCGACCCATGTGAGTAAATTTCTAGGCCCCAAATATTAGCGATTTAGCCCCTTTAAGTATGGCATTGTGGATGCGTCTCTTCACGGTCGACTATCTTTAAATACCCGCTGATTATCAACTTGTCTTCCATGGTTGGTTACTGGAACATGCCAAATAGGTAATGTTGGTAACAAATATTTTAGGAATTAGACCGCGCTTATTCCCATCAGGAGACACATTAATTACATATTGAAATCTACTGAAGGAGAAGATGACATATATAGGCCAAAAACATCATTACAAAAATGTAAGGTAACTCGTCCTGATACAAGATGTTGACGCCCAAGAAATTAGTTTAAAGGGACAATAACACTTTTGTTGGCTTGGCAGTTCCAGAAAATAAATAATAGCCTTATTCTAAGTATTAGATGTTTAAGTGTCCTACCTGTTGAGTAAGTTATCCATTACAACCTATTTTACTTGTCCCGAGGGTTCGAAAATATTTTAAAATCCAAGTTACATTTGAAAAGGTTTACGTTAGACTTTTCAAATCAATTAGTTGAATTTTTCCAATTTTTTAAATTAGGCGTGTTAAGATGAAATTTGTATCATCAATTAATTGGAATATTGTAAAATAATACAATTTAAGAATGTCATTTCAAAAAATCCATTAAATGGCATGCCAGTTCAATATCCAACTCTCCTATATTTTTATTGTATAATTTCTCTCTTCATGGGCCATATCTATGTTTTTTAAATTAATCCTAAGTCGTCGCCGCGATTCATGCAAGAATTATGGGGTTTATTGCGGGAAGGGGCCAGAAGATACTGGATAATCAACCACATTAAAAAAAACCTCCCAGTTACGCATGGGCAATGGACTTTTCGTCAAATACTGACATACATTGCGTGACAGTTGTCGCCTAGGGGTCCCCATAGCCCAAGTATGATTGGAATTGCTGACCCCCAGGGTTAATGTTGTTTTCAATTTTTGCATGATCTTCTTGTGGACGCGTTCTTACTTTAAAAAAACACCCGGGCCCGGTTCCTAAAAAATTCTTAAAGTAAGCACAAAGTTATGCTTCACTTTTTTCTTACGTAAGAATCTTAGTAAAATACCGTCTCTAGAAAATTCTAAAGACCGTTCTTACGTAAGCACAAGTCAAGTATTAGTCTAAGCACATTGTGACTGGTAAAATGAGACTATGGTACTCTCATACGTCATAAAAACAGTTTTGGTATACGAATTACGCCATAAATTTGTCGTCTGCTTCCCGGCAAATGGTCTATTTAGATGCATTTGACATGTCCCCTATACACATATGAAATGTGGAACAAGCTAAAAAAAAACCCAAAAAGAAAAAAAAACGCAAGCACTCTGAAAAATTGCAGGAGCGCCTGATCTTAAAGTAGCCCGTGTGCTTATGTTGTTTACTAATTGGTAAATAAATAAAATGGTTTCAGGGCAGAAGCGAAATTTTCTATAGCACACTTCTCGAGAATATGTTTCCAAAGGATTTTCTCTGCCTTTAAATTGTCTCTTACGTATCAAAACGTGTAGGAAATGCCGTGAAATAACTAGCTGCCAGCCATCTTGTTTGAAGCAGAAACAGACTTAAGGTTGGTAAGCAAGCTCCATACCTTGCTTGAGACTTGTACTTACGTAAGACCAAAGTTGCGCTTAATTTTTTTTTTAGGAACACATATTAACGTGCTTGTGCTTACACTGAAGTCTACTTAAAATCTAGGCACAAGGACGTTCTTAAGAATTTTCTGAGAACACAAAATGGGATAAGTTTACTTAAATGCAAAGTCTACTTGAAATCTTTAAGCACAAGCACATGCTTAAGAATTTTCTAGGAATCGGGCCCTGGTAGTAAGAAATGTAGATTTTATTATCACTTTTTATATAACAGGTCGATGGAAAATATTGTTTATAAGTAAAGATGGGAGTAATATAGAACCCTACTCACTACTTATGTTAAACCAATCTGATAGTAAAACATCTTTTTGTTCATCTGATTATCAACTTTATGACGAGATTCAGATTGATCATTGTGTAACTACAGATCTCATTAACTGGCATCGAAATCCACCTGATAAGGTAAGGCCTAATGCTATAAACCCAAACCAAAATCCACCAAATTAGATTAATAGCTCAAATAAAACATGTCATCTGAACTTTTAAAAATGAGTGGTATCATTTACCACAGACATGGGTTCTGTCTTGCGGTAGGTCGTACTATACGATGACTGGTTGAATAGTTCTAAATCTTAACAGGATAGAATAGAACAATTGAGTTGTAACAAACGTTTGGCACCAACAAACACAATCATTGAATGAATCAACACATAAGAACTTTAGTGTTATTATTAACTTCGTAACAGACCATCTTGTGAACATACCCATTAAATTCACCAGGAATGGACAAAACTGACAATAGGGCTATCAAGTACCTGCAACTGAAAGGATTAACCCGGGCACAAATACATGCCGACATAGTCTCCACTTTCTTTTTTGCACAGTAAAGAAGTGGACTGCTGAATTTAAACGCGACAGAGAGAACCTTGACGATGATCCGCGTTCCGGAAGGCCACCAAAAGCAACCATTCAAGAAAGTAATACCTGCGTACCGATTGACCACTCGGCATATTGCCAGTGTTATGGCCATCTCTCATGAGAGGGTTAAGCGCGTTATCGCCAACACAAAAAATTTGCAATATGGGTGCCAAAGCACTTCACTGCGGATCAGAAACATGTTGAAGCAGACCCTTAAAATCTTGGGCTAGATTTGTAACCATTGATAAAACCGGTTTCCAAAACTGAAAAAGGAACTAGTCTTCAATTTCTAATAATGATGACGTCATGTCAGCTGAGAATGACCTTTGAAGGGCGGCTGAAGACAATTTCTTCCTGGCCGGCATCCAATCCTTGCATCATCGTTGACAAAAGGGATTTGACGATGTGGAAAAATACATTGAAACCACTGACTTTGTGCAGGTCTTTCACAGCCCTCGTACTTTGCTTGTATTGTGTATCACTTTGCCATGACCCCCTTTCTTTACAGGTAGCTGTAACTTATACCAACCAATATGGTGAATTATTAAACTTTAAAGTCTATGACAACAGTGAAGTTAAGTTAAATTCAAGATCCAGAGAAAACTGGTTTAATACGTCATATTTAATAGAGAGTAAATATAGCAACAACCCCACAAGCGTCCTTAAATCGTAAGCATCAATATTTTATCAAAAATTAACGGAGAATGTGTAGCTATAAAGTTAGCTCAGGTTCATTACACAATTCAAGTATCCGGGGTCCGTGTATTCGAAGGAAATCTTAAGTCCTAGCGAATCACATTATTAGCAAATTTCACTTAAATATAAGTAACTTCCTGTCAGTTAAGGGTGAATGGTATTCAAAGTCAAAGGTAGACTTGTGTACAGAGTAGTTGAAATGTAGGGCCTACAGATCATCAAATATTCTTACGCCGCCACCCACGAAGTAAGGACCAAATTGATTTAAGTCTTTCTCTCCCTTTCCCTTTTTCTCCTTTTGCATGGCGATCTTTGTTGACTTTTGGTGCACAATTGAAGAGAAGAGTTTGAACATACATTTTCTGCCAGGTTTTGATGGATTTTCATGATTTTGAAGCACAAAATTTGATAAGGTTGAAATGTAGGGCGGACAGTTGCGTGTTTAGTTATATACTACTTCCAGTTTGTGTATCTGAATTTTTTCATGGTGAACCTCATATCTGTCTTGAGCAAAAGATTGCCACATCTTGCTCCATCTGCGGTAGAAAGCGCTCAACCCCACGGAAATTTTAGAAAGGGTTAAAACTGAGACGAGAATTAAAATGATGGAGACATAAATGGTAATCCGTGGCCAGTTGTTATTCGACAATCAATTTAGGTAGAAAATCCACTTAACTCCGAGGACTACAGTCAGTACAAAGTCTGTCATTTTCCTAAATTAATACATTTCATTCTTTTAATATAAACAACTCCCATAAAAATACAAATTGTAATAACACAATCTATCACAGAAATGCGACATATCCCTGTAGCAAAAAAGCAAAACGACATAATTATATGCTTAAAGCGGCAATTTCATATTTTTAAGTTATATTTTTAAAATATTTTAAAATAAAACCTTAAAATAGATGGTATCTATAAACAGTCCTACCTTGTTTAAGTATAATCCTATAATTCACTATTGCCAGTTGAGAAATTGTTTAAGTGTGGAAAATAATGCCTATGTTTGTATAATAGTGAGTTGACAACCTATTGAGCAAAAGATATAGAAATAAATATGTTTTGACTTTCTTGGAAAATATGAAATTACCGCTTTAAACAAGCATTGTGTAAAAAACACTTAATCTCCGTGTCATAGGTCTTTATTTGGGATTGAAATGTTATATGAATTATTAATTAGAAATTATTTAACCTGACAAGACCATAATCAGATGGCCCCGATTTTAAGTAGATTAGAACGGTTCGGTCATTTAATGATTTCATTTGAAAATGGAGAAGCGAGGTTAATAGTCGAATGAGTGAAATGAGTGTGAAATATCCAATGGGATGCAAGAAGAGTGAGTATGAGCACGTATGACAAGCTATTGATTAAACAAAGGTGCACCACAGTATATAGATAACCAACCTTATCTCTCCACACTCCGTGTTTCAAGATAAGATTTTGGCCCATAGACTCCAACGTAGCACATCCCGTCGTGATTCACTCCCGCTGCGATTAAACAAAATTGACAATATTTTCCATCAAAACAACGATTGATTATTGTTATTTATAATATTTCCGCCACACCCAACTACAATTAAGCATTTCATCCTACCTGAAACGGGTACAAATCGTCGTATTTAAAATCGAGGCGTTAAGCCGTTACTAAGACCGCCATCTTTTTTTAACGGCATATTTTGACGGCTATCATCATGAAGGCGGGGCTAAATGTGGGTTTTTATAACAGCCAATCAAAAAGGCAATTTTGGACCTGATAATAAATGGCAACTATGATGGCAACATAGATCGTATCCGTCAGGATGTGGTAAACGGGGCGTGTACTAAAGGGACCTGTAGTGTTGGCGCATGTACAAAGTAGTCAAGAATTTTGATGGCGGTGAATGTCGAATAAAAACAATGCTTCATTACTTTAAACGCGAATATTTAGAGTTAGGCGATAGTTGTGCCACTACATTGGCCTCTGTAAGTTTAATTGGTGACAATAGCATAAACTTATCTTATTTTAAAGATGTTACATGTATTAATAAAAAAATTGAGTTTGCAACGTCAAACTGAAGGCCCCCAATCGTAGCTAAAAACAAACATATCAGTATTATCTCAACGTTTTTAGCTACGTTCTCGTAACAACATAGTATATATTAAGATTAGTTTATTATACAATTAAGAGATAAAACAGACGATTACTAAGATCATCAAAAGTTGAAACCATTGGATATTTCACACTGATGTTTGTATATATTTAGTCATATTTTTCTCATATTTTATCTATTTGTGTATATGCTTGATAACGACTTGTGAAATCTAGTTGAAACGTCGCAGTGAAATAAACCATAGTAATTGTTATTCCATAAAAGTGTGTTTTTTTGATTACGTTCCGATTACTAAATGCCATTCAAAGAATATATTAGTCATTTATTGTACCAATTACTTCTATATTTGCCCATTGACGTCAATGATAAATGACTGTAACAGCACAGGCTGTGGCTTTTTGTTTGACGTTCCATTTATTCCAATCTTTATGGGCATCTAGGGGACCGAATTTGGCGATTTCCTCATCAAAATTTTTTAGAGGGTTGACCGTTTAGATTTTATACTGCGAGGATTAGATGTTGACAAGGGTCAAAATGTCACTTCCGACACAATGATTGCTCTGCAGAAAGACACTTTACACCCCTATCCCTCTACTCTACTCTAAAATCATCAGTATTATCGCAAACTGCTACGAAATTGCAAATTTGATCCCTTTCTCAAATGCTAGACCAAAAGGACCATACAAACATTGTTAGCGGTTACTTTGGGGATGGAATGTTTTTGATGGACTTATCGTAAATCAGGGCCGGATTAAGCTTGTATGTGGCACCTGGCTGAAAATGTCACCGGGACCCTTGCATCAACAGTGAAAAGGGGGGGGGGCATATTCTGGCCTTTGTCCATCACACTCGCACAAATACAGTTTGTATCAGTATGGTCGTTAGATAGGTTTATTTGGTACACACATATACAGCATCATATTTATTTATGTCATACTAAAAGTAATTTGGGGGCCTCTGGCCGCAACCCAGTCAGCCCCAATTTTAATATCATCTTGTCCTGAACTCAAGTTTTTTTTGTGATTGAAAATCAGTACAAAGATTCAAGTATTAGTTCAGGCGATGATAAAGGCTTCCATGAGCACCCCACAAAGATATAACCCCTTTTATTTACTAAAATATGCCCGGAAAGGCTCCATTAAAACTGTCGATTAAAACTTCCTGTTATATGTACATTACACAAGCAAGAGAACACTTGCTGTTGATTGATTTTTTTATGTTTTATTTATATCACAGCACAAAGAGAAACTTTGTAAATTCTTATGAAGGATCATATGTCTTTACACTAAATAGTATGAGTGTAAGTGCTGGATTTACCAACTACACAAAATCAAAATGGTATCACTTAACAACTGTGTATTATCCAACGTACATTTCTGAGCAAGGCAAGTGCGTAACAGCGACATTTTGTTATTTTAAACCGCTAAATTGGGAACTTAATTATGGAAATCCGCATAGTTGATCAAAAATGTATTGAATTGGACTAGATCACAGAGTGGCATCTCTATGGGGTGCATGATGGCGAAGGGGTTGGAGATGAGTTGTAAAAGACTTAAATGTTTTGCGCTACCACCTGTCGGAT
Source organism: Patella ulyssiponensis (assembly GCA_963678685.1). NCBI lineage: Eukaryota > Metazoa > Mollusca > Gastropoda > Patellidae > Patella > Patella ulyssiponensis. The sequence continues at coordinate 21,218,218 of OY783228.1, forward strand.
TCTTGATTTCGACTAATCCAGGGCATTGATCAAAAAGTTCGAACGTCCATGATAGTAGTATAAGGGCTTGTCTGGCAACGCACGTGCGTGCACGTGACCCCTTGCACGTGCGTGACCTAGATGACCCCTGGCATGACCCTTGCACGTGCGTGACCCCTTGCACGTGCGTGACCTAGATGACCCCTGGCATGACCCTTGCACGTGCGTGACCCCTGCACGTGCGTGACCTTGTGATTGCACGTACGGAGAGAGGGCGCGCGCGCGGGAAAAGAGAGAGCGAGAGAGAGAGAGAGAGAGAGAAAAGAAGAAGAGGGAAGGGGCAACAACTCTTTTGCATTGATTAAGTTGGCCCTGAAAAGGGCCGTTGGTCCTCTCAATGAGAGGGTTAGCAGGAACATCTTGGATGCTCTGCCGAGTACCGTGGTACAGGTCGCTTCTCACACTTGACAGCATGCTTCGACCGCCTATGGTAGGTGTTGGACACATCTACCCCACACCAGAAGCAGACTAGGTAATCGGCATCGGGCCGGTTCCCCTTAGACAAAGGGTAATACCCCCCACAAGTCGTACAAAACCTGAAATCTTTACGATCCATGGTGTTTGTGACTTCTTTTGGCTTCGACACTCCTATTTATGGCTGGAGTCGGGACGAGTCTAATGTGTTGGGACGACATCATTTTCCAACCAACCAGAATAGCATGACGTCACATGACGTCACAAAAAACAGACACGTAATATGTTGCTGACAGAGCATTTTATTGAACAAAACTTTTTATGGTTACAAAAGAAATCAAAGAAACAAACACAAGAAAAAACACACTTGAAGATACCGTCAGGGTAATCACTGAAAAAGTATTAACCTGAGAAACACGAAGTTGTCCGCGTTGTGGTTTTCTTCGAGGCCTATGATTGGCGCACCGTCAGCCATTCTGATGAGAGACAAATGGTGTTTCTTTTTATAAATGTATGGACGAATCCATTTGAGGAAAGGGTGTATGGCGTCACATACAGATCTATTCACATGGTGTACCTTTGAGACTAAAAATAGACGTGATGCAACGTTTCCTGTTTGTTCGATGACGTCATGAATGATAGAAGTTGCGCGCCGCCAAAGATTTGGTCAGTTTTACCCCATCACCACACAAAGCCTATACAAGTACAGAAGACAAAACTGCAACAAAAATATAATCTAGTAACTTATAACAGGGAAGGTGCATAGAAATTAAACACTACTGTTTTATATAAAATGTACTTAAATAACACGGATGGTGTACAGAAATTAAGATGGAATATTATGTGTAGTCAATTCTTTTACATATGTGTATGGCTCTATTGAACTTTAATCCTTAGCAACATAATACATTAGGCTATTACATACCTATCTGAACACGGAATCGCCCTTGGAATAAGAACGTCTTTTAAAATAGCAAAAATAAAGATGTGAATAGTTTATCGCGAGTGTTTATAAATCTCACAAGTGTGTAGTGCAGTGCCTTTTGAAGGCCTACTGGTACTTACCGTATATGCAGAAGGAAATATGCTGTATATAATCGTTTTAAATCCAAAGTGAAAACGTGGTTATTTAGACACCATCATTAACACTCTCTAACACCTAGTACATTCCCTAGTGGATTGAATAGTTGTGCGATACAAATACCATTAGTATTATTATAATTACACAGTGTGTACGGAGCGGTAACGGTACAGGATTGCTTTTTTTGTACATTTGTCATAATTGGAACGCGATTCTAAGGCCTAATACATTTACACACGACGAAGCGTGCAAATTAGTTTTTTAGGGAGGGGTAGTAATTGGTGACATTTTCAGCTAAAACTGACTAAAACTCATTAAATGTTTATAACGCCAGGATTTTTTTCTGATAGATGTCATTTTCATCACGTAGTTAATCACGTGACCAACGACCTCTATGTCAACGGGCGCAGTGCGCAAGACGATGACAGAGCCTAATAATGCTGGATAGCGAAATTTGTGTAAAGAATGGTCAAGGTCGTACTCGTACATGGAGAACCAATTGGACTATAACACGCATGCGCTGATTTACCATTACCAGGGTCACTGAAAGTCTTATTTGGTAATGAAATGTCATTTATGTTACGATTCTGATTTGGTTGATCAAGGAATTTTTGGTCACAATTCCAAAACAAACAAAACAACAGGAGGATTTAGTCTGTTTAATCGATATTCTTTTGGTTTCCAGGTATCACTTAGCGCCAGATTTGTTGTCTTTGCTGTAGATATACAAAATACTTTTATTGTTGAAACTATTAGAAAGTATAAATTTGATTTCATTATCGTTAATTCCTACATCTCGCCAAAAAATTCAAAATTGAAGACGACACATACTATGTAACGCGCCCATTATTTAATGCTTTGAACAAAAATTTAAAATGTTTCCGCTATCTATGATTAAAGGGTGTAAAGCTTTAACATAATATTATCTAGAGTCTTAGACCTTTACACACACGAATTATTGACCAATTCAATTCAATAGTGATCTTTTAAAGCCCATGGTGGAGGTGTGTATATAATATTGACTAGAGTGTATTGTGGTCACGTGACCCCCATTGGTTTAACGTTGTGGTAATTAATGACGGAAGTGCCCGGGTGAACGCGTTGTAAACAACAGGGAATAGGCTGACGGAGAGGCTCATTAAAAATACAGTGCTAATTCCACAATGTCAACCAAAAAAATACTGATTGAAAGGTCTTACTAAAAACAAAATCGTTTTGGTAAACTGGTATCTTTTGGGGGGTTTATTATTTAGAATAACTCTATCATAATGAAGGTGATGCATATGATTTAGGGTAGAACTGACGAAATGATGCTTATTTTATTAATTGAGCAAAGTGGTCGTCCTCGAAAATGTCCAGATCCATAAGTTTTGAAACATGACTCCTCGTAGTTCACATAAAACTTTATTTTGGATAGATCAATTTGTTGGACGATTTGAAAGGACTACGTGATTGAGAACTATAACGTCACCCTGATGAAAAATAAAGAAATAACATAAATTTTAAAAATAAATAAATAATCTGCTTCTGTCATCAACCAAGAGAATATTATTGGATGTGAAAAAAGGAAAAACTCGAATTCACATTTATGCATATCTGCAGCCTCGTTTTGAATTTTTCCGTGAGTGACGTCAGACGTTGTGCATTTCCCCATAGCACTACTACATCCCGTAATAATTTTGACTTACTGGAAGCATAAACATGGTCAATTGCGTTGGTTGGGCTAAACTAATATCACCAACAATAAATCAGGAAGCACGTGACATTTCTTTTTAATTTCCAAGCGAGGTAACGTACAGAACGCTACGGACACAGCGGTGTCAACGAAGCGAGAAGGACTGGTCTCTAATAATTAATATCTCTGTAAAAGATGATTGCCTTCATTACGTGACGTCACATCACGCGACGTCAATCATTGGTTTAATTGTACGTGCATTGTTAACATAAGACGTTACTGAATCGGGAGGTATATTGAATTTTAGAAGAAAATAAGATTAACGTAATGAGATTTTTGCAGGAGCATCGATTAAAAAATATCAGGCCCTTTTTTCACAAAATTTAACTGGGAATGAACTAATGAAGTTTTAAACCATTTTTTTGAAAAACTAGTTCGGAGTTTTGAAGCGGGAATCTGAAGAAGAAAATGAAGCATAAGCTTATATTGCAAGAAACTTTCACTTTAATACATCTATTTGATACACTCCGTTTTCAATAATTACTTTTGGTATTTACTGGCACTGTTTTAAGCCTAATTAATCAAATCCGGGGAGTAAAACTAACCGATAAGAAGCTACTAATGGCCAGTTAGTGCATGTCTGTAACTTAATAACGCCACTCCAATAAGCAGACTTATACTCCAAAGATATTTTCCGTACAATACCAGATGTGTATGCAGATATAATACGCAATTTCCACAATAATTAAGTATACATGATAAAAGTATCGAGTGTTCGGACGCCGTGTTTATTAAATTATTTTACACTATTATCATCATTATACTAATCTAATACTATTTCACTTATAACATATCTTACTTATGAAATGATAATCCACCCTCATTTTGTCCGACATTGAAATAACCAAAACAACAACTCTTTGGCATATTGATATTATGGCGACGTAGGCTAAATCTTCCCGGTTGTAAAATGGCGTCCAAGCTCCATAGTCGACATGCGATCATGACCACCATACACTCTATAGTCAATTACACCTCTATCAGTTATAGTGACACCCTTCCTTTGCGCGTAACGTTGGTGTTTTTCATGGAATCCAGTACTTTTCTAGTGAGATTGGTTGTCTTTTCTTTCAACATAAATTTAATGACGTGATCTGTTTTGAGAAGATATTCGACAACAATATACTCTATTGCCAGAAATTAATATTATGCTAACATCTGCTCGGGTGACGTTATCACAGCTTCGTATGTGTTCATCGAATGGCTAGCGACTGTTAAAAAACCCATCGAGACTTAAACTTCGAATTGGCTCTGCATTTGAAAATGAAGTTGTCACATGATAAGCCAGGCCTCTCAAATTCAAGTCACGTGACAAGCAAGTCCCGTTTGTGTACTGGAAAGCATCATTTTTAAGCTACCGTAAACTCCACTGATTGCTAATGAAACTGGATCTTTATGTAGTTGTATTTTACTATTTAGCGGTATATATAATATGATGTATTATATATAACTCTCATTAAACTCGTGTTTAGAGTAATTAATTTTTCATTGATATCAATGTTAGATTGTGTCATGCCTGGTTTTGGGACATGCTAGGGTATTTAAAAACTGTATTCCAGTAATGAGGCCAAATATCTGATCGAAATTTTGAAGAGGGATAACCGAAAGAGTACGTGTACAATTATTCACTCTTTGATTTAGTCTCGGTCACCCAGAACCCCCTTAGTCTTTGACGAAAAGTTCCATTGCTCATGCGTAACAGGGTTTGTTTTTTATGTGGTTTATTATCCAGTATTTTTCGCCAAGTCAAGTAAGAGTTACGCCCCTTACCACAATAAATCCCACAATTCCTGCATAATTATAAACAAACATGAATCGTGACGACGAAATAATTAAAAAACATAAACATGACCCACGAAGAGGGAAATTTGGCATTAAAAAATTAAGTGTAGATTTTCTGGAATGACATTCTTAAATTAATTTCATGGGCGTCGAAATCTTGGTTTATGACTAGTTCAGTCTCTTAGACTTTGTTTATGATAATGTAAAAGACCAAATAATCTAGCCAATGGTAGGGTGCCCCATGTGCCGAAAATTTTCCCGCGCGCGAAATTCTCTACATATCTATCAACTATTAGAGCCGTAGAAAATCAATTGCTGACGATTCTGAATAGCAATAATATTTAGCTGTTTGGTTATTACAACAGCTTTAGAAATTACGTTCGTTTTTTTTTTAAATTGATTTATCATTAACTATACCTTTAGGAGCGAAATCTTTGGGTTTAGTACAAGTGATATCTCTGAAACATTCGGGTTAGGCGGGAACATGATACTAACAGTAGTTTCATTTAACTTTCTGTCATATTTCGTTAAAACAAAGTAGGCTTGTTTGTCAATCAGACAGAGAATGGTCGTTACACTGGTTAAGCGAGACTAATTGCAAAACACCCGATGTTATGACTGAGACTCGTTACCATCTTTCAGTATATTGTTTATGGATGGTTAAATGTTCATAGCATAATCGTTTATTTAGTGACTATAAATGTGCGAAACTGATTTAAGGCTTGGTATACAATATAAATATTGTGGTGTAATTGTCGAGCTATTTAGAGATATTTATTTATGGTGGGGCACCCTACCAATGCAATGGCCTGTTATTCTCAAATGTTGACAACGCATCCAGACTAATATTCGTAGAATATTTTTCTGGGTGATAGAGACTATCTTTGATTCTACAGTGTACAGTTTATTTATCATACTCCATCTTACAACAATATTATCACCATGACTCACATTATTTTAGAATTCGGATCGTTTAAGTGTTTCGAGTAATGAAATCTAGTGTACGGTACGTATGGCATATGTACAATCAACCCTGGTGTCTGCCACCAATCATTCTATAACACGACTTCGAACCAGCTGTCAAATCTCAATCCGGGGTTCATTGTGTAACGCATTTCAGAATTATAGATAACAACTAACGTTTAAAACCACTTTTGGATTTCCGCAATTACGGAACACTCGACAATTAATGAGCTACAGCTAAATCACGTAACATGACATAAGAGGAGGCGAGCTACAGCTAAATTACGTGACATGACATAAGAGGAGGCGACACACGATGACATAAGAGGCTACACACGATGACATAAGGCGACACACGTGTAGCAATCAATGTATATTTCAATACATGTTCCTTACGCAACGTTCGCGAGTTTTACAACATCTAAAAACCGTTGCTTCAATACTGAGAAACTCCCGAACTTTGCACCCGTTGTTTTTACACGTGACTTATTAGCATTGTCCAATGTGTGGCACATAACACACTATGAACAAACAAGGTTTTTTAAATTGAGAAACTCGTGGAAAACCAGCAACCTTGACATTGATCGATCTTTGAACTTTGCAACTCGATTGTCACATGTAGGCATTTTAGCTAAAAGCACGAGACTTGGTATTCACGACGACCGATGAATCTGATAGGTTCCCAAGCTGGGCTTGTGCCAATCGAACTTAGTGGCGAAATATGCAGGGTATTATGTGAAGGGCTTGATAAGATGTATGTAGTTAAGGCGAGATCAAGCCTTCTATTGAAGATGATTTCAATATGGCATCCGCAGAAAGTGACCATTTGTCAGACTTTGATTCCACCCAAATGTTCTTCCCTATCAGTACGAGCCAATTGGAGAGAAAGAGAGTGAAATGGGGTATACGGTTCAATTGACACAAACTAGGTCATTTCGAGACTAGAGAGAATTAAATGGGGTTTAACGTCCACTCGACACAAACTAGGTCATTTTGGGACTAACATTTCGAGACTAACACATGGTTTAATTTTATTTCAATTATTCGCTTGAACGTAGGTGTCTTTAGCAGTGGGAGGAAACCGGAGAAAACTCGTGAAGTTGGACGAGTCAATTAGACAAGCAAGCAACAATGGTGACGATGATGGTTCGGAATATTGTACCGCGAAGAACAACACTCGCTACAGGCTGCTGCTGATGATAATATTTTACCGTTATGATTATTTGTTTACGTCGTATTCCGATCGTATTGATGAATAACAATATAAAGGGAAAACAATCATGTTGTATTATTCTTTTACACCGAATTTGAATTGTGGGCCTAGCATATTTCATTGATGACAATTGATGAATAGGCCTAAAAAAAGCTTTATGTAGCTAAAAAAAAAAAAGTTGAAGACATAAAATATATAGATCTAAGTATTGTAGTACGCTATTTTTTTGTTGCGTGTTTTGTTATTCATCGGCGGAAATGTGTCAGAAAAAAACTATGAATTCCAACAAGTTTACTTTAGCCGTAAGGTAATACGGTATTATATGTCCTAGCCTACTTTTTTGTGAAACAAATGAAAACGAGGGTGACGTATAGGCCTATCGCTGAAAAAAAATCTATCACTCATTTACCCACACTAATCAGCAGTGATAAGGATGACATCAATGCGACTTGATGAGCCAAAAATGTTAATTTTTTGCCTTCCGACAAATTAAATTCTAAAAACCCCTTTTTTTTTTATTTACTAGAAAAATAAAGACGTTTGAAGTAATTGTAAGTAAAAATTATTTCCTATTTAGTGTAAATGGGTATTAAAATGAGTAAAAGGCATCATTCTGCCCGATTCAGTAACGTCTTATGTTAACAATGCACGTACAATTAAACCAATGATTGACGTCGCGTGATGTGACGTCACGTAATGAAGGCAATCATCTTTTACAGAGATATTAATTATTAGAGACCAGTCCTTCTCGCTTCGTTGACACCGCTGTGTCCGTAGCGTTCTGTACGTTACCTCGCTTGGAAATTAAAAAGAAATGTCACGTGCTTCCTGATTTATTGTTGGTGATATTAGTTTAGCCCAACCAACGCAATTGACCATGTTTATGCTTCCAGTAAGTCAAAATTATTACGGGATGTAGTAGTGCTATGGGGAAATGCACAACGTCTGACGTCACTCACGGAAAAATTCAAAACGAGGCTGCAGATATGCATAAATGTGAATTCGAGTTTTTCCTTTTTTCACATCCAATAATATTCTCTTGGTTGATGACAGAAGCAGATTATTTATTTATTTTTAAAATTTATGTTATTTCTTTATTTTTCATCAGGGTGACGTTATAGTTCTCAATCACGTAGTCCTTTCAAATCGTCCAACAAATTGATCTATCCAAAATAAAGTTTTATGTGAACTACGAGGAGTCATGTTTCAAAACTTATGGATCTGGACATTTTCGAGGACGACCACTTTGCTCAATTAATAAAATAAGCATCATTTCGTCAGTTCTACCCTAAATCATATGCATCACCTTCATTATGATAGAGTTATTCTAAATAATAAACCCCCCAAAAGATACCAGTTTACCAAAACGATTTTGTTTTTAGTAAGACCTTTCAATCAGTATTTTTTTGGTTGACATTGTGGAATTAGCACTGTATTTTTAATGAGCCTCTCCGTCAGCCTATTCCCTGTTGTTTACAACGCGTTCACCCGGGCACTTCCGTCATTAATTACCACAACGTTAAACCAATGGGGGTCACGTGACCACAATACACTCTAGTCAATATTATATACACACCTCCACCATGGGCTTTAAAAGATCACTATTGAATTGAATTGGTCAATAATTCGTGTGTGTAAAGGTCTAAGACTCTAGATAATATTATGTTAAAGCTTTACACCCTTTAATCATAGATAGCGGAAACATTTTAAATTTTTGTTCAAAGCATTAAATAATGGGCGCGTTACATAGTATGTGTCGTCTTCAATTTTGAATTTTTTGGCGAGATGTAGGAATTAACGATAATGAAATCAAATTTATACTTTCTAATAGTTTCAACAATAAAAGTATTTTGTATATCTACAGCAAAGACAACAAATCTGGCGCTAAGTGATACCTGGAAACCAAAAGAATATCGATTAAACAGACTAAATCCTCCTGTTGTTTTGTTTGTTTTGGAATTGTGACCAAAAATTCCTTGATCAACCAAATCAGAATCGTAACATAAATGACATTTCATTACCAAATAAGACTTTCAGTGACCCTGGTAATGGTAAATCAGCGCATGCGTGTTATAGTCCAATTGGTTCTCCATGTACGAGTACGACCTTGACCATTCTTTACACAAATTTCGCTATCCAGCATTATTAGGCTCTGTCATCGTCTTGCGCACTGCGCCCGTTGACATAGAGGTCGTTGGTCACGTGATTAACTACGTGATGAAAATGACATCTATCAGAAAAAAATCCTGGCGTTATAAACATTTAATGAGTTTTAGTCAGTTTTAGCTGAAAATGTCACCAATTACTACCCCTCCCTAAAAAACTAATTTGCACGCTTCGTCGTGTGTAAATGTATTAGGCCTTAGAATCGCGTTATAAAGTTAAACTTTTAATATTCAAATATTAGCACGGTGACATGCGCAGTTCGTAGTAACGACCCTTTAACCCCATAATCTTTCGCGAAACAAGTTCCCTGTATATTTGTAAATACTTTATTACTTTATGACCCCATTTCTATTTTAGTATAGTAATTCGAAATAATTTATATTTGTCATTTATTTGGTTTCCATTGTATTGTTTATCATTGTCCATCGATACCAAGAATCTTAGCAGAGGTTAACGTAAACTGCAAGGGAAGACAACTCGGTTTGGGAGATTGGACCTTAACAATTTCGAGGTGAAACTGAATGTAACAATGAGGGGTGTTGTCGAGCATCGCCTAACAATGCACCAATTGCACTTCGAGACGAGGATCGCGTTCCAATTATGACAAATGTACAAAAAAAACAATCCTGTACCGTTACCGCTCCGTACACACTGTGTAATTATAATAATACTAATGGTATTTGTATCGCACAACTATTCAATCCACTAGGGAATGTACTAGGTGTTAGAGAGTGTTAATGATGGTGTCTAAATAACCACGTTTTCACTTTGGATTTAAAACGATTATATACAGCATATTTCCTTCTGCATATACGGTAAGTACCAGTAGGCCTTCAAAAGGCACTGCACTACACACTTGTGAGATTTATAAACACTCGCGATAAACTATTCACATCTTTATTTTTGCTATTTTAAAAGACGTTCTTATTCCAAGGGCGATTCCGTGTTCAGATAGGTATGTAATAGCCTAATGTATTATGTTGCTAAGGATTAAAGTTCAATAGAGCCATACACATATGTAAAAGAATTGACTACACATAATATTCCATCTTAATTTCTGTACACCATCCGTGTTATTTAAGTACATTTTATATAAAACAGTAGTGTTTAATTTCTACGCACCTTCCCTGTTATAAGTTACTAGATTATATTTTTGTTGCAGTTTTGTCTTCTGTACTTGTATAGGCTTTGTGTGGTGATGGGGTAAAACTGACCAAATCTTTGGCGGCGCGCAACTTCTATCATTCATGACGTCATCGAACAAACAGGAAACGTTGCATCACGTCTATTTTTAGTCTCAAAGGTACACCATGTGAATAGATCTGTATGTGACGCCATACACCCTTTCCTCAAATGGATTCGTCCATACATTTATAAAAAGAAACACCATTTGTCTCTCATCAGAATGGCTGACGGTGCGCCAATCATAGGCCTCGAAGAAAACCACAACGCGGACAACTTCGTGTTTCTCAGGTTAATACTTTTTCAGTGATTACCCTGACGGTATCTTCAAGTGTGTTTTTTCTTGTGTTTGTTTCTTTGATTTCTTTTGTAACCATAAAAAGTTTTGTTCAATAAAATGCTCTGTCAGCAACATATTACGTGTCTGTTTTTTGTGACGTCATGTGACGTCATGCTATTCTGGTTGGTTGGAAAATGATGTCGTCCCAACACATTAGACTCGTCCCGACTCCAGCCATAAATAGGAGTGTCGAAGCCAAAAGAAGTCACAAACACCATGGATCGTAAAGATTTCAGGTTTTGTACGACTTGTGGGGGGTATTACCCTTTGTCTAAGGGGAACCGGCCCGATGCCGATTACCTAGTCTGCTTCTGGTGTGGGGTAGATGTGTCCAACACCTACCATAGGCGGTCGAAGCATGCTGTCAAGTGTGAGAAGCGACCTGTACCACGGTACTCGGCAGAGCATCCAAGATGTTCCTGCTAACCCTCTCATTGAGAGGACCAACGGCCCTTTTCAGGGCCAACTTAATCAATGCAAAAGAGTTGTTGCCCCTTCCCTCTTCTTCTTTTCTCTCTCTCTCTCTCTCTCTCGCTCTCTCTCTCTCTCTTTTCCCGCGCGCGCGCCCTCTCTCCGTACGTGCAATCACAAGGTCACGCACGTGCAGGGGTCACGCACGTGCAAGGGTCATGCCAGGGGTCATCTAGGTCACGCACGTGCAAGGGGTCACGCACGTGCAAGGGTCATGCCAGGGGTCATCTAGGTCACGCACGTGCAAGGGGTCACGTGCACGCACATGCACGCACGCGCATGCGCGCACGTGCGTTGCCAGACAAGCCCTTATACTACTATGATATTATCTTCTGTAAAGGTCTCTATGTGCGTTTACATGTGCGTCGTTCCATATTATTCATGCATCAATTGATCCTGGTATAGATTTCTTATAAACAGGTAATCAAATCCATTTAGTCTCATAATTGTATTTTTCGTTACAGATGTAACCCGCTGTTACAAAGATACAAACAACAACCTTGGTCTACCAGTCACCAACTGCGAATCCTCACATAACTGTGTCATTTGTTGTTCCTTACTAAAAAAGAAAATGCTTTTCCTACACTTTGAAGTGAGAGAGGGCCCGCATGTAAGCTTTTAATTTCATTAAAATAATTGAAGTGCATCATCTGATGAACCAGATGAACATTAAAAAAAAACTTGAGATAGAAAATGCTTTTTTCTTACACTTTCCAAACAGGGAAGACACACATGTAAGCTTTAATTAATTTCATTTTAATTTTGAAATACGGCACATCTTCTGTTTTAACTATTAACACTTTTTGTTTAATGAACAACCATTTAAAATAACAAACGTTGATTTTCAGCTGTGGGTTACAAATGGAACTTGTTACTGTGTTGATGAGCTACCGAAAGTAGTTGCTGATCAATTTGCTGATGATGAAACGTCATGTGATGCAAACTGTGCGGATCCTTCACAGGGCCTGTGTTACAATATATATGAAATTAGTGGTAAATTATTTTAGTTATTTATATTATATATTTCGTTTTATGATTATATTTACTTACGAATATAAATGTTTAATGATAGATTGTCGGATTGAAAACTATTCTACTAAGCAGGAGAATTGTTGCTTGAAACAAAATTCCCGCAAACCAAATTTCGTAATTTTGCTAAATTTCATCAATACAACCAATTCTAGGTTTAATCTATATAAATTGAAATGATTCAAAATCTTGTTTGGTGATGTAATAAGTTTATCTTCTTAAGCGGTAGTCGCGACCACAATGTTCCGGATTCGAACCTTCGGATTCTATCTCCACTTATTAGGGATGGCACCGTCAAGGAAAGTGTACATTGTCGCACGGAGGTCCACATATGGATCGGGAGGTCTGTCGTTGACTCAGGTGGCGTGGTTTCGATTCTAAGTTTGTAAACGACAAGGAGTAGGGTCGCCTGTCCAACCTCGTTAATCCCAAATTAGAATGGCATAGTTTGTGTCGTTAGTTACCCCCTCTCTCTCTCTCTCTCTCCCTCTCTCCCTCTCTCTCTTTCTCTCTCCCTCTATCTGGACAGATTGGGCAAACCTGTACTATGCATAGAAAGATCCCATTTTTTTTTGTTTAAAAAAAAGACAAATGTTTAAATTAAATGTTAATTATGTTTTGATTCTAATTATATAATATCATTACACCGTGAAAATAGAAAGATATAATAGTTTTTTAAATTAAGTAATAATTATGTTTTGATTTTTTATCATTACACCTTAAAACTATTTTTAATCATTTATATTGTTAGAAGGTTATTGATACCAGGTTTTGTTTTTATTTGCTATAGATATAGTTTCAGACAATAACAATAAGATGTCTCTTGCAAAGCCAATACACACTGATACACAAAAAAACCAACAATTTTTCGATCTCAATGTAACGATTAGAAAGAGATTACCGTTAGCAAAGTATGAGAGTTTTTTCTTCTGTTATTTTCAAACAGGGATGATATTCAGCCACGATGTGGCATACGACGTAACCGAAGATAAAATGGCCCTCTACAACGTAAAAACACAGGTTACTAAAACAGAAATTAAAATATGGGTGAGTATTAAAATTAAATATGCATTATGTAAGACTTAGATATACTAGTTCTAAATAGATAATGGAAAATGAATATGTTGAAACTTTTTTAAGTGTAGCACAAATTGTTTATTATCGTAGCTCGATTATCCATTTTTAAATTGAATTATTAAATGACGATCTTGTTACAATCTAGAGTTAAATATAGGTTTGTCATGTCATTGTCTAAATAATAGTCTATATAACATTTCAAGCCAAAATAAATACTTGCGGTACATTTTTTTTTTTTATAAACAATATTTTATTCAGAATGTCTGAACGGGATTGGGGAACAGGCTTAGCCTATGTAAAACCCCTCTCCCTAGATAATATACATACATAATATTAAAACAAAGGAACAAAATGGGTGTATATACAGAGTTAAAATGGCAAACACATACCTAAATACAATAATACATATATAATAGGACAGATAGCAATGTATAATATATTATGTATTACGGGTTAAATCATCACCTTAATTAAAATTAATACTATAAAATGAAGCTGCTAATGAGCTAGTTTTAAAATCTGTTTGACATCTCAATAAACTTGTGGACTTGATTAAAAATATTGTTGTTTACATCAATACTGTAATTTGTGGATCCGAATAAGAGATAGTTTATGTTTTTATGGTTATATTGTAATTTGTCTATGGTTTCCTTTCGTGCATTTGAATGTAAAGAGCATTGCAAAAGGTAGTGATCAGGATCTTCAAAATAGTGACCACAGAGGCATGCGGGGCTGTCAGCAACATGTCTGAGGTACTTGTGACCCTGTAGATCAGAACAGCGGAGTCTGAATTTACTATGGATTATTTGGATTTTCCGCTGACCGTTATAGTAAAAAGATGGAATTTTTATGTCTGCTTTGGAGAGATGATCTGAAAATATTTTAGGAGTTCTTGAATTTCTCACTGGGGGACTGAGTTTATTCCACTCCTTTATACTGGATGGGATAAATGATTTAGAAAATAATTCAGTACGACATCGAAATTCTTTGATTTTATCTTCGTTTCGAAATGAATATGTATTTGTTGGTTCCAGATTTATGAGATTCTTGAGATAGGGTGGGGTTAGGTTGTTTATAATTTTGTATAGTAATTTTAATTTGTGCCGATTTCGTCGTTCTTTGAGTGGAATAAACCCAGTTTCCGCGTACAGGGAAGCGTGACTAGTACCTTTAACTGCCCCACATATAGTGCGTAGTGCATAATGCGTCTATAATATTATATTAGTACCCATCACGGTAAAACAAAAAACAGAAGAAATGCTACATCGAGTGTCACAATGCATTCCAGATGTCAATTTATCAGCTACAAGAACTTGACACAAACCAAAATGTTGTGAGTACTAGCATGATAATATCCATATGCATTATGCATAGGAACCGCGATGGCTCGGTGCTAACTCTGAGGTCCGGTGTTCACCGTGAAAGTGCCTCGGATTTTCTGGCGTGGTTTCTCCTTGTCAGTGGTTAGGACATAGGTCCTGGTATGTACGAGAGTCGAGTGGTGCTTATTGGCAAACTAGGGGGGTTGTGATGGCCTAGTGGTCTAGAGTGCCGCGCTTCGACCTCTAGCTGGCCGGTCACCTCTGGCTTGCGGCTGTGGTTTCGAGCTGTGGTGTGAGCGTATGTGGCATGGAGATAGGGGCGCCTTCTCAACCTCGTGGGTTTCCTCCGGGCACTCTGGTTTCCTCCCACTGCTAAAGACCCCTATGCGCAAGCGAATTATTGAAATAAAATTAAACCATATGTTAGTCCCGAAATGACCTTGTTGTGTCGAATGGACGTTAAACCCCATTTCTCTCTCTCTCTTTATTGTCAAACTGATCCCGCAGTGAATATTCGCTTGGCCGCTACAATCACTGATAAGCATGACATCGACGAGGCTTAATAAGTACGGCATATTAACTTTTTTACTCCGACAAATTAAATTCTCAAACATTTTTTTGAGGTAAAAGAAAAATAAATAAAGACGTTTGAAGTATTTGAAGTTAAAAAATATTTCCTATTTAGTGTAAATGGGTATTAAAATGAGCAAAATGCATCATTTTGCCCGAAGCAGTTAGGTGTTAAGTAAACATTGCACGAGCAGTTGAGCCAATGACTGGCGCGGTGAGCAGTCAACGCACGTGCTGTGGACACTTATCTGTTACAGAGATAATTCGTAAGTAATTCTCTGTGTAACAGATTGGCTTATTGGATGAAAAACGATTTTCCATCTACACATTTCGGTACACGTTAAAGAAACCTTGACAATTGGAATTTGAGTAGGCCATAACACCAATTTTTTTATTGCACACTCCATGGTACTTGCTCATCTTTATTAGCCCGAATAAAGCAAAAAACGTAATACGTTAAACCCCATTTCATTTCATTATGTACATTGCCCATTGTGGTATATAGTAAGGTTATTTCAACCCAATGTAACAAGAATCCTGTTTTATTAGTAGACCTCCTTAGTATAAATGCTTTCTTTTGTTTATTTAATTTATTAATGAAAATCCCTCATGACTGACTAATTTTTAATTTTGTTTTGAATTGTCAGCACATATTCGAATAGATGACAAAGCTTGAGGTTGTCAGTGTTTGATAGACATTGAATCATATGTGTGACTTAGTTTAAATGATATTTTATTCAATAAACTGAAATTGATTGAACAACAGCAGGCGCGGATCCAGAGGGGGGATCCAGGGTGTCCGGAGCCCCCCCCCCCCTGCTCAGGCTTGAAAATTTGAAACTTATATCTATGCGATTTTATTGGCGACTTTTAGACCTGTAATTTTGGAATTTACCTTCCGGAAATACGTCAGAATGCACCAAATTGAATCTAATTTAACAAATTTTTCTGGGGGAGCCCCCCCCCCCCCGTTAATTGGTTGAGCGCCTTTGGCGCTGGCGGCGGTGGGCGTAGTTAAGCAATTATCAAACCTAGACCCCCCCCCCCCCTGCAAAAAATCCTGGATCCGCGCCTGAACAGGCAAAGGCCTACATACGTTCTCTTGGCTGCAGGTGGGTGTGTGCTTCGTCGCTTGGCAACCTATGTTTTTACAATCTGTTTCAGTATACTAAAATACCTACATTATTACAAGCCGTATTTCATGGTGTAACATTGGAGACCTCTTCATTCTGTCCTGAATGGATACTACAGTATTCAACTACGGCTAAAGACTTGATCACAGATCATCCATCGGAATATTCACGTGTATGTATTTACTATCATTATATTAATAATAAATAGTGATTTAGACATATATAGTAGTGCAGCTTCACGGTTGTACTAATATAATAATAAACATCCAAAATGTGAATTTGGATCGTTTCTGATATAATCTCAATGCAAATCTGTCTAAATTAGTACACAAATATTTGTGTCACAAAATAAAGCATTAATCAAAACACGTGAATTAGTGGGACTTGAGTTAACCATGTTATTATCTACGATAACTGGATAAAACTTCATACCGCCTCCTTAAAAATATATTCGCATGAACACTGTTTTGCGTATTGCGAAAACATCGATTGGACAAGACAAAATTATATCTTAACAATATACGTGTCAGAAATCTCTAACATAAACAGAGAGCGAGAGAGGGGGGAGAGAGGGACTGCGTCAATTCGGAACTAACATGATATGGTTCTTTAGCAGTATTGCGGGGGGGGGGACCTG
Source organism: Patella ulyssiponensis (assembly GCA_963678685.1). NCBI lineage: Eukaryota > Metazoa > Mollusca > Gastropoda > Patellidae > Patella > Patella ulyssiponensis. The sequence goes on from OY783228.1 coordinate 21,235,372, forward strand.
TACAAAACCCACAAGGCTGGACAGACGATACAGCTGCAAGCGGGGAACCGGAACAACGCTAAATAACTCAATGACCGACCGTACGCCTTAAACCACTAAACCATCGTCATAATATGTTTCGACTACATATTCTTTAAGAATAATCAAATTATCAAAGACTATTAAATGACAATCCTGTTCCTTCTAGATAATAGAAAGCTGGTTTAGCAGGGACGAGAATAATAAACTATACACCAGACTTGATTTTGGACCAATAGATTCAAAAGAGTTTACATTAAAGTCACTATGTGGTATGGACTTTTCACGTAATGTTAAGATAACCAAATTTCACCTGCAGAAGACAACGCCACGGTTTCAAGACAACTGTGAGTATAAAACATTTTTAAAGTAACCGAACCCTGGAATACCGAAGGGATCATATTATTAATTTACATGACCCAATTTAATTACGGCCTAAATTAAATTAACATATTTTTTCCGAATAAACCAAATTTTATATTTTACAACCACATAGCCCAAGTGTTTCTGCTTTTCCAAAATGTCAACTTTCTCCTATCAACGACCACGCATGGCTACCATCTCTTCAAAGCCGATACTTGATTAGTACCTCTCGATTTTACTAATTTTAGATCATAATTAGGTAGATTACATGTTTTCATTTGAAGAAACAATAAGATTTGCTGTCAAGGAACACGTTGAAAGAGTTTCGGTTAAGTATAATAATTGATTTCCAGGGAAAAAACTAAATTGTTGAAATGACACATGTGTTTCCTTGCTTTTTATATTGTGACCACCCCGACTTGTCCGACGGAATTACCGTGTAGTCCACAATTGCTCCCAGAGGACAGAGCATCAACCGATTGACATAATACATTTCTTGAACGAAGGTTTTTAATGATTGTCCTTGACAGACAAATTGACAAATTTTAAAAGATATGTTGACATGCATCAGTAGTAAATACTGCACTTCTGTTATTTATTCTAAATTTTGACCTAGTGATCAAGTGATGCACCACTAGAGGTTAAAGTATCAGCCGGTTGACAATAAATTTCTACAATCTCGGGGGAAGGTTGTGGTTTGTATTGTATTCAATCGCTAAATGTCACTCAAGGATTATATAGTAAATGTTTGTTGTATTTTAGACGAGTACGGGTCTTCCGGTTTTCACTACAAAAGCCTGATTCATTCTCCATATTTGATAGTAAAGGGATATTGGTATGATAAAGAAACATTGGAACCAATGACACAAGCTCCCATCACATCGTCTGCAGTAACAGAAATCAGTAGTTCAAACGTAAATGATACTAAAGAAGAATGCGTAGCAACAGAAGCTTACTCAGTTGAACAAAATGGTCAGTCATTTCAATGCAAATGTTTTCCAGAGCCAAACGTCACCATGTCAGCTAAGTTAGTAGAGGATATACAAGATGCTGTCCGTACAAATCTATCTGTTAAGACCAATGCTTTGTCGTCAACCACTAGAACAAAAATATCAGCCCAGGATGACCGTAGTTCATCTAAAACTATTGGCTTATTGGGTAGTATTTTGTTGTGTTTAGAATTTGCCTTAATTGTATTTCTAGATTCAACATATTTAATACAAAGCATACATAATCTTTACAATAAGATTAAACAACGCCATATTGCTCACAATGAGGCGATCCGATGATGACATCTTTAAGTGGTCAAGGAATGACATTATACTTTTCGTTATTCTAACGAGAACTGTCAGTTGTTTATCTTATCTTACATAATGCATCTTTAACATTTTCTGTTATGAGTTTTTGAACATAATAATTGAGGTAGAATGTTCAAAAGTGTAGATTTATGTTAGGCGACTGCTTTGTATAAGGTTTAAAATAAGGTGCAAAAGCAATTAATTTGATTCGTCGATTCCTTAGTGTTTAGTTTCATTACATCAATATTTTATCTAAGTTTGATTAATAGCATTATCTACTAGGATAAACATAAACACAAATACGCGATTACATGGTATAGAGTTTCATCACCTCAGTACCTTGACTAAGTTCGATAATGAGCACTAGCTGCCCATATTAAAACGAGAATTTCATATTTTTTTTTTAAGAAAGTCAAAACATAATTATTTCTATGTCTTTTGCTTAACTCACAATTATACCACCATAGGCATTATTTCCCACACTTAATAATCATTCACACCGGAAATAATAACACAATTACCTCCCCCTCCCATTCCCAATGGAACAGCTATCTTCAAACATTTGAATTTGAAGTTGAAAATGATATTTTTGTCATTTTCTCAACTGGCAATAGTGAATTATAGAATTAATAGGATTATTCTTTAACACGGTAGGACTGTTTATAGATACAGTCTATTTTAAGGCTTTATTTTAATACATTTTAAAATTATAACTTAACAATATGGAATTCTCGCTTTAAGCAAAGTGATAAATAATTTTATTGTTAGATTCTTTTTTAAAAAATAAATGTGGGAATATTTAATAACCCTGGTATACTTTTGGGGTTGGACTAGAGCGGGTAACATGAGCCTCAATTTCGACTTGGTTTGCACTATCATACGATTGACCAAGATTCATTTTCTCCACCATTTTTTTATGATATACCTTTGTTATGTTTATAGTCAGATTTTGTAATTGATCTATTATGAAATTTATTGACATTCATTTATCTTTTATTCCAACAAATCGTGTTGTATTTTTATTATATTGTATGCTACATTTGTTCCTAATATCTATTATTCTATGTACATATAATACTACATGTATAAGGTTTTCGACTGGACGAATAAACTGTTCCGTTTTGTGCATATGAGTCATTATCTAGATTTGGGGCAAATAGATGCCATAACTTGGTATGTTAATACTATACTAAACAGCAAAAGAAACGTCTGTACGATTTCAAAATCAGAGCGGCATTCTGAAAAAACGACTTACTAAATGGCCCAAAGAAATTTTTTGTGAACGGCATGTTGACATTTTAGTGATTAAATTCATCACAATTCCAAGACATTACGAGAAGGTTTAGAGTTTGTACACAATCTATACATCAGTATCTGGTGTGTCCACCGCGAGTGTCAATAACATCAGCGCAGCGTCTGTACATGGACTGGACCAGACAATTGTTGAACGCCATTGGCACCTGGAACCACACTCCCAGAAAAGCCTGGCACAATTCATCGGCTGTGATTGGTCTCGGTACGACGTTATTAAGTCTCCTCTGAATTTCATCCCAACGATAGTCAGTCAGGTTTAAGTGCGGACTAAGGGCTGGCCAGTGCATAACGTTGACACCGTTCTGCTGTAGAAAGTCGCGAGTAAATCGTGCTGGAAAACGTTGTTTCGATGACGTGCGAAATATGGTATGACGTGGGGTATGATAACTTAATCCGTGTAGTGCACTCTCTTGTTCAAACCATTATGCTTGGACCTCCCCATGAGTCTCGTTCCATGACACATTGGTCAGAATCAGGCTGGCCACGTCGACGGCATATTCTGTCCCTGTCGTCTGCAATACCTTCCTATTCTGGTCCTATCGTCCGCAATACCGACTCTCATCTGTCAACAGAACAGTTCTTTTACCAATTCTAGTGTTCACGTCGATGGCCAGGGGTGAGGATCGTTTCACGGTAAGGTCTACGGTAATGGATGTTGTCTCTAGTGAGACCTCGGCGCACTGTATCGGTATTGATGGGTCCTCCGTGTGTTCCCACTGTCTGACGTGCTTGTCCCAGATGCCCGTGTGAAAGAATTCTGCTGTAGATGGTCCGAACATTGACCTAGAAGTGATTGGCAACGGCATGGGCAGTGTGGCCAACGTCGAGTCTTCCAAGCGCCTGGTTCCTCTGAGCTGTCGTGAGTCGTGGCATTTTACTGACGTTGTAATTTGAATAATTCTACCAGGTGTGGGGGTGCATTTATAGGACTGGTCCCGGTGAACAGCTAGTGCAGCACGAGTTACATGAAAATCATAGAGAACACATTACCGACTCAGAAGTCAGGTTGCGTTTTTTTGAGAACTTTTAATTGGTTAAATTCTGTGTTTGGGAAGAAGCCTTATTGCCCAGGTAAAGATGGAGATGTGAACACAAATATACAATAAAACCATTTGGCAAGTTTTATGCAATGCGTCTATTCACAGTAACATACCAACCCGACGTTTCTGTAGCTGCTTAGTATATATTGCTAGATGGATCATTTTAATTCTCTAAACTAATTGCCTTCATACATTTGGGAGGTCCGATTGAATTTCAAGTACGATTTTTGGTTTATCGAGGTCCCCAGTGAAGTCAGACATCTGGTAATTGAAATTTGCTCATAGTCAGTGGTACACATCATTAGTCACTAAAGAATCCACCTACTCTCGGGCAATTCTTAGAAGAAAAGAGAACGCTGTTTCCATATTTAGTTTGAATCTAGAGTTGGAGAGGTCTTAAAGTTGTTTTTGTCACATATGACAGCTAGGGTTTCGCTCTTATCAGCCTTATAAAGGTGTCAGTCATTGTGTCGATGCATTATGCAAGAGCTAAATCTGTCAATTACAGGTCTTTTTTAGGCCTGAAATGTTATTTAAATTATCAATTAGACATTAATTAACTTATCAAGATCATAATAAACGCTCGATGTCTAGGCTAGCCTTCGACGTTTGCTGGATTAGATTCCTATATGCTGCTTAACGGTGATTGATAATTAAATTTAAAACATGGATAATCGAGACTATGTTGTTTATATTAATGATTTTAGTAATGATGACCGAGGCTAGTCGAAAATTTCACCTGCTTTGTTCTCGGCTCATAGTGGATCAATTTGACTGACATATTCAGCAAATTACCTTTACACTATCTAGTTTTTAACTATTATAGTGAGAACTGCCAACTGTTTATCTTATCTCCCATAATGTATCTTTAATGGAATATCACAGCTTTTGTAGTTACTTGTATTGTTTTATAAACAGGATTTAGAACAATATGGCCGTTCTCATTACCCCAGTCAGAACAGAACAGTATGACGTTAAACTCCTAAACTCCATGCCATTTCATTTCAAAGCGGTTTTCCCGAGTTGTAACTATTTGAAACACAAAGTGAAGTCCACAATAAAGTCAAAATATTAAATCCCTAATGAAGTTCAACAAAGAAGACACCGGGGGATACAAGATAAGTCATATCTTGTGGGTAGTGCACAGGTTAAGTATTATTTATAGCATTGTCCAAAGTATAGTTCCAAATGTAATATAACTATCGAAGGGAATTTAAGTATTTCTTGCCAATAACCCAATTCAATATTGTACAATATTTTAGCTTAAAGATACATATAAGACCAAATTATGACTATTGCAGATCTGTCTTCTCAAATGTTATATAAATTATTAACATTAATTTGACATTCATTTATTAACATGACAAGCCCCTTATCAACTAAATAGACCGTCGAATGGTCGTGAATGATCGCTATTTAATTATTTAATTTAAAAATGGATACTTTGTTTATTATCGTAACTATGGTGGCACTGTAAATCGAGATTAAGTTATTCGAATCCAAACGCCAAACACAGAATAAAGTAGTTTTACTAAAATAATCAATATATTCCCTTTTCATAATTTATTTTAAATATCTTTAATATATTTGCAACTTCCTTTTTTCTCTTTGAAGGTTTTCAGTGCGTTATGTAACTTCGACTTACTTTATTGCTCAATCCATTATGTTTATGTCAAGACACAACGGTCCGACGGCTGATTAATCCGCTCAGTGTTAGGTTGAACGTTATACGTGGAGCTCCATTCATCTACTTGTGGTTGAAAATTAAAGAAAGGGCATAATTTGTAATTACATGGGAAATCTCAGGAATATCTTGATACCAAAAATAGTATTTAATATGACTTCTGAGCAAAAACTATGTTCTCGTTTGGACCTACCTCGGACATTGTAAGATGTGGACATTGTAAGTCTAATAGACTATCCGTGAAATCGAGAAAGAGAGAGAGACAGAGAGATAGAGAGAGAGAAATGGGGTTTAACTAGGTCATTTCGGGACTAACGCATGGTTTAATTTTATTTTCAATAATTCGCTTGCACGTAGGGCTCTTTAGCAGTGGGAGGAAACCGGATGGCCCGGAGAAAACTCACGAGGTTGGAAGGCAACCCTACTCCTTGTCATGTACAATCGGGGATTCGAAACCACGCCAGTTGACTCAATGACAAGTCGTATGATATAGCACGCGCGTGCTAACCATTCGGCAACCCAAAACCCTATCCGTGAAATCGACGTGTCCCAGATTCGGTTAAGGTATTGATTATCACTTGGCTTTCGTTCATAAATGTTTAATAACTTAATTTGTTCCCCCAAGTAATGGAAAAGATAAACATGACAAAATACCACATCAGAGTTAAATTAGACTTTACATGTACACTATCAACATTTTTTGAAGAAACAATATGAATTTGATCATGGTACGGCCACGGGGTAATTTGTCTTGATAAGTGTGCACACAGTGGATTTGGTATAGCAATATTTGGCTACTTTAATTAATAGGGATAGATTTTGAGTTATCAAAGGTAGACACAGCAAAACCACTAAAAGGATGCTGCACGATACAAAATGCCGATTAAAGAAACAAGTACAAACAAACTCAACTCAATACAACCACCTCAATGATGTTACAAAATGTCAATTGAGCAAACATGAAAACATCTGCAAACAACTCAACACAACACAACCACTAAAATGCCAATCAAACACACATGAACACATCTACAAACAATTCAACACAACGCAACCACCAAAATGATGTTACACGAGACAAATAACAAAAAACATGAAAATAGTCAACAACAACTCAACACAACGCAACCACCAAAGGATGTTACACAAGACAAATAGCAAATTAAAATAAACATGAAAATAGTCAACAACAACTCAACACAACGCAACCACCAAAATGATGTTACACGATACAAAAAGCAAATTAAAATAAACATGAAAATAGTCAACAACAACTCAACACAACGCAACCACCAAAATGATGTTACACAAGACAAATAGCAAATTAAAATAAACATGAAAATAGTCAACAACAACTCAACACAACTCAACCACCAAAATGATGTTACACGAGACAAATAACAAATTAAAATAAACATGAAAATAGTCAACAACAACTCAACACAACGCAACCACCAAAGGATGTTACACAAGACAAATAGCAAATTAAAATAAACATGAAAATAGTCAACAACAACTCAACACAACGCAACCATCAAAATGATGTTACACGAGACAAAAAGCAAATTAAAATAAACATGAAAATAGTCAACAACAACTCAACACGGCGCAACTACCAAAATGATGTTACACGAGATAAATAGCAAATTAAAATGGAAGTAGTCACAAACAACTCTCTGAACAAAGCACAAACAACAAAAGAACTTTACAAGATACAAATAGCTAATTAAACAAATATGAAAACGGTGACTACTCGACTGTTCGCTCAACAGTTGAATACCCATCCCGGACATATTGGGTGAATTCTATCCACATCCGCGGCCTTTCATTTCGGAATCCCCCTACCTCACTCCTTCGCCCAAACCCCGTGAAAGCGACAGGGGCTACAGATTTTTTTATGGATTTGCAACCTTTTATGCAGTGAAACATCTGGGTCAGGAGCGGACAAAACCTATCGATGTTCAGCTATCCTGTGTTAAAACCTATTTTCCCAAAAGACCTTGAGACTAATGATAAGGCACAGACTCGCTAGCCTGGAGGTCGGGTGTTCGATCCCTGCATTGGCCGAGAATGTTCATCTCGTTTTTCCGGCGTGCTTTCCCCTTGTCAGTGATGCCGAACGGAGGGCCTGACAAGGACAGCTATCTAGTCGTTCAGATGGGACGAAAAACTGAGGTCCCGTGTACACATTGACGTGCACGTAAAAGATCCCTTGGCTGTGGAATTTGATATAAGAGTAGGCCGTAGCGCGTATGCCCCTCACTCCATTAGCCCAGGTTAGGTGCAGAAGAGTACGACGTTAATCCCCATTTCATTTCTTTAATGGATTTGTTTTAAATCTGGTATAAAACATTTGAGTTTTGAGAGGATAAACCCGTAAATATGACTGTATTTTTTGCTATTTTATCATTGCTTGATAAAGCATATACACTAGACATCTGGTCGCAGCGTCGCTCAGTGACACACAGTGATTGTATTCCATTGTGTCCAGTACATATGTATCTATGTTGTTTGTAATCGATTTTGCCATCCCCTTGGTGCCATTTAAGAGAAATATAATAAAGAATGCTACCTCATTGATGTTGACTCAACAATGATTGTTCTAGACAAATATGTCTTTCTCTTGTACTTGTATTTAATAAATCTCGGATTAGCTGTAGAAAATGTAAACTATGCAGGTTAGTTAGTTTTCTTTTTAAATAATTTGACCTCTGCATGAATGTAATATGCTTGGTTACAACTGGTGTTAGGAAGGCGACCATGGACTATTCTTAGCTTATCGTGGAATTTTGGTTTATTTTCCTGAAATACGCGGTTATGCGGGTCAATCGGGGCGGATCAAGACTCTGGTGTGCCCTGGGCAGCTCGACCAGCTGGGCCCTTTGCGGAACTGGTTTCAGAAATCGCTCCCTCCTGTCAGTCGGCGACTCAATATTCTCGATGATATCATTCGTGTTTTCATCGACTGAGCAGTGACCCTGTCCCTGATGTCCGAAAAACATCATTTTTTTGGGCGTAGTTTTAGCCGCTTTTTTCAACATTTCATCAGTTCTCTGTACTCCCATCCACACCTTTGAATTTGGGTCATATCAACGACGAACCGGCTTACGTTGAAATGACACGGCCTTCACGTAATGAAAAAATGACCAATTTCAAGAGAATATCGCGAAACCAGATACCAGGCTAATGCAAGGCGAGCGAGTGACCAGTTTCCCAACTCGAGTGATCGATCACCCTAAAGCTCATCCCGAGCGCTAGGGAGTAACTGACCGTGATGGCCTTCTTCGCTCATTGGTAACGCCAACACATCCGAATGAAGTTCGTCGGAATCGTAGTCCAGTGAACTAAATATTGTAAAACATTAAATTTAAAAAGGTCGTCAAACATTTTATGGGCCCTAGGCTGCCTACACTGGCTATAGGGTAATCCGCCTCTGGGGTCAATACACATACACGTCTGGCAGGCAGAAAGGCCCATGGTGCTACAGTAGTTTAATTGTTCGTTTTTATATAGTGTGATGTTATATAACCTGTATTTTGCGAGTATTATTTGCATAATAACTAATGTTTTATATATTAGGTCGATGGAAAGTATTGTTTATAAGTAAAGATGGGAGTAATATAGAGCCCTACTCACTACTTATGTTAAACCAATCTGATAGTAAAACATCTTTTTGTTCATCTGATTATCAACTTTATGATGAGATTCGGATTGATGATTGTGTAACTACAGATCTCATTAACTGGCACCGAAATCCACCTGATAAGGTAAGAAATGATGTTATATATTGTATAACCAGTCCATATCTGTCTATTTTTTGTAGTGCCAATTGGAATGTGTGACTGGGTGGTATAAAGCATGCTCTTTAGATCAGATGATATATAATGATACATGTGGCAAGGTGTCCCAGGTTTTCATGTAACAAGGAATGAGTTTTCTCTGCGTCCACAGGTTTCCTCCCACTGCTAAATTCCTCCGCTGATGACTAAGGCTGTACCGTATTTCAGTCTCGAAATGACTTAAATTTGTATTAAGTGGTCCTTAAACCACGGTTCGTGTTTCGAATGAAGCAAATTATATTATATTAGTATCTGTTGCCTTGCGTTCCAGTGGCGTATTTAGGTCCAATGTTTTAAAATACTAAATCAGCAAATAATAATAAGGTTAATAATAATAATAATGTTTTAAGGCATTTTGATCGTTCTTGTAATGTGTGGCTGCAGTTTGTGTATTGTAAATCTTATATTATTTACAGGTAGCTGTAACTTATACCAACCAATATGGTGAATTACTAAACTTCATGGTTTATAACAACAGCGAGGTTAAGTTAAATTCTACGTCCAGAAAAAAATGGCTTAATACGTCATATTTATTAGAGAGTAAACATTGGCACTGGAATGCCGTACTACAATCGTAAGCGTCAATAGTTTATTAAATATATCATTCATAAAGCCCCCCCCCCTTCTCTGTTCTTAATGTTTAAAATCGTTGTTAGTCTACGACCGAAATAATGACTTAGTACTCCCTGTTATTCTTATTCATTCTCAGCCTTTTGGTACACATCATCAGGGAGTTGCTATGTTGGTTTTTTTGTGTTTGGATTTGTGAAATAAATTTGCCAGGCTGTTATGAAGCTCAAAGGGGCAAATCAGAGATTTCAGAGATCATCTTTTTCTCTAAAATCGACCAATGAAGTTCCAACCAAATCTGGAAATCTGAATGCTGAAATTTTGATTCTATTTTTTAATCTTGGTGTCTAGTGGCTTGTGGTAAACATGGTGCTCATTCCGATACTTTTATATAAAGTTGCTCGATCCCATATATCCTTTCTCTTAAACATTTTATGGATTATGACCAAATCGGATGAGAATGGTGACAGTTATTCGATTTGCCACATGTCATAGTGTTGAGAACAGGTTTTTTAAAATCTTTACACATTATCCTAGTTTTTCAAATATTTTTTATACTTCTGATCTTCTGATCGTGTCCCGTGGGTTGTATATTAGGCTGGTAGGAGGTACGCCCACCTGGGAGGAAAAATCCGAAACTACGGATTTTTGATTTTTTGTAAGGAGGAATGCACATAGTAACCCAAGAAAAAAATCCACCGCAATCTACCTTGGGCATTTTTTTTTATGGACGATCTAGTTTTGGTAACCGATCTCAAAATGAATGACCCTTGTCAAACCGCCTTATTTAAGTTATCCCCAACTTTACGCACTCTAAATGTATTATCAAATTGCAAGTAACCATAAACATACTCAAGACCAATATTTTTATTTAATAATAATATCATTATAAGCGCAACTATTAATATCAATGATACTCGTCTAATTTGGTAGAATGACCTGTCATTGATTTGTATGCTGATGCGGATGGGTGATGGTTCAGTTTTTGTTGGTGAGGGACGGCTGGTGAGTGTTGCGATGGCGGTTTTCTTGGTCTGATACGAGTCATTCGCTTTGTAATAGAGATCCTGATTGTTGTGGGTTGGTTTCCTATAAACTGTAGTTTGAAGCAGTTTGATGTTTCTTCTGATAATTCCATCTAGAAGGAGGGGAAGGTTGTGATCGTCTCGTTATTATAAGTCTTTAGAGTCAAGTGAGAATAAAAATTTCAAAAGATTTTTGACTGGTATGTAGAAGACAGAGTCTCGGGAGTAAACATATGACCTGGCTTTGGGTGGATTTTTGTGGTGGTAGACGTGTTCGGGTCTTTGGTTTGATACGCGTATGTAGTTTGATTGTTCTTGAATAGCGTCACAGTCAGGTGTATCCAATTTTACAGCTACTGTCTCTCCGTCCGGAGGTACTATGGCGATTACCTTGTCTTTCTGACGTTCTGTGAGGGCTTTGGGTGTGGTTGTTGTGTTGCCACAGGCGAAGAGTTTACCGTGGTAATACATTCATTCTTAGATGTTTTATGATGGTGCTTGATTCGAGTGTTGGTTGATTGGTATTATTGGTATGGTTGCATTTCACAAGGATGTATAGTTTGGCATTGACTTCACTCTGTTTTAAAGGATGTCATATGTGGGGCGAGCTGATGATACTGAACTTCAGATAATTTGAACTGTTTTTCATACCCTAATAGCGACGATAGGATCTGCATCGAACCTTCACCAGAAATAAACATCTTAGTAACCTTAGTAAATGTTCTGTATATGGTAATTCAATAGTCAGTGAGCACCTAAAAAAACCTAGTATACGTCCTGGTATGGATTCGTCTGTTAAGGGTCAATAATCACAATCATTTAGGTCACCAAGAGATGCGTTCGTTCTCGCGATAAAGAGTTACATTGAGCCCAGCTAGTCAGTTATTGTTAGATACTGTCCGATTTACGGTTTGTACGTTCCGCATGGCAGGGGTTCTTCAGCACTGAAAATGCCCGGGAGTGGCCATTTATGATTTGTTCGAATATGTTGATGGTTTTCAGATAAATTCAATACGTTAGTCAAGTGGTAATGTAGATCAGCTTTTGGGGTGCAGCAATTAGATCAGGCTGGGATAAGTAATTGAGATCATCTGGCCCAGTCTTTTGTGTTGAGCGAGAATCATTTGTTTCTGATTTTTTCCCCAGCTCGCCTAAGTTGTGAAGCAGACTGTGTACAGAATATATTTAATGCAAACACCTCCTGCACGAAATAAATTCTCTAGTGGGTGTCTGAATAATGTGTTTTAAATACTTAATTTAATGCAATAGAGTTTAATGAGGGCGGTCGGAAGACAGAGGGGGGGCTTACAGTTAGGAGTCCCATGCAAAGCAGATTAATCAGGTTCATGTCTGTTCAACTGGGAGATGCAGATTTGTGTTCCGTTAGTCAGTGGTATGTACCATACTTACAAAACATATTTTATTACAGTGACTGTAATGTGAAAATGTTTAAAGTTGTCACTAGGCTCATATCAGATATTCCGAAAACAAGCGTCGGATCCATAACCCGACTCTGAAATTCCAATCGTAAAGCGACCACATTCACTCTAGGGAGCTCTCTAATACATCTTACTAATTGTATTTTTGCCGGCAATATCTAATGTTGATTAATCTAAATTTGATGCTTTTATTACAGAACTCAGAGAAACTTTGTAAATTCTCATGAATTGACCAACACGTTACATATAAACTCCATGAGTGTGGGTGTTAATTTTACCAACTACACAAAAACAAAATGGTATCACATGACACGTGGAAATTATGGTCTATTGAACAATATATTATGTAAGTGATTTTTCGCTGCTCTTAAAACGGTATAATGCGGACGTGGTCATTTTACAGCTGGACCAAAAGAGATCTGGAGAGATTTCTAAAGATAATTTGATTTGCCCAACCATCCAGCCAAAATTTGATGTTCAGCTCACTTAAATGGCACTTAACGGATAAAACTTTTAAATTTCCCCCCGAAAGATCTTCGGTCTTCTTGTCACCTAAGAACGGAAATATCAAGTTAATACCTGTTCGGTACTTGACGGGTTGCCAACTAATAGCTTACTGCCAATGTAGCTGAAAGAAATGGAATAGGATTTCAGGTCCCACTGTTCCGTTCCTAGCAGTGTTGTATCATAAAGCCTGTCATTGGGTCAACTGGCGTTGTTTCGAATCCCCAATTGTACATGACAAGGAGTATGGTCGCCTGTCCAACCTCGTGGGTTTTTTCCCGGGTCTTCCCGTTTCCCCCCCACTGCTAAAGACCCCCCCCCCCCGTGCAAGCGAATTGTTGAAATAAGAATAAACCATGTATTAGTCTCGAAATGACCTAGTTTGTGTCGAGTGGACTGGACAAGCGAATTGTTGAAATAAAATTAAACCATATGTTAGTCTGTAAATGACCTAGTTTGTGTCGAGTGGATTGGACGTTAAACCCAATCTCTCTCTCTCTCTCTCTCTCTCTCTCTCTCTCTCTCTCTCTCTCTCTCTCTCTCTCTTACATCCATGAAATACAACTTTTGGTGGGAAATTTTTCAATATTCTTAAAATAGATACTCTTTAAAATATCACTTTATTTCTTAGTTAGAGGCAGAACCCGTTGCTACAGAGATACAAATAATACTGTACATCTTCCAGTTACAGACTGTGAATCTTCAAAGAACTGTATTCTTTGCTGTTCCTTACATAAAAAGAAAATGGCTGTAATAGGCTTTGGAGATATGTTAGACGTACGTGTAACATTTTGCTATCTAACCAAGATAACCTTTTTACTTTTTGGAATAAATGCTTTCGATAACCATTACACATGGAACACTACCTTCAATTCTTCCATTTATAATGGACAAACATTAATTTTCAGCGGCCGGATTCTAATTCAACTTGCTCCTGTGTTGATGATTTACCGGAAGCAGTTGCTGATAAATTTACTCACAAATCATGTTACGGAGATTGTGCATATCTTTCTGAAGCCCTGTGTTACTATGTACAGGAAATTAATGGTATATTATTATAATTGTCTATATGGTACACTTTTATCTGTAATTTAATTTCACAATGTTACCCTCACTCAACATACAAATGCTCCAAATATTTGGAAGAGTAAAAGGATTATGAATATTTGAAAGCGTCATTAAACATTATAATTTCTGAAAAACACCCCTTTCGGATGTAGATTTTCTCGGATGTGTTTCAACTGAATTATCACAGCTCCTTGTAAATCGGCCCCGCAGTTTGACAAAAGCTAGGTTAACCCAAAACTCCAATCAGGTGTGTTTATTGTGTTAGGCTGTCATTATAATAATCTGAAAGGCCACTTGTAGGACTGGTGTTGCTCTACATTGTGTTGCCATAATAATCATTCGGTTTATCTTCACTCATTTTGTAACAGGAGAACTGATTAGTGCAGACGTTGCATCCGATTTGCCAGAAGATGAAATTTCCCGCAAATACGCAAAGACACAATTTAATGAGACAGAAATTAAAGTATCGGCGACTAGGGTGAGTATGATTAATCAGCATAATGGTAGTAAATTATTTTTTACGTAGGCCCTACTTCCATTCCATGTACGCTGGTATGTTAACAACAATAGAGTTATTCCCCTTGATGGCGCGGAACCAATTCCTTTCCATTTTGGGGGAGAGAGAGAGAAAAGGGGTTTAACGTCCAATCGACACAAACTAGGTCATTTCGGGACTAACATATGGTTTAATTTTATTTCAATAATTCGCTTGCGCGTAGGGGTCTTTGGCAGTGGGAGGAAACCCACGAGGTTGAGAAGGCGCCCCTATCTCCATGCCACATACGTTCACACCAGGGATCGAAACCACAGCCGCAAGCTAGAGGTGCCCGACCAGCTATAGGTCGACGCGTGGCACTCTAGACCACTAGGCCATTCCAACCCCCCTTTCCATTTTGGAATGTGCTACCGGTACTCAAGTTGTGTGCAAGGGTTTGGTATATAATGAATCCCTCCCATATACCAAATTCAAATAAAAACGTCAAGTGTTTTTCTCTTCATCGATAGGAACCAAAAGTTTTATCATGCGCAGGAGATTACTCTGTTCCCAAACCCCCCTGTTAGCCAAGGCTTAACTTAACTACTTACGATTGTGCTGTAATTAAGATTATCTTGGGATATTGTTACAATGTCCGTTTATCATTCAGTCCAGGTTCCAGAATATCTTCTACGATCTGAATGCTTATGGTGAACACGAATCATGAAATCAATAAATCAGAACAGTTTTGATGTGTCACGTATCTGGCACATAATATATTGAACACGTCAGAGTAGTAGTGATTAAAAAGAACAACTTATTAATGTTCCTATACCATGGCCGTGGGACATAACATTACATTATTTATGGAAATAATAATGCTGTTGCTGTTGTCGTTGCTTCTGCTTC
The DNA here is from genome assembly GCA_963678685.1 of Patella ulyssiponensis. Taxonomy (NCBI): domain Eukaryota; kingdom Metazoa; phylum Mollusca; class Gastropoda; family Patellidae; genus Patella; species Patella ulyssiponensis. Next base: position 21,250,918 of record OY783228.1, read on the forward strand.
TGCTGCTGCTGCTGCTGATGGTGATGATGTGGCTCTGGCTATTTAATGATATTTGTTGAATACATTTAGGGAAACTTGAATGGTATAACTCTAGTAACATTAACGTTCTGTCCTGAATGGATATTACGGTATACAGGGACAGCGACTTCATTAACTACAGATAAAGACTCAATCACAGATCAACAATCAGAATATGTACGGGTATGTATTTGAACTTATCAGTGTCTTTGTTTAATAAGTAATTTTACCTGAGGATCTTTATGTTGTCGTAGCGCTGGTCTCTCGGAGCTATAAGACTGATGACGATTCATGATTAAGAATGGAAGTTTTTATAACGGAGTATCCAAAACTGCCTTTACGGTCACCAGTACAAACTCAAGATTAGAATAATTAATTAAAGCTGCTCTTTGGTAATATATAATTGAAATTAAAGATGGCAAAATAAAACTACATTTTTATGCTAACGTTTTCATCGCGGTGAAAACGTCAGCATAAAAATGTAGTTTTATTTTGCCATCTTTAATTTCAATTATATATATATATATATCCAAAATTAGTAGGACAACCGCAAAATTGCACTACTATGTTTCACGGTAAATGATAAAAAGATAAAAGGTATGCCGACACAAACTGATTTCAACACTGTTTTAATAACATTTTAACATTTTTAATTACTTTTCGTCCGTCTTGGGACTATTCATAAATAATGTCATTGTATATATATATATATAAAATCATAAATAAGAGATTTGCTTAAAGCTACAATTTCATATTTTTAAATTATTTTTTTTAAAATGTATTAAGCCTTAAAATATATGGTATCTATAAGCAGTCCTACCTTGTTAATTCACTATTACCGGTTGAGGAATTGTTAAAAATATCATTTTCAACTTTAAATTCAAACGTTTGAAGATAGCTATTCCATGGGGGGGGGGATAGAAAACAAGGGAGGTAATTGTGTTATTTCCGGTGTGAATGATTTCATAAGTATGATAATGATACCTATGATCGAATAATAGTGTTTTGACTTTCTTAGAAAATATGAAATTCTCGCTTTAAATACAGAAGACGTTAAGATCATAACGACAACGCATGTTAACTAAAGTAATATATGCTGCTCCTTAACATTACTTAAGATTATTAACATTTCTTCAAAAATACAGTCTTTATCGTTTAAAGGACAATATTGGTGTCAGTCATTATCACATAAATGTGATAGAACTGGCTAAACACTTAATAAAATCATTGCTGCGATAGATGAGTAATAAAGGTTTAAACAATCGAAGGTGACGAACGCAAAAGGAAACACGAGTTATCCCTCTATATAAATGACTGAAGTGGAGAGTGATAACAGATACATGGGCGAATTTCGGCTCATTAATAATTCCTTCGAAGATCAAAAGTTGTTGTGTGAGACTGTGAGGGGATATCTGACAATTCATAAAAAGAACTGACTGCAACTAGACAAGATAACACGAACGAAAAACAGAAAAAGTCCGTGCATTACCATGTTTTTATCAGGTATACAAGGAATAAAAACAAGGGAACGTACGGATTATTTCTATTTTTTCGTGTTCTCTTATTTAATGACACTCATTTACTTTATTGAATTGTCAGAAATCCTCTTGCAGTCCTATATAGGAATTATTAGTCAGTGGAAATTAGGCCGTGTATCTATTATCACTCGTCACTTCAGTCAGTTATATGGAGGGATAACTCGTGTTTTCCTTGCGTTCGTTACTTTCGATTCATGAAACCTTTATTACGCATCTATTATAGCAATGATTTCTGTGTTAAAATTATATTTGGAATGTGTTTAACCAGTTCGATCACATATATGATAATGTCTGGCACCGATATTGTCCTTTAAACAACTGATGAACCGTCATTTGTGTTTGGGCGTGCAGTGTCGTAAATTAAGACATTTATCACAGTCAATTTCGGACTGTGTGGGGCACTCTAACAACTTTTTCGATTACTTAATACAAGATATTTTTTTTTATCGATGTTCAATACTTTGTCGAAAAATTTACCGACCAATTGTGAATTAAAGATACATTACGGGATATTAGATAGAGAGTTGGCAGTTACTGTAACGGGATTTTGCTGAAAATTGTAACCAAATTGACCCACTCAGATGCGAGTTTTGGGCCTAGAGTCGATCATCTTTACTAAAGCCAGTACCATAAAAACATAGTCTCGATTATCCATTTCGTGATTAAATCATGAATGAAAGTTGGGCAGGCTAGCGTTGACATCGCGAGTTGATTATGGTCTGGATAAGTTAATTAATGTCTAATTAATAGTTTAGATAAAATTTCGAGCCTCAAGAAGGAGTTGCAATGGGCAGATTTAGCTTTTGCGTAATGTATGTTTAATAATAAGGATGAATGCATTCACGATCCATCATAAAACTATTGTAGCACGCTCTTCGATTGACAGACCACTGAATGTTGTGAATTAATGATGGTGAATGCGTTCATAAACCATGATGATAATCTGTTTGGTTCTAGATTATACAAGGAAAGTTTAGCCGAGACGAAAATGATACTCTTTATACCAGACTTGATTTTGGACCTATAGCTACACAAGAGTTTACATTACAGTCACTGTGTGATATAGATTTATCACATGATGTCAGAATAACCGAATTCCATCTGCAGAGGTCCACGATATTTTATCAGACGTATTGTGAGTATATAACATTTAAAGCTTAACACAACCATGTGTAACATTGGTGCCCTGGATGATTAGCGCTCGTGCGTTGTATCCCAAGGTTTGTCAATGAGTCAACTTGCATGATTTCGATTCCGTGGCTATATGTTATATGCGATAAATAGTAGGGTCGCCTGTCTAACATCGCGGGTTTTCTCAAGGTCCCCTGGATTCTAGAGACCCCTACGCGCAAGCAAACTATTGAAATAAAATTGAACCATATGTAAGTGACGAAATAAAATGACCTAGTTTGTATCGAGGGGACGTTAACTCTCTCTCTCTCTCTCTCTCTCTCGCTTGTCATCAACATTTAAAGATACTGAACATTTACTCACATTGGCACTGCTCTTTCAAATCACTATTATCAATTTGCTGACAAAGTGTTTGTCGGTCTAGTTAATTTTAGACCAGGGGTGTCAAACATGCAGCACGCCGGCCACAACCGGCCCAACAAGGGTTTACATGTGACCAGAGATCCGGCCCACCAAGGGTTTACATGTGGCCCGTGGAACAAATTTCAACAAACTGTCGCGTCAATAATTTTTAGAAACTAGCGGGGGAAATCATTTATTATTTCTTTCCGGTTTCAGCGAGAGGTTTAATCTCACTGTGCCACCTAATCAACAGTGAGATGTTCCCCAGTGAGATATTATAGTTGGCGAATTTTGGTCCATTTCATAGAATTGAATTGCATTATGATATTTAATGATTTTAATCAAATGAATCAATAAAATTTTCTTCATCTTAATACTTCATGTGCCCCCCTGAATCGGAATGATTTTGCCGCCCTGTTGGACACCCTGATTGATACCTTGGAAATTGATATTCGAAATCTGAAAGCCATTATAACCAAAAATAGGCAATGAAACATGGGCGACACCACGGTTGTGTGTCTAATCGTTTATCCATGGGATTAACGGTTAATAGTAACTCAAGGTCAATAGTACAAATCTTTGCTTCTTGGGGCCACAGTGGCTAAGTGGCTAGCCCGGAGGACATGTGTTCGATCCCTGCATTGACCGAGAAAGTTCATCGGGATTTTCCGACGTGGTTCCATCTTGTCAGTGGTGCGGGACGGAGAGCCTGATAAGGACAGCTGTCTAGTCCTTCGGATGGGACGAAAAACGGGTCTCGTGTATACATTGGCATGTACGTATAAGATTTCTAGGCAGTTGGAATTCAATATAAAAGTAGGCCACAGTGCCGCTGCCCGGACAAAATTTACCCCATAGAACATTGTACGGCGTATGCGCGTCTTTCTTAGCCTAATTTAGGAGCAGAACAGTAGGACGTTAAACCTCATTTCATTTCATTTTCTTTGCTTCTTTTATAAAAAAATGAATGAGCTCATGTCATTTATATTGTTTGTTATATTCTAGTTGCAAACTACAATCATTATGTTTATGGGTTGATTCACGCTCCATATATGGTGGTAAAGGGATATTGGTACGATGATGAAACTCTGGAATCAACGACACCAGTCTCTACCATTTCTACAATACGAGAAAGCAGTAGCATGTCAAATGATATTTCAAACGAAAATGTAACTACAATACCAGAAAGCAGTAGTTTAACAAATGATATTTCACACGAAAACGTCACTACTAAGTCGTTACCGACAGAAGAATGTATTACTACCGAAGCCTACTCGGTTCAAAAAAATGGTCAATCATTTCAATGCAAATGTTTTCCAGAGCCAAACGTCACCATGTCAGCTAGGTTAGTAGAGGATATACAAGATGCTGTCCGTACAAATCTATCTGTTAAGACCAATGCTTTGTCGTCAACCACTAGAACGAAAATATCAGCCCAGGATGACCGTAGTTCATCTAAAACTATTGGTGTATTGGGTAGTATTTTGCTGGGTATAGAATTTGCTTTACTTGTATTTCTAGATTCAACATATTTAATACAAAGTATATATAATCTTTACACTAAGATTAAACATCGTAATATTGGTATTAATGAGGCAATTATGTAATAACATAAATGCCTACTGAAAGATACATTATGCAAGAAATAAATCGTCATATTGCAGGTCTTTATTTTGGCTTCAGATGTTATATATCAACTAATATTTAGAGAGAGTGAGAGATAGAGTGAGAGAATTGGGATTTAACGTCCACTCGACATAAACTAGGTCATTTCGGGACTACAACTATTATTTAGACATTAATTCATATGACATGCCCATAATAGGACATTGAGCATTGGCTGGCCGAAATTAACATGGATTACAGCACCCGCAGGATTTAAATATTTACAAAGACCTTAGACTTAGTCTCGATTGTGGAGCACGGTGCACCGACAATAAAAAATCAACGCTATATTTTGCTTAAACTTCAAAAACTGTACATGTACATGTCATGTGAATGAAATTTTCTATTTTTGAACTAGAATAACAAGAAATACCAGTTCATCGTCTAAATCTTACATGATGGACCTTAGCCAGATAGCAGTAATTGTTGCAATGATTTTGGCATGGCATCTTAAAATTTAAAGAAAAAAACAACAATGATATTCGAATACAAATCTGTTCTCTTTTTTTTCTTTCCTGGCAAATTTGATATCCTATGACCGACACTGCACGATAATGTAGCATCTTGAATAATCAGTGTAATATATTCTATATTTTTTTGTTTTATTATAAGTTAAATGTGTTTGGTTATATTTTTCCAGCCCACAAATGTATGAATTATTCCCCGGAATGTAATATGTGTAATTTAACGTATCAGCTCTCGTAAGGATATTACCATTTAGTTTTTAGTTTTTAAAAATTCAAATCTGCACACACTTATAAGTTAAATGTATTTGGTTATATTTTTAAAGACCATAAATGTATGAATTATACCCCCGGAATGTAATAATGTGTAATTTGATGTATCAGCACTCGTAATGTTGTTAACATTTAGTTTTTATTTTTTAAAAAATTCAAATCTGCACATATTTTCTTTGTTGGCATTAAAACAATATTTTGACGCCCAATCTAAGAGATCGGTTAGAAAGAGGTTGAACTTAATGTACTCCTCATAAGTTTTAATCACTGAATACTAGAACTGTAAAACTGTCCATATTCCATTGTCTTCTTTATTCTATAGTCAATACAGGGATATGTAAATATTGGCATTCCAATTTACAATCGAAAATTTTATTGATTTCAAAGACAGACAATATTAAACAAGACTGAAATAAAATGTCTGAATAAGAGTTTTTCCTTTAATTTGTTGATATAGCTTTAAAGCAAAGCTGATACACAATAGGTGTTAAAGTGTTTATCCATACTATTCATTTGAATGAGGTCGTTAACATACACTGTTAAAATTTTTATGTATTTTTGCCATCGTTTTAACTGTATTTTAACATTGCATGTTATTTCACAGTCTGTAATGTAACATTACCTCTAGCTATTTTACATCCAAGGTAAAATTACATACATGTAAATGGAGTACGTGTAAAATTGCCATGATGTTTATTTACATATATTTGTACAATAACATTTGAATCATAAACTATTGGGTATTTTAACAGAGTTTTTGTAATAATACCTCATAGATGTTGCAGAATTACATGTTATGTAATTTGCCAAGGCAACATTATTCAAAGGAATGTGTTTGTCTCAGCTTGGCTAATTAGTCCTAGGTACCATCCTGGCGAACACAGATAGTTTAGCGGAACGTTCAGCCGAGCATGTAAAACAACATTCGATAATGTAAAGAAAATAAGTGAAATCAGGTTTAATGTGCTACTGTTCTTCTCCTTATAAAGGAAAGAGTAGGTGATACAGTCCAAGCAAAATTCCGCACCCAATGCCTGTCTTTATTAGCCAGTTCGATACATTCAGATTTTGAATAACCTATTTCTCTAAAATAGACTAAACTGACTGACAGAAAAGTAAATATTTTGTATAATAATCGATATGTGGTCAAAGGGGGAATAACCTATGTGACCACTATTTGAAGGTAAATTTACAATTTTCTGTAAAAATAATATTTACAGTGGCATTTCTGTTAATATACAGCTCACGTGATGTAAACTGACATGTGGTTGTATTATTACATTAAATTTGATGTAATTTTACATAAGCCTTGTATTCTTATGTGTCTACGACGTTTTAAATGTAAATTTACAAACCATGTGATATTGCAAATCGTGTACTGTAGTTTTACTATAATTATAGATGTAAATATACATATAATTTTAATAGTGTAACGGTCGATGCTAAAATTTGGACAAACACTAAACTATTGTCACAAAAACATAGAGACCCGCTTCTCGCAGTACGATGTTTAATTTATCCCGCTCTATACTGCTGTAGTTAGACATCGTTATTCTAGGTTAAATCCAGCAGTGTTGGTTTGGAAAATTCGTTTCGTAAAACGCCGGATCCTACATTTGAACCAACCAGTACTTAAACCTTTGTACACGAATTACAATGGTATCCCCGCAACCTCGGTATCCCCAATGGTTTCAATTCGTTCTACTCCACTAACCCATGGGTTAATCTATGGGGGTGACACATTTTCAAATTATCCACCCTTGGAGATTGTGCTATTTTATCGACCAATCCCATACATCGTTAATTGAAAAGGAAGGGGAGTAACTCTCATTGGACAAGGTTAGGAGTTTGCCTAAATGAAAGAAGTTCAAAATTATTTTAATGAAGGCCGGACGTGTATATCTATTTCGGGTCAAGAGTTTTAATCATAGCACATATCATTGACAAATCAAAATGATTTTTATGTCAGATTATGTCTTGAAAGGTATCAGTACGAAGGAGTTTCTAACATAAATGGTAATTATAGCATTAGAATTATTACTGTTTCATCCAGGTTGGGGAACAAAATTGATGGCGCTTGGAAAAGAAAAAAGACCGTGACAACATCAATCTGGATTCCAAGTATAACGAACCATCTCTATTGGTGTGACGCGACCAGAGACTAAGACGATTCGTGTAACACCACGGGTCGTTTGTCAGACATTGAAAGCAGCCCACGTACTAAGTTAAGACGTTTGTTTTCTCACTTATAACAATACACCAGTTCATTGTTACACTTTATATCAAATCTGGATACATAGGTATAAGCATAGTAGATTACAATAAAGTCATTATCTCAAAGCCCGCCTCCGTCCAGCTGGGCGAGTCTGCTGATAGTAATTGCAACTGTGATATGGTTTCACCCACTGGCCCCCTTTGAAGACTTCAGTGTTAGTTGATATTATCCTTTGGTTGAACGTGAGTCTATTATATTGTGTTGTTTTTGTTTAACCTTTTACTTCTCATTGTTATTGTTATTTAATTTTTGTAAATGGCTTCATCATAACTCTTATATATTAAACCCAAGTTTACTAAATGTCATTGTGTTTGATAACGATAAGAGGATACTTGTCGAAACGTCGTGCTTTTAGAATAAAACCAGTGATTGTTTCCCATAAAAATTGTGTTCTGTTAATGTGTTCCCCAATCACTAAATGCCACTTAAAGATTATCACAAACAGATTAGGCTATTCATGACCCCGAATCTGTGCAATTACTGATATGATTGGTTACTTAAGCCAAATGACGCAATTAGTAAATTTTCAATGACATGTTTGGTTCTACTCTTTTTATGTGTCAACCTGTATATCATTTTTGGTGCATTTGAGATAGGTCTTCCATACAACCCGGAGACAATAAATAATTAAAGCTACAATCTGGTCACAAAGACTGTAATACTACATTCAACGTAGTTGCTTTGTCAACCACACCCAGAAGTACCATCACGAAACCATAAATTTCTTTTCGTAACGCCCGACAATTAACTATCTCTGACTTCATAGATATTCGTAGCGCCGTCGACAACAATTTTATACCCATCTTATTGTCAAACGGCAAATCATTGTACAGATTTTAACCAATTTGGACACACACGGATTTCGGACTGGGACATTTTTTGGTGATAATATACGTCTAGACCGACCATAAACCGTGGTCAGCGTTTCTATTGCAGCAACTGTCCGCGCATATACTGTCTTGTCTGGACTACTAATTCAAGATTCATTTATTTTTATGACCAATAGATCTGGGGCGGTATTTATAAAAATTCTAAGAGTTGGAACCAACTCTTAAAGTTACATTATGGGAGATAAGATAAAGAGATGGCAGTTCTCACTATAATAGTTAAAAACTAGATAGTGTAAAGATAATTTGCTGAAAATTTCAGTCAAATTGATTCACTATTAGCCGAGAAAAAAGCGTTTGAAATATTCACATAGCCTCGGTCATCATTATTCAAATCATTAATATAAACAGCATAGTCTCGATTTTCCACTAGACTGATTTAATTATCAACGGCCATTAAGCGGCATATAAGAATTTAATCCGCCAACATCGAAGGCTAGCCTTGACATACAGAGTTTATTATGGTCTGGATATGTTAATTAATGTCTAATTGATTATTTAGATAACATCTCTGGCCTAAAGAAAGACCTGTAAAAAGCAGATTTTGCTCTTGCATAATGCTATTTTAACTGTCAAAAATTACTCCTAACTTTGTAGATTTTCCCAAGACCTATTTATAAAACATTTTACTTTAAGAATTACTCCTAACTATGACACATATTTAGGAGTCCTCCTGTAGCACTCCTAACTTATTAAAAGTACTCTTATCTTGGTTAACATGGCCGTCCGTGTACGCCGCCTAAGAGAGTTTAAAACAAGAAGAGATTTCTTAGTGGAGTACAACAATGACGAGTTGATAAGGAGATATCGAATGGACATGGGTGGGATTCTTTTTGTGACAGATTTAGTTCGGCATCTACTTACGAGTCCTACTAAACGAAATTTCTCAATCGACGCTGAGATGAAGATCGCCATTACGCTTCTTTTCCAAGCTACTACTGGTAAAATGCAACTGTGTAGTGGACTATTTCGGCGTCAGTCAACCTACAGTGAGTAGAGTGATTGCAGAAACGTTAGATGTACTGTCTGATCCGCATGACATCAACACTGAGCTATAAATAATTTCAGGGAATCCCCGGATTTCCCATGGTTACATGGCTAAGAGTTTGGTTAGGACCCAAGTCTTACATTTAGTTAAAAGTAACTCTAAGACCCTTTATAAATATTTCTAAAGAGTAACTTTTAACTAAATGTTGTTTTAGGAAGTCTTAGAGTAAAAGTTATGAAAACTCTAAGAATTTTTATAAATACGGACCCTGGGGCCTATTTCACGAAATTTTAACTAAGATAAGATCCCAATTTTAGTAATTTGATTGGATAATATTAGATTGATTTTAGTGCTTAGCCAATCAAAATTGAAGTATCTACTAAAATTGGATTTTATCTTAAGTTAAAATTTCGTGAAACAGGGCCCTGGGGCCGTATTTATAAAAATTCTTAGAGTTTTCATAACTTTTACTCTAAGACTTCCTAAAACAACATTTAGTTAAAAGTTACTCTTTAGAAATATTTATAAAGGGTCTTAGAGTTACTTTTAACTAAATGTAAGACTTGGGTCCTAACCAAACTCTTAGCGATGTAACCATGGGAAATCCGGGGATTCCCTGAAGTTATTTATAGCTCAGTGTTGATGTCAGACAGTACATCCAACGTTTCTGCAATCACTCTACTCACTGTAGGTTGACTGACGCCGAAATCGTCACCACCTACACAGTTGCATTTTACCAGTAGCTAGGAAACGAAGCGTAATGGCGATCTTCATCTCAGCGTCGATTGAGAAATTTCGTTTAATAGGACTCGTAAGTAGATGCCGAACTTAATCTGTCACAAAAAGAATCCCACCCATGTCCATTCGATATCTCCTTATAAACTCGTCATTGCTGTACTCCACTAAGAAATCTCTTCTTGTTTTAAACTCTCTTAGGCGGCGTACACGGACGGCCATGTTAACCAAGATAAGAGTACTTTCAACAAGTTAGGAGTGCTACAGGAGGACTCCTAAATATGTGTCATAGTGAGGAGTAATTCTTAAAGTAAAATGTTTTATAAATAGGTCTTAGGAAAATCTACAAAGTTAGGAGTAATTTTTGACAGTTAAGAGTTGGTTCCAACTCTTAGAATTTTTATAAATACCACCCCTGGTGTTTAACTGTAAAATTTGTTATGGAGACAAAGGCCGACATGATAAGAACACATTTCCCCAATAATAACAAATCAAAGCAATTGAATGTTATGCATACTTATTCTTACCTAAGTTAAGAGGATAAGTTTTATATGTAAGAATATGTTTATTTTTTAATATTAACAAACGCCCAATTAGTGTTATTCTACAAATATCAGCGTAGATTATTGAATTCTTTATAATGTTAAAATAACTACATACTTCATGACTCAATAAATGTCAAAGTCATTTAGTTAACGTTGCCAGAACAAAAAGAACATTCATTTTCTATTGATTCATTGGATTTTATTACGCATTATTGATAACATATCGAAGGTGTACAAAAGACGCTGCATTACGATACAGGTGAAGTGGATTACAGAGTGATACCACCAGTAAAAATATGTACTTAATAGTATTGATGTACAAAATTACAGGTACCAACCTGATTAAAACACAGATCCTATTTCGTTTCGTTTTTATAGTTCAACAGTTTGTTTTACTTGTCTTTATTACATTAGGATCTGAAAGAGTCGCTACATATTAGGCGTTCTTATTGATACGAGGAATTAGCCAATCAAACGGTCTGTTGCGGTGACTTCTTGGTGTTCTCTGTGCGAAACTGTGGGTAAACCTCTAGAAACGTCAACGCTGATTGATTAATCAATATCACAGGTCAAAAACCGCTCGTTTGACCCCCTGATATGAACTCCCAGTATAACTTCTTCATGTAGTGTAGCCCATTTAAAGTATAAAAAACGAAACGAAATATTGATCTGTATTTTAATCATTGATCTGTATTTTAATCAGATTGTAAACGTATTGTTTCACGTCTGTATAAGTTATCCTATCTTAGTATGCTTAGCGCAGGCGCCAATCCTGTGGTAGGAAACCAGATTTCCTTAGTAACCACAAGAGGTTGAGAAGCCGCCCTTATCTCGAAGCCACATACACTCACATCAGGGATCGAAATCACGACCGCAAAACAGAGGTGACCGGTCAGCTCGAGTTCGGAGCGATGCACTAGCCCCCCCCCCCTTCCCCGCCCTCCCATCCCATCCCATCCCATCCCATATAAATAGTGAATGCCTTATTGTCATAATAGGAAGTTAGCGACCATTTTGATTGCCATCCTAGGATTTCTTTATTTCAGTCTTTCAATAGTTAGTTAATATTATTAGGGCGCAATATCGGATTTCCTGATTACTCGGTGGTTCTGACGTACTCTCTGACTTGCGCAACTTCAGTAAATTATTCATAACCATTCTATCACACGGGTAGCCTACTTGGACGTCATCTTAAAAATAATATGATTTAATCGATCCGGGTTAAACCGTTTGGAAGTATCCTACCCCATCTCTAGTATAAGTAAATGCAGGGGACTGCCTCACACATAATTTACACAAAAACAAATCAATGGACAAGACACAATACGACAGAAATCACAAACAAATGAATATATCAAATAAGCCAATTGGTCCGGGGGTAACGTCCCGGGCCAGTAGTGGTACAGACTTCACTAAAATTTGAAAACAATCGTCCAAACTCTACTACTCTAATAGTCGGATTAAATCATAAAAACGCGTTATATTTGTTTTCTGCTCCCAGTTAAATCAAGGCAAGAACGTTAACTGGGTATGTTTTAAACAGTTTCTTCGTCGCATATACGCCACTGAAACTGGGCTGGCTAACCTTATCGTTGCTTCTCTAAGGGTTTGATTTTATTATACCAGAGTTTTTCAAAATATTGATGAAATATACTATGTTTATTTGACTGATTTAGTATTATATTTAAATATGGATTATAGCCCCGTGCTTGGTGCATTTGTAATACAATACCTATCCCTAACAAAGAAAATTGTTTTATTGTAAATATCTATCACCTCATCAAAGTTATTTTTAATTACCATTAGTTATCGATTATTGCAATGACCTACGAAAACAATATTCTCTCAGGTGCTCATTTTTTCTCGACAGCAGGGTTTTCGTTCGTTTCAGGAGTTTAACGTCCACCCCACTAGGGTGATATCGACGATATCCTAGACAAGACAGCAGGCTGACGACAGAAAAATTTGTATGTTGACCAATTTGGAGAACGGATGCCTTAAATAAATCGGATCTGGGGCCCACAAGCTTGAAAACATCTGTTAAAAGCTGTTTAACCCATTGTGCAAACGGTGATTCTAGTACGCTGATTATGGATGTTTTTCGTTTTCTCGTGTCCCCAATGCTCCCCACAAAATTTTGAAAAAGATTCAGTTAAAAACCACAGCCTTTATCGTGGAGGGGGCATAGTGTTCATCCTCCCATGTCAGTAATAACACAATGCAATAAATGATTAACGCTGGTAGAAAATATTGGCCAATCCGAGCTCAGTGCAAATGATATGGATCGGTCACTTGCTGGTATATGCAGTCAAGCAGCTTTCCTTTTCAAAATGTTTTGGTGTTTTTCTTCTGGGAAATTGTCTTTTGTTACGTAATGGCCGCTTCTTGTATTTCTACAAGGGTTTTAGGAAATGCTCACACAGGTTCGAAAAAAGGTTGAATACCGTTGTTGGCACATATTCTAATGAAGAAGTACCTCTCAAAATCTACCCCAGTATGATGGTTTAATGAAATGCCCCCCAGAAATATCAAAGAGGAAAAATAATATATTTTCTTGCGCGAAAAAATAGGCCACCCTGTAGGATTTGACATGGAATTAAATTCCCAAAGAAGATTTTAGAAGTATCTCTCGAAATCTATCCCAGTATGATGATTTAATGAAGTGCGCCACCATTGGGGATGCATGATAGACATTTTCTTCAGCGAAAAAAAGGAGAAACTGCCACACGCTAGGTTTTGAAATGATGTTAGAAGTGGTTGACGGCTAAAATGGAGCGAGTTTTAGTTATAGATTTTATATTTAAGATTGCTGTTTGACAAATGTATTCCATCACCTGTTGGCAATAGTGAGCTCGATTTTCGTTTTTTCTGAATAATGAATAAATAAATGCCACTTAAAGATTAATGAATAACAAGTTACTCGTTTTTCGATATTCAGAGTTGAATATCAAATAAACAGATTTCAGGAGTGGATTAGATAATAAATGTGAAACACATTTCAATAAATCGAATAATAAAACTAATGGTTAACGAGCAGGTTAACGAGCAGTTTTTATGCGAATTCACAGCTCAGGCATCCCCATTTATCATCTCTCTGGTTTGGTTTAGACAACTAATGTTATGGAATGTTTTTGCAGACATTACGTATGTCCTTAAAATTGTCTTTCCTGAGATTCTAGACTGAATGTTGAAAAGCAAGCTACTTGTTTTTCGTAATTTACCAATATCTAAAATCAAAGACAAAGGGTAGTTTTATGTGAAGACAATGTTTATGCATCTTCATACATGGTTTTGTCTTAGTTTTATTATTTGATTTAAAGAAATGTGTTTCTTGGTTATTCTCTAACCATCCCTGAAATCTGTAATTTTTATATTCAAATCTTAATATCCAAAATCGAGTAGATTGTTTGCTGTTATCCGCCAATATCTAACAAAAAATAAGAGTAACTTGATTTTAATTATTCGCCAATAACGAATATAGAGCTAACTTGACAATGCCTCGTCTGTTATATTGTGTCACCGCTCGATAAAGGCAGGGGCCACGGGGCCTAGTGACTAATACACTGGCTTGCTTGCCTGGAGGTTGCGAATTCGCTCCGTTTGCCGAGGGAGTTCATCGTGATTTTTCCTTGTCAGTGGTGCCGAAGTAAAGGCTCGACAGGGACATATGTCAAGTCGTTCGTATGGGACGAACACACAGGTTCCGTGTACACATTGGGGTGGACCTAAACGATCCCCTGACAGTTGGAATCGATATAAGTAGACCGTAGCGCCGCTGTCCTGGCAAAATTATCCCCATAGCACACTGCAGGACAATAGGTCGTTAATCCTATTTCATTCCATTTCATAAAAACTTCGCTCAGTAACGAACAATAGAATTGCATACTCAAAGATTTTTTTGCAATAGTTTGGATATAGTTTCAATCGATGGTTGTCATACACGTGGATTCAGTTAGGGGTATGATTTAAACGGATGCTGTTAATACAAGGACAGTTTAATAAGAATATTGTGTTTTTGGCACTGCAATGATAACTCTTGGCAGATATATCGTTCTATTTTATTTGACGAAGATCGGATTAGCTGTACAAAAAAACTATCCAGGTTATTCCGTGTTTCTTATTATGTCTACGATTTTCTTTCATCCCTGGTTTGAAAATAATTGTTAAGAAGGTTTATAGCGGTTTTCAGTAGTTAGGAAATAGTTCAAAATATCTTAGGGATGGATGGTGAGAAGCTTTTAGTACTTCCAGATCCTGGCACACCACTCTAAAACTTTTGAATAAACGCTGTTTTGATAAAAGGCATATGATGAATGACTGAATACACCAATTGTGTCGAAAAAAAAATATTTGCCACCAAGTACAATCTTTGAATGAATCATAGAATTAAATTCTTTCAGCCAGCCCATGCAAATCTCTGATCTATAGGCCTACACCTCTTGTCACATTGCCAATCGTCTTTCACGATTTATTTCACCGATCTGTCAATACAATATTTGGATATGTTAATATGGATAATGTTTTATAGCAAAAGTTGACTTTGTTTTACGAGGGGTCGCCATAAAATGATGGTTTTCTGAATGGGTACGCAATCAACAAAAAGTTGGGATTCTCTGCTCTAGTAAATTTCTTTGATATTGAAATTTATATACTATTCAAAAAAAGTAGGGGATATTTGATTTTGCGGGCATAATACTAAAATATGCAAATGACTACGAAAAAAGTCACTATAGAACCTAACAGAAGAATCATTTCCAGTTACATTTGACGCCCAGACGCACCAATAGCTACCGCATGGAATGCAGGTGATGCTTGGGATCATCATGGGGGTCCAACCCAAGATTTGCACGACTCTGACTTTGAATGTTACAGTCATTGTGGTATTGAATTCCAGGGTGGAAGCATCAGTTTAATTGTTTTAGTGACCAGAAAACAAATTTTGATATGCGTCGGCTTACCCAAAATGAAAGGTTACGTGCCCCTGGCATGCTACAGATCGGCACAACACAGGCGGTTGTGGCGCGGACGATGAATGTTTCTCAGTCTGTCATAAGCACGCTATGGTCCAGATACCGTGATACACAATCTGTACAGGACAGACCACGCTCAGGTCGACCAAGGGCGACAACTCAAGCCCAGGATCGATTTATCCGTACCTTGGCCTTGAGAAATTGTGTCATCACAGCAAATCAGATCAGCGCTCGTCTTCAAACAGACACTGGTGTGAGAGTGAGTGGCCAGACGATTCGGAATCATCACATTCAGGCAAGACGTCGTTGGTGTAGGGATCTTCAACACTGGGATAATCGACGCTGGAGCAATGTGATGTTTTCAGATGAGTCAAGGTTCACTGTTGATTTTTTGGACAGACGTAGGAGGGTGTGGCGTCGTCGAAACGAGCGCTTCCAAGACGTTAACGTCGTCAGACATGATCGATTTGGGGGTGGTTCTGTTATGGTGTGGGGAGGCATCACTGTTGCTGGAAGAACGGCTTTACATGTTGTTGCAGGGCGTGTTACAGGCCAGTACTACCGGGACAACATCTTGGCAGTCCAGGTTGTGCCGTTCGCACGACGTCATGGCCGCCGTTTCATCTTCCAGGATGACAACGCAAGATGTCACAGGGCCAGGATCGTTACAGGTTACCTCCGACAACAGAACATCACCACATTACCTTGGCCAGCACTGAGTCCCGACTTCTCCCCCATCGAGCATGTCTGGGACATGCTTGGATAGAGGTTACGTCAACGTCAACAACGTCCTGCCAATGTCCAAGAACTTGCTGCTGCGTTGCAACAGGAATGGGACAATCTGGACCAAAATGACCTTAGACGTCTCATTAGGAGTATGCCACGTCGGATCAATGCTTGTTTGGCAAACAGATGAGGATTTACCCGTTACTGACTTTGTTGTGATGCTGTGGTAACATTGCTGTTTGACCCCGGGTATCATTTTACCCTTATAATGGTCAGTCTGTGCCTTACTTAGTCTAACAATCATTTGGAATAAATCGATGAATGTGAACTTCATTTCATTTTGTCATTTGTTTCTTTGTCAGTTTCATTAGGTGACTTTAATAACACTTAAAAATCAAATATCCCCTACTTTTTTTGAATAGTATATTTGAACGCGAATAACCAGTTCAGAATCTGGGATTTTTAAATTTTAAAATGACTTGTCTACTAAAAATAATAAGCTCTTCATTATTCGTCATTCGGGCATAAATATGGTCAAAATTTAAGCTTAAAATGATTAAAGTGTAGAAATAGGGTCATAAACAAATTAAAGTCCCAAATTATTCTTAGACAAAAGAAATCATGTTTAAGATAATGAAAGAAAAGTGTCTCAAAAAATTTTCAGCACAGGGCATGTAATAACTGCAATGTGGAATTTCGCAAATAAAAACTAATGAAAGTGAAAAAATGTATTTATGACTCCCTGTCAAAGCATAATTTTATACGCCCGTCTTTATCAACCTTCATAAATATTTATGAAGCCTGGATCTGTAAGCTTCTACAGTTTGGTAAATATCACTTTATAAACTGTTGTGTATTAGGTATTCTCGGACACGTAAAAAAAGAGTTTGGAATATAATATCATACATATTAACACGTGGTTGCCATGCAAGATATGCCACGTTTCACAAAAGGTGTGCGGGGAACAATGAAATTTAATAGGATTCATCCTCCCAAAATCAAATCATAATTAATTGTGACCATTAGAGGGCCCACAAGCTAAAAATGCAATGTTTATATAATGTGTACTTGGAAATATTTTTTATATTATTATGGAATAGGCTATTAAAATTACTAAACACTCTAAAAACACGAACTCTTTATTAAATCTGTTTACCCTAAGCGTCAATAACTTTTTTTGTTTATGGTAATTTTTTACCAGTTTTGATATTTATTCTGTTCATTCCTTCAGTGTATTAAAATGTTTATCGTGTCATTGTTATTTTGTCTTTTAAAGATATCTTATGCAGATAGCGTTTTTGAGCAACAAGCTTGTTGGATATTCAGCGCTTTATAAATACATTATTATTAAGCTTTCGTATGTATTACATATGAAAGCTTATTGTTTCTGTTAAAGTTATTAAGCTTTCATATGTATTACATATGAAAGCTTATTGTTTCTGTTAAAGTTATTATTATTATTTTTTTTTTTGTGTGTTTTCTGCAAATCGGATTTCTCAGAATCTATCCATAGGATCTTTCCGAAATTTTGACCTACCCCCCCCCCCCCAAAATGGGGTGCGAACCTTGATTAAATATATTTTCAAAAAGTTTTACGAATCCGAAATCACCGAATTTTACGAACGAAAAAATTGACAATGCATAGTGGTAACTTTGTTATTTTTTGACCGATTTTACTAATTCTTTTTTCTTTGAGTATCTTGAAACATTTACTTCAAATCTGCAATTTCGGATTTTCGAATTTCGAAAATTCGTCGCTGTCATTTCGAACCGGAAGTTATTACCAATTTGACAACTTCTTTAATAGTTGTGCGATTTTCGTGAAATTCAGAATGTTCGTAGATCTTGCCAATGCGACTTCAATGATGTCCTTGGAAATTTTCTAAATTATCTCCCCTTTGTGAAATTAAGGATCAAAGTTTTCAAAAAAATCGTCGAAATATAGGTCAGAATGACCTAATTTTTTTTTGTATACTAGAGAAGTAATTACTAATTCGTACACAAAATATGGAGTTTGTCGATCTAACCGGAAGTGCCACCATCTTTTAACGTGAAAAATCAAAAAGGCTTTTTTGCTATTTTACTTACAGACTCGGGAGTTATATTTTCAGAATCCTTGAAGGAATGCCTAAATATCTGTCGGATCCGAATTTTGATTTCGGTCACGTGATGGTCACCATTTTGAATTGAAAATGAAAAATAGAAGCAATTTGAAGGACCGGGAATTTGGAATACAATAACTCTCCTTCTAATTAAGCTAGAATGTTCAAACTTGGTGTAGACGTTCACTAGGTCAATGTCATGATTAAGTTCAAAGATGAGCATTTTCTGTTTAGGGTAAGCAGAGATAAGCATGCTGATTTGTTGATTCTTTAGGGCACGATAACTTCGGTTATAATGAAGGGGGGCGGTGAAACTTTTGTCAATAGAGAGTGTAATAGCTAGCTTGTTGTTTGAAATCATTGTATCATTTTTTTTAAATATCAGGGATAGCCGAAAAAAAGAGATTGAAAATCCAAAAAGTCGTATTTTTACAATTTGGAGCATGTTTAGAGGTCTTTCTCGTAAAGTCAACATACTATTTTTGGGGAACTTCTTCTACAAAGAGTCTTATTGGTAGTCTTTTATATGAAACCATCGACCAACAGCCCAACATATCAGGAGTAGAAGAACAAAAAGATCGAACATTGAATACGGCACCCTTTCATTGTTAAGCCACACATGCAGTGTGGGTGACTACAATCTACGCATTTAGTCATCGTATAGAGCTTATTCAACAGTATCGAATTCCAACTGCTTAGGGATATTTTACGTGCACTCCAATGTGTACACGGGACCTTGGTTTTTCGTCCCATCCGAAGGACTAGACAGCTGTGCTTGTCAGGCCCTCCGTTCTGCCTCACTGACAAGGGGAACCACGCCGGGAAATCGAGATGAACTTTCTCCGTGCAGAACTTTCAATTCAGGCAAAACGTTTATTGCATACGATTAAGCTGGTCAGTTGGAGCTTATTTTCAAAAGTTTTGTAATAATCGGTTGGTAATTAAAGTACCGTGCACATTAAACTGTTAAAACAGAAAATTTCGCCCGGTTGAAATGTTTCTTGCTATAAGTCAGCAATTTTCCGAATTGAGGGAGGCTGAATGGTTAGCATGTGCGCGCTGTATCGTAACGTCTGTCATTGAGTCAACGGGCGTCGTTTCGATCTCCAGGTTGCACGTCACATGGTGTATGATGTCCAACCTCGTGGGTTTTCTCCGTGTTCTTCGATTTCCTCCCAACGGCTAAAGACCAGTACGCACAAGGGAGTTTTTAAATAAAGTTAAAAAAACATATGTTAGTCCCGAAATGACCTAGTTTGTGTCGAATGGACGTTAGGCCGCATTTCCCTCTTTCTCTTTTTAAAGTTTTGTAATAATCGGTTGGTAATCAAAGGTACTGTTAAAGTGATAAAACAGAAAATTTGGCCCGGTTGTAATGTTTCTCACTTTAAAGTCAGCAATTTGTCGATTTTAAGGGGCAAACGTTTATTGCGAACGATTAAGCTGGTCAGGGGGAGCTTATTTTTAAAAGTTTTGTAATATTCGGTTGATAACTAAAGGTACCGTGCAAATTAAACTGTTAAAATAGAAAATTTGGCCCGGTTGAAATGTTTCTCGCTGTAGGTCAGCAATTTGCCGATTTTAGGGAGGTTGCGTGGCTGAATGGTTAGCACGTGCGCTCTGTATCATAACGTCTGTCATTGAGTCAACTGGCCTTGTTTCGATTTCTTGGTTGTACGTGACAAGGAGTATGGTCGCCTTACCAACCTCGTAGGCCGTAACGCCGCTGCCCGGGTAAAATTTCCCTCATTGCACACTTTATGGCGTATGCCCGTCTTCATTAGCCCATTGTAGGAGAACAGTAGGACGTTAAACCCCATTCAATTTCATTTCATTTTCTCTATGTTGCTTATTTATTATAGTGGATAAATATTTTTCTGGTTCTAGCAATTATTTAATTTCTGCATAGAAATCTCTGGCCAGTTTTTTTTTTATTGCAGAGTGCCATTCTTGTATATTGCAGTCTATGACCCTTTGTTTAAAACATGCTTACGAAGTCGTCACGATTTCTTACTTATAACCAAACATATTGGAAACCATAATTATATAACATATCTTGGAAGCCCGATTACAGCTATACAAGTTTCAGTTATTTCCCTTTTGTTTAAAGATTATTTTTGCCCGGGTGCAATGTTTCTCACTACATTTAAATTTGTAACTTTGTGAGTTTTTGACCGATTTTGATATTATGTCTTTATAATTTTCCAAATCTACATATTTAACGTACATATTCAAACAGTTGAGTTCAACCTGATTCAAAAAGTTTTAGTTTTGTTCAATGTTATCTCATTTAATTTTTCGATGTTTTCTTACCATTTTCATTTCATTTTTCTGAAAGTTTTGAAATCGGAAGTCATCCCGATTACAGCAACACAAGTATCAGTTATTTCCCTTTAGTTTTCAAATTACTCAATGTTTCATACTATATTTAGACTTGTAACTTCGCCAGTTTTTGACCAATTTTGATAGTTTGTTATTCTTATCCTTTTATTTGAGATACTTGATATAATCGATGACACGTGACGATGAATATGAAAGCTTTCATATCTGCATGGGACAGTAGCAGATCTAGTTATTATTATTTTTTTGTGTGTGTGTTTTCTCAGAATCTATCCATAGGATCTTTCCGAAATTTTGACCTACCCCCCTCCCAAAAATGGGGTGCGAACCTTGATTAAATATATTTTCAAAACGTTTTACGAATCCGAAATCACCGAAATTTACGAACGAAAAAACTGACAATGCATAGTCGTAACTTTGTTATTTTTTGACCGATTTTACTAATTCTTTTTTCTTTGAGTATCTTGAAACATTTACTTCAAATCTGCAATTTCGGATTTTCGAATTTCGAAAATTCGTTGCTGTCATTTCGAACCGGAAGTTATTACCAATTTGACAACTTCTTTAATAGTTGTGCGATTTTCGTGAAATTTAGAATGTTAGTAGATCTTGCCAATGCGACTTCAATGATGTCCTTGGAAATTTTCTAAATTATCTCCCCTTTGTGAAATTAAGGATCAAAGTTTTCAAAAAAATCGTCGAAATATAGGTCAGAATGACCTAATTTTTTTTTTTAAATACTAGAGAAGTAATTACTGATTCGTACACAAAATATGGAGTTTGTTGATCGAACCGGAAGTGCCACCATCTTTAAACGTGAAAAATCAAAAAGGCTTTTTTGCTATTTTACTTACAGACTCGGGAGTTATATTTTCAGAATCCTTGAAGGAATGCCTAAAAATCTGTCGGATCCGAATTTTGATTTCGGTCACGTGATGGTCACCATTTTGAATTGAAAATGAAAAATAGAAGCAATTTGAAGGGCCGGGACTTTGGAATACAATAACTTTCCTTCTAATTAAGCTAGAATAATCAAACTTGGTGTAGACGTTCACTAGGTCAATGTCATGATTGAGTTCAAAGATGAGCATTTTCTGCTTAGGGTAAGCAGAGATAAGCATGCTGATTTGTTGATTCTTTAGGGCACGATAACTTCGGTTATAATGAAGGGAGGGCGGTGAAACTGTTGTCAATAGAGAGTGTAATAGCTAGCCTGTTGTTTGAAATCATTGTATCATTTTTTTTAAATATCAGGGATAGCCGAAAAAAAGAGATTGAAAATCCAAAAAGTCGTATTTTTACAATTTGGAGCATGTTTAGAGGTCTTTCTCGTAAAGTCAACATACTATTTTCTGGGAACTTCTTCTACAAAGAGTCTTATTGGTAGTCTTTTATATGAAACCATTGATTAACAGTCCAACATATCAGGAGTAGAAGAACAAAAGGATCGAACATTGAATACGGCACCCTTTCATTGTTAAGCGAAACATGCAGTGTGGATGACTACAATCTACGCATTTAGTCATCGTATAGAGCTTATTCAACAGTATCGAATTCCAACTGCTTAGGGATATTTTACGTGCACTCCAATGTGTACACGGGACCTTGGTTTTTCGTCCCATCCGAAGGACTAGACAGCTGTGCTTGTCAGGCCCTCCGTTCTGCCTCACTGACAAGGGGAACCACGCCGGGAAATCGAGATGAACTTTCTCCGTGCAGAACTTTCAATTCAGGCAAAACGTTTATTGCATACGATTAAGCTGGTCAGTTGGAGCTTATTTTCAAAAGTTTTGTAATAATCGGTTGGTAATTAAAGTACCGTGCACATTAAACTGTTAAAACAGAAAATTTCGCCCGGTTGAAATGTTTCTTGCTATAAGTCAGCAATTTACCGAATTCAGGGAGGCTGAATGGTTAGCATGTGCGCGCTGTATCGTAACGTCTGTCATTGAGTCAACGGGCGTCGTTTCGATCTCCAGGTTGCACGTGACATGGTGTATGATGTCCAACCTCGTGGGTTTTCTCCGTGTTCTTCGATTTCCTCCCAACGGCTAAAGACCAGTACGCGCAAGGGGAGTTTTTAAATAAAGTTAAAAAAACATATGTTAGTCCCGAAATGACCTAGTTTGTGTCGAATGGACGTTAAGCCGCATTTCTCTCTTTCTCTTTTATTTTTAAAGTTTTGTAATAATCGGTTGGTAATCAAAGGTACTGTAAAAGTGATAAAACAGAAAATTTGGCCCGGTTGTAATGTTTCTCACTTTAAAGTCAGCAATTTGTCGATTTTAAGGGGCAAACGTTTATTGCGAACGATTAAGGTGGTCAGGGGGAGCTTATTTTTAAAAGTTTTGTAATAATCGGTTGATAACTAAAGGTACCGTGCAAATTAAACTGTTAAAATAGAAAATTTCGCCCGGTTGAAATGTTTCTCGCTGTAGGTCAGCAATTTGGCGATTTTAGGGAGGTTGCGTGGCTGAATGGTTAGCACGTGCGCTCTGTATCATAACGTCTGTCATTGAGTCAACTGGCGTTGTTTCGATTTCTTGGTTGTGCGTGACAAGGAGTATGGTCGCCTGTCCAACCTCGTAGGCCGTAACGCCGCTGCCCGGGTAAAATTTCCCTCATTGCACACTTTATGGCGTATGCCCGTCTTCATTAGCCCATTGTAGGAGCAGAACAGTAGGACGTTAAACCCCATTCAATTTCATTTCATTTTCTCTGTTGCTTATTTATTATAGTGGATAAATATTTTTCTGGTTCTAGCAATTATTTAATTTCTGCATAGAAATCTTGCTTTGGCCATTTTTTTTATTGCAGAGTGCCATTCTTGTATAGTGCAGTCTATGACCCTTTGTTTAAAATATGCTTAAAGTTGGGTTCCCGGATACAAACTGGGTGATTTGATGATATATTAGAATTAAAAACATATTCAAACTAATTATTTTATCATAATTTTGTTTCAAATCGTTCTCATAACATTGTAATTGACGAGAATAGCCTGCTATAAAAATCTATTGAAAGAGACCATGTTTGCGTCAGGCGATTACCCCTCGCCGTAACCAATGGCAACGGTGGCAGACGACAGGGGAGAATGCATTGCATACACAAGACGATGTTGTCTGTAAGCGCTGACTATTTACTACAAATATAGAATCCTAATTAAATTCTCGGATTATCCACTCCATGCGTCCTTTTCCGTGATTTTTACCCCAGAAATTGTTGTATGTCTAACTCTTCATAACGTTTTTCAAAATGTACACAAATCACTCAAGTTCGCGTGCAGCCTTCAACGCCAAGCGTGCAGGTACCCTTATTCGTCGGGTTGACTATTAAGGGAACCCCTTACATTTTTGTCCTGTTTACGCTCCATGAGTGTTTTTCAGGGAATCCTGTATTTTTCTAGTAAGATTGGATATCTCTTCTTTCCATATATACCAAAATTGCCATACTTTTATAGGCAATGACCACCCGATAAATACTTATCTGGGAACCCAACTTTAAGAAGTCGTCACGATTTCCTACTTATAACCGAACATATTGGAAACCATAATTATATAACATATCTTGGAAGCCCGATTACAGCTATACAAGTTTCGGTTATTTCCTTTTAGTTTAAAGATTATTTTTTTGCCCGGGTGCAATGTTTCTCTCTACATTTAAACTCGTAACTTTGTGAGTTTTTTACCGATTTTGATATTATGTCTTTATAATTTTCCAAATCTACATATTTAACGTACATATTCAAACAGTTGAGTTCAACCTGATTCAAAAAGTTTTAGTTTTGTTCAAAGTTATCTCATTTAATTTTTCGATGTTTTCTTACCATTTTCATTTCATTTTTCTGAAAGTTTTGAAGTCGGGAGTCATCCCGATTACAGCAACACAAGTATCAGTTATTTCCCTTTAGTTTTCAGATTACTCAATGTTTCATACTATATTTAGACTTGTAACTTCGCGAGATTTTGACCAATTTTGATAGTTTGTTATTCTTATCCTTTTATTTGAGATACTTGATATAATCGATGACACGTGACGATGAATATGAAAGCTTTCATATCTGCATGGGACAGTAGCAGATCTAGTTATTATTATTATTATTACTATTATTATTTATTTTCACTTTTTATATAACAGGTAGTTGGAAAGTATTGTTTATAAGTAAAGATGGGAGTAACACAGAGCCCTACTCACTACTCATGTTAAACCAATCTAATAGTAAAACATCTTTTTGTTCATCTGATTATCAACTTTATGATGAGATTCAGATTGATCATTGTGTAACTACAGATCTCATTAACTGGCATCGAAATCCACCTGATAAGGTAAGAGCGCAAGCGAATTGTTGAAATAAAATTAAAAACTATGTGTTGGTCCCGAAATGGCCTAGTTTGTGTCGAGCGGACGTTAACCCCCCCCCCCTCTCTCTCTCTCTCTCTCTCTCTCTCTCTCTCTCTCTCTCTCTCTCTCTTGTTGAGTGCGAATTGGGTTGGATTGTCTACAGCTTGGTCATTATATTATAAGATGTGTATTAGTTTAAGTGGGGTGGTGTCCCAGGCGCTGCGACAAGGCATGGGTTTTCTCAGGATTCCTCGGTTTTTCTCCCACTGCCAAAGTTCCCTACGTCCATGCGAATTATTTCACTTTACCGTATCTTAGTCTCAATTGTGTTCAATGGTCGTGATAGTTCTAGTAATGTGTGTCCACAGTTTGTATTTTGTAAACCTTATATTATATACAGGTAGCTGTAACTTATACCAACCAATATGGTGAATTATTAAACTTCATGGTTTATAACAACAGCGAAGTTAAGTTAAATTCTACGTCTAGGGAAAATTGGTTTGAGAAGTTGTATTTAATAGAGAGTAAATATGAGTACGATCCGACACACGTGCTGAAATCGTAAGCATCAATATTTTATTAAATACTTCAAGAAGCAGTCTTGATATTGTTATTGAAACTCTTGACCTTACAACTGAGAGTAACTGGCGTTTCGACAACTAGGAGCAACTGATTTCAACTGAAAGCAACTGAAAAAGGTCGACCTGAGTGCCCCTTACAACCCAAAGCAAGTAGTTCCAGTCAGTTGAAGCCAGTTGCCCATGTTTAGGGGGTTGGGATGGCCTAGTGGTCTAGAGTGCCGCGCTTCGAACTCTAGCTGGCCGGTCACCTGTGGCTTGCGGCTGTGGTTTCGATCCCTGGTGCGAGCGTATGTGGCATGGAGATAGGGTCGCCTTCTCAACCTCGTGGGTTTCCTCCGGGCACTCCGGTTTCCTCCCACTGCTAAAGACCCCTACGCGCAAGCGAATTATTGAAATAAAATTAAACCACAATGTCTTTAGGGTGATGCTTCTAACAGTTAATCGTTAATTGTAATCGCTTTAAGTATTGTTTGCAGATTAGAAAATCAGCAATAAGGACAATAATGTATTTATTCTATTCATTTCTCAATGGAATTCTAATTCATCTGTTAAATAAAAGTAATTCTTATTGTTTAGAGAAAGCATTCTCTTAATCGGGGAGTCCACCCACCCACAAAACAAACGTCAGGATTTCCCTAATTATGACTAAAGCCAGGATTTCACACTAAATATAGGAATTGTGCCCGCAAAATGATAACAATGGGAATTTTTACTAAAGGTTGGGACTTTTTCCAAACAATCATTAAAGGGCCTTCGTCTCAGGAGTAATTTCCTTCTTAGAAATATAACGAAACTATTTGGGTACAAATTGTCTTTTTGAATAAATATACTCAAAACAAAAATAATTCAACTCCTAATTGAAAATAATATGATAAGAAATAGGCTATTGATTTATAATAAAATAAAAAATCTCCTTTCGGCCAAAATTAGCTATATTCAACAAACATGGCTGAAGGTATAAACCCGGATAAATCGAACTATAAATGTTATTTTGTTTGAGTCGCTCGTATTAGTCACTAAACATTAACGATTCTATTCTGGCAGTTCTCACTATAATAGTTGAACACTAGATAATGTAAAGGGAACGTGCTGAAAATTTCAGTCAAATTGATCCACTCTGTCCCGATTTGTTTTCGTTTGAATTTTCGGCCTAGCCTCGACCATCATTACTCAAGTCTGTGCGATAAAAAAACATAGTCTCGATTATCCATTGCATGATTTAATCATGGATGGAAGTTGAGTAGCAAATCGGATCCTTATTCAGTAAGTAAATATTGCAGGCTAGCGTTGATACCGACGGTTGATTATGGTCTGGAGAAGTTAATTGATGCCTAATTAATTATTAAGATTAATTGCCAAGGAAAGACCTGCAATAGGAAGATTTAGCTCTTGCATAATGTATGTTTAAATGACCGTGGCCGAAATATCAAAAAATAGGCTGTGTCTTAAATTGGCACATTGTCAACCAATTACAACGCTTGATTATTGAAAATAGAGATTCGATCCCAGTCCATATTTCACAACATATTTACTGGGACATTTGCCATTGAAAGGAAAAGACATATTTTTTTCCACAATAATACCCTTATTAACGAAATCGTCTTAGCAACGTAGAGACTCGCATTTTATCAAAAACTTACGATGTCGACAAACTTACATCAATTAATCCAAAATTTCATTATTTTATTACAGAATAAACAGAAACTTTGTAAATTCTCAAGAATCATCTCACTTGATGGATATAAACTCCATGAGTGTAGGAGTTAATTTTACCAACTACACTAAAACAAAATGGTATCACATGACGCGTGCAAATTATCGATTTTTGTTTTGGAAACGTAAGTGGTTTTCAGTAACCTTCTGTGCTGATATCTAAAAGGGGCTTAATCATAGAAACGGGAAACGTGAACAAGATCGTATTGCTCGACAATTTGTGGAGATTGGGAACATCAATAAATTTGGGTATGTTTTGCAGCTAGGTTGGAGGAATACCTCTACTGATTTGGAGAGACATCTGCCGATAATTTCCCGAATTATTCCCCTATGATTACGTATCCGTATAAATACTTCAGGGCAAATATTTTGGATTGCTTAACGGAATATCCCTTAATAACAAAACTTTGCTCTAAGCGAAAATATCAAGCTTTTTGAACAGCTAGTGTATCCAATCTATTAGAATTTGGGTATCCACGTCGCTTTTACACAGGCATGGGTATCTTTCTCTAAATGGGGATTTGGTTGGCCGAATGGTTAACACGTGTGCGTTGGATGATAAGGTTTGTTCCTGAGTCAAGGGGTGGTTTCGATTGCCTGCTTGTACGTGACAATGGGTAGGTTCTCCTGTCCAACATCGTCACTTTTCTCCAGGTCATCCGGTTTCCTCCCACTGCTAAAGACCCCTACACGCAAGCGAATTATTGAAATAACATTGAACCATATGTTAGTCCCGAAATTAGTAGGATGTTAAAACCCATTTCATTCTCTCTCTCTCTCTCTAAACCTGGGAAATCATTTTTTTATGGTAAATTGTTTTAGTTTGCGTCAAACAGTATACATCTGATACCAATTCTCGCTTGAAAATCCACAAACTTTGCTGACATAATTATGTTTAGTGTACTCTTATATTTCCAATGGTTATCCAAACTATTTACCCTAATTCAACTCATCCAGCCATTTAGCAAAACTGGGATATTAAACTCACTTAAAATTGCACTAAATGGATCATAAGTTTTGTAGCAAAATATGTCTGAAGTAAGCCGTGTTACCGGCGCAATGGTCCAAGAAATTCCTTTTTTGGTCAATGGTGTATCAGAGCTAAATTTACATGTATATCAAATATGGAAATATATATTATTTGCGTTAGGCCTATTAAGACGTTCAGGGCTTGGATTACACGTTGGATTTGGAAAGTGGATAACAGGATAGACTTTCATATTCGATGTGCTACACCTTTCACTGCTCATTGCATATGGTTTTCAATCAGTTAAACCGAACACCTTAGGACATTGTTGACAATGTGAATTAAAGTATTTAGATAGGAAGTATTTAAAGTATTTAAAAAACAGAGACGGGTCATGCAGCACCTGGCGCTGATTACGGCACAAAGATCAGAATAGTACATGAAGGGCTATCCAACAATATCTCATTTCCCTGTTACAGGAGGAATCCGTACCTACAGAGATGCAAATAATACACTTCATCTACCAGTTACAGACTGTGAATCTTCAGAGAACTGTCTTCTTTGCTGTTCCTTACTTCAAAAGAAAATGGCTATAGTACCCTTTGAAGAAGAAATGGGTGTAAGATTAAAATAGCATTATGCAAGAGCAAATCTGCTTATTACAGGTCTTTCTTTAGGCCTGAAATGTTATCTAAATAATCAATTAGACATTAATTAACATATCCAGACCATAATAAACTCTTGATGTGAAGGCTAGCCTTCGATGTTGGCGGATTAAAATAATATATGCAGCTTAATGGCCGTTGCTAATTAAATCAATCAAGTGGATAATCGAGACTATGCTGTTTATATTAATGATTTGAGTAATGATGACCGAGGCTATGTGAATATTTCAAACGCTTTTTTCTCGGCTAATAGTGAATCAATTTGACTGAAATTTTCAGCAAATTACCTTTACACTATCTAGTTTTTAACTATTATAGTGAGATCTGCCATCGCTTTATCTTATCTCCCATAATGTAACTTTAAGCAAATTAAATGAGCTTTAAATAATCCCGAACTCAATATTCTGAATAATACAAACACGAATTAGAATTCAATATTCACCCATTTCAATCCATATTGATGTTGTTATCTTGTCGTGAAAATAGGGGATCATTATAGCCAATTTTAAAGTCACAATGTACATTTTGAAATCATTGCACGGCGTCGTGTATTATTTAGGTATAATGGTTTCGAGTGCCATTTGTTAATGACAAAGAAAAACATATTACAGAAGCCATTGTGGGAGTAATTAAAAATGGCTGATTCACAAACGACCAAATCATTTTTTTTTAAATTTTTTAAAATTATAGAATGGACTTTTAAGAAAAAAAGAAAGATTTAAGAATACGGTATTCTTGCCTAACATGGGTACTTGACATGCTTTGAGAGTATGTTCACAAATGAAGAGCTAAAGCTTTGTTTATATAGAGTGCGAACTCGAACGCGTCCATCGCGAACTCGAACCCGAACGCGACTTTTAAGCAGTTTCACCGTTCAAATAGGGCGCGAACCCGAACGCTTTCGTGGTGGCTTGTCTTTTTCTAGCGGTGAGAGATAAATTTTATCTCTTGCTATCATGGCTCGGGTGGAACCAGACACAGACGAGATCTTGGTACTGTATTTGTACATAAAACAATGAAGGAGGGGAAAGAGGCGAATGTCAGTGTATGGAATTTTACAGGGAAGAGGTGAGTTTGGAGAATACCATCACCTCGTAGAAGAACTATATTCCCATCCGGAAAAATTCCAACATATAGAATCACATTCCTTTCGATTTCAATGATCATTTCTTCGGTCTTGTCCATTCTGCTTTTACAAGTAGACTGTGAATATTGCACTGTGAATAGTGGGAACGATCAGGCCTAACGGTATCTATTCGTGGAAATGATGTCATGGGAAGTGTCGCTGATTGGTTCATTGGGAAAAAGTTCGCGGGATATTCTGAAAAATTCGCTCGGGGGGCAATCAAGGCGGTCGTTCGCGCGAACCAATATTTGTTCGGGTTCGCATTCTGTATGAAAGGAGCCTCTAAAAATGACTAATGCATTCCAGGACGAAAAGCCACGTTCGCATTCGCGTTCGCGCTCTGTATAAACCCCCTTTATCGTCCAAACAGAACCACTGAGCTGCACGTGCGACACGCAATAGCGCCACACACGTGGGAGTGGTTCATTGTCAAATTTGATGAAAACTGCCGCGTGTCTATGTTTGCTTTCTTATCGGTTCTTGCATAGTGTGTTACGTTTAGTGTGTTACGTTTAATTTGCTATTGGCATGCTTCAAACGGGTTCTACACAGCGAACAGTAGCCAACATGCTTAATGTGTCAGAGTCTGTGATCAGCAGACTGTGGAACCGGTACCAACAAACACACAATGTTGATGATATACCTCGTTAAGGTCGTCCTAGAGCCACTACACAAGCCTGGGATCGATACATTAACACTCAGGTCCTGCGAAATCGAGGACAAACGGACAATCAGCTTTCTGTAAGCTTGTACCTGGGTACAGGAATTTGAGGTACCTCCCAAACGATTAGAAATCGGCTACATGCAGCCAATTTGCCTGCGCGACGACCGCGTGCTGTGCCTCCATTAACTCGTCAACACACGGCAAACAGGCGTCAATCGTGCAGGCAGCGTAGAAATTGAGGTAATCGTCGATTGGCGCATGAAATGTTCTCAAATGAGTCGAGATTTACTCTGGATTTCACCGTTAGGCCAGACAGCATGACTGATTCGGGCGTAGATCTTTTATGGTGTGGGGAGGAATAACCATGACTGACAGAATGGACTTGCATATTATTGTTCAAGGAAGGGACACTGGTGTGTACATACACTGGTTACCTCTAATAAAAACAGCAGTGCATTTCCGCAGTTTTGTATTGTTTCTGAATATCCCCTAAATTTTTTGAAGAAAATATCAATTTCGCTAAAAATCAATATTTAACTTGTCTTGTTTGCAGCTCAGTATTATATTAGTCTGTGTCCATTCCAACCAATCTCCACACCCTCCCCTTAGGGGTCAAAAATAAAAAAAAATATTTTAAAATAAATCGATTCTTTTGATAACTATTGTACATATTGCACGCGTTTCAGATGATCCATTTAAAATAACAAACGTTGAATTTCAGATCCAGGATTCCAATTCAACTTGTTACTGTGTTGATGATTTACCAGAAGCAGTTGCTGGTGAACTTGCTAATATCAGCGAACCACTTTATATAGATTGTATAGATCAATCTAAGGGTCCTTGTTACTATATGCATGAAATTAGAGGTAAATTATGTTAGCTATCTATACATATATTTAAAGTAGCTAAGTCTGTAACTCAATATCATCCAAAGTCTTACACGTCAAAACACGACTTATTTGTCAATTCAAATCAACGTTGATGTTGTTGTCTTGCCTTGAAAAGATAGGCTTCTGATATCCAATATTTAAGACAAAATAAACATATTACCATTGGTAATGCACAATAGACTGGAATAAAATGAAAGTCAAAATGGAAGCAAATGAATGTAAATCAGTTCATATACAACCAGACTACATTATTATATGCGTTGCGACCCATTTGGGTCAATTTCTAGGTCCCAAATATTAGCGATTTAGCTCCTTTAAATTTGTGATTATATTTACTGGCTGCTAAAATGTCTCTAAAACCTTGGAACAATCCCATTAAATTTAAATAAAATAAGTACCACCATAATATTGAACAGTCATCTTGGACTTCTGACGTCATCGATGAACACTTGTCCAAGGAACAGCCGGTAAAGTTTCATGGGGAGTCTTAGTCTTTTTTCAACGAACCTTGCCCACAAGAACAACCAGATGAGTATCGTCTGAGGAGTATTTACTGGTCCTAAAATTTCAAGGGCATTAATAATGTTTTGGTGACAGTGATAATAAATCCTTACATTCGGCGCAGGACATTGAAATTAGACGGGTTTTCTCCTTATACTTAATCGAACAATCCAAAAAGCCGTGTAAGGGTGTTCATTATGATGTTAAGAAAAGACAAATTTTAGGTCTGGTGTAATAGTGTGATTTTAAAGGGGTTGTGTTTGTTGATCTACAGCTTGTTGCTACAGTTGACTTAGCCATTATTTTTATGTAACAGGACAAATCATCAGCGCAGTCGTAGCATCAAACATAAAAGAAGATAAATTTTCTGACTACGATGTAAATGTAAAAACAGAATTTAATGAGACAGGAATTAAAGTATCGTCGATGTGGGCGAGTATTTAAATATTTTATTAATCAGTATAAGTTCTATTCTCCGAAATTGAAAAGCCAAGAAACAAAAACTGTTCCCAAATGTTCTACTATTGCCGATAAGTTTATAGAGGGTCTTGCAAGTAACTTTGAACTTAATTTATTCTCACTTTTATCTGGGTTAGTTGGTCAATTTGAAATCCCACAGTTCAGCTTGTGTCATTTCATGTTCAAGTCGTCAAAACAGCGAAAAAGGTCAATATTTGCCTGGGTCGCATGTTGAACTCCTCTCCTCATTGACAGAATGGGAAATTGTTTCTGAGCTAGCGTTATTCTGTTTCATTCCTGTGGTATTGCTTGATCCGAATCGTCAAGATTCTGCACTGGCAAGTCTCTCTGGCGAATTGTAAGCTATATAATTTTCAATATATGATCAATTAGATTTAAGTCACGGCTTCTGAATGTCTAAGGTAGTGTGCTATTCGTGCAGCCTCATGGTCACGTGACAAGAGGCGCCGTTTGATAGATCTCTTAGTACCATATCCAGCCTATAGTGCTTGCCACAAACAGGTGACGTCCGATGAGTCTTTCAAGTGTTCTCCGAGGTCTATCAGGACATTGACGATCCTTTATGCCATTTGTCTGTTGATGCTTTTGGTTTTGTGGTACTTTTGATTCTGTGCGTATATTCTTGTTCCCGATGTAAACCATGTTAATATTAA
Organism: Patella ulyssiponensis; assembly: GCA_963678685.1. Taxonomy (NCBI): domain Eukaryota; kingdom Metazoa; phylum Mollusca; class Gastropoda; family Patellidae; genus Patella; species Patella ulyssiponensis. Next base: position 21,284,555 of record OY783228.1, read on the forward strand.
CACACTATGGATTTGAGATTAACTGATAATATTGCCATATCAATGTGAAGTCACTGCAGATCACTGGGTCAAAACTGTGACTTTTAGAGGGTCCACAACCTTGATATACCAGATGTTTGTAAACACTATTAGCGTACGGGCGAGGGGGGTGGGTGGCATTTTGTCTGTCATTTTCATGAAATTCGAACTCAATCAGCAATACAGTGTAACGGTGATATATATTCGAACGTTTTGTCTTTTTTAATCAGATAATAAGTGTGACCTACGTAGGGTTCACAAACTTAAAAAACGTGATTTTATGTACAACCAGGGGCCATTTCTCGGGAAGTTACGACCCGATATGCGCAAATATCGAAATGGACCAAGATCTTTAGGCTATAAACTTACATTTCACATTTCACCAAAATTAGATAATAATTGTGACCTCTGTAGGGTCCACAAGCTAAAACGCGATTTTTCGTACAATCAGGGGCCATAATCCACCCGATACATGCCAATATCAAGTTTCAATGAAATGGAATAAACATTGTGACATGTAGAGTGTTCACAAACAATTGTGTAAGAGTGGACAGGGGCGACGACAATATACGTCCACGTGAAAATGTGGGCGTATAAAAATATATTGTCTTTAAATTTGGCTTAATCCGTGTTTTATTTTTTGTTTAATACATGTAGGACAACTTTAATGGTATAACACTGGTAACATTAACGTTTTGTCCTGAATGGATATTGCGGTATACTGGTACAGTGGCTTCATTAACTACAGATAAAGACTCAATCACAGATCAACAATCAGAATATTTACGGGTATGTATTAAGAAGAACTTGACATTAACAGTCCGTTTTCTTGAATAGTAATTTCAACCAAATATTTTCGCATTTCGGTAGTGCTGCTTTCGCGTGGTTGTAGCTAACGACAGCACATGGTTAGCATGTAACTTTTAATAAATGGGAGTCCAAAACTGGCTTATAACGACCACAATAATGATTGGTCACCAGTGTAAACACTTGAGGGAATGTTATTTGCAGTTAAATATATATCTACACTTTCATTCCTGGCTGTTTTTGGGCACTATGACAACCATTTTGATTACTAAATACCCGATACACTCACACGATCTTGACGAACATATGTTTGATTCTTTAAGAAAATCTGTTTGATCTGTTTGATTCTTCAAGAAAATCTGTTTGATTCTTCAAGAAAATCTGTTTGATTCTTCAAGAAAACCTGTTTGATTCTTCAAGAAAATCTGCTTTATTCTTCAAGAAAATCTGTTTGATTCTAGATTATAGAAGGAAAGTTTAGCCGAAACGAAAATGATACTCTTTACACCAGACTTGATTTTGGACCTATAGCTACACAAGAGTTTACATTACAGTCACTGTGTGGTATAGACTTATCACATGTCAGAATAACCGAATTCCATCTGCAGAGGACCACGATATTTTATCACGAATATTGTGAGTATATAACATTTCATAGGCAAACTGCTCTATAATTCGCTAACAGGAAAAGGGGTATTGTCGGATTTCTGACACAGGTTGTTATGAAGCCTGGTAGAATATACTAACACATGGACCTTTGTTAGGCTTTTTAAAAAGTATAAAGAAAAACCATTATTATTTTGGTTTTATTGCATTCTTGGCGTAGTAATCTCTTTTCGATGGGTAATGGATTTTAATAGTATGTCACGCAGCGTGACCGGTTACTATTAATACATATTGTTAAACCCCATTTCATTGCATTTATATTTTAGATTTACGCTACGTCTCCACTGTATATATGTTTGGTTTGATTCACGCTCCATATATGGTAGTAAAGGGATATTGGTACGATGATGAAACTCTGGAATCAACGACACAGGTCTCCACCATTTCTACAATACCAGAAAGCAGTAGTATATCAAATGATATTTTAAACGAAAGCTCCACCACTAAGTCGTTACCAAGAGAAGAATGTTTTTCTACCGACGCCTACTCCTTAGAAAAAAATAGCCAATCATATCTATGTAAATGTTTTCCAGAGTCAAACGTCACCATGTCAGCTAAGTTAGTAGAGGATATACAAGATGCTGTCCGTACAAATCTATCTGTTAAGACCAATGCTTTGTCGTCAACTATTAGAAGGAAAATATCCGCCCAGGATGACCGTAGTTCATCTAAAACTATTGGTGTATTGGGTAGTATTTTGCTGGGTATAGAATTTGCTTTACTTGTATTTCTAGATTCAACATATTTAATGCAAAGTATACATAATCTATACAATAAGATTAAACAACGTCATGTTGGTATTAATGAGGCGACTCAGCGATAACATAAATGGGTAAAATGTATTTCTGTGATGACATACTAAGAATTATTAATATACGTACTGAAAGATACATTATGTAAGAGCTAAATATTCCGATTGCAGGTCTGTCTTTTGACGTCAAGTCTTACATAAACAATTGTTCACACGACATCCCCATAATCAACTCTTTAGACCATCGGATGGCCGAAAGTTAAATGGATTAGAACAATTGAGAGATTTAGATGTTTAAAGATAATCGAGACTAAGTATTTATTGTAAAGCACCGTCAGTACCATAATACACAATTTACGATAAATTTTCAATAGATTTAAGAACGATCATCTCATTATCTAAATCTTACATTATAGCCCTTAAACATGCATTATGCAAGAGCTAAATCTGCCTATTACCGGTCTTTCTTTAGGTCTGAAATCTTATCTAAATTATTAATTAGACAATAATTAACTTATCCAGACCATAATGAACTCCCGATGTCAACGCCAGCCTTCGATATTGACTGGATTAGAATCCTATATGCTGCTAAACGCTCATTGACAATTAAATCAAAAATGGATAATCGAGACTATGTTTTTTATCGTACAGACTTTCGTAATGAAAATCGAGGCTAGGCGGAAATTTCAATCGCTTAAATCTCGGTTCACAGTGAATCAATTTGACTGAAATATTTAACATGCTACCTTTACATTATCTAGTTTTTAACTATTATAGTGAGAACTGTCAACTCTTTACCTAATCTCCCATAATTTATCTTTAAATATGTGGTCAAATAACAACAGTTGTTGCAATTATTTTCGCAAGATAGCTAAAACTAAAATACAAAACAACAATATAATGAAATTGTTATTGTCCTTACATATCGAACCCGATTCCTTTCTTTGTTTTACTTCCTGTCAAATTTGATATCCTATGACAGACACTGCACGATAATGTACATCTAGACACTCTTAACACCACGCATCTTGAGTCTTATGCAGTGTATAATAAGAGAAGAAAAATAAATATTTCACGGTATCTGTATATACAAAAAGATGGTCGATTGTCATCCTTGTCTTCTGTAAGATGATTATAATATAATTCGATCCCAATTTTGTGCTCGTGTTCAGTCTGTAATACATTTTATATTTTTTGTTTTATTATAAGTGAAATGTATATGGTTATATCCATGAACGTGTGAATTATACCCCGAAATGTAATAATGTGTAATTTGACCAATGTAGTTTTAGCTCCCGTAATGGTGTTACAATTAAGATACTTTTTATCAGATTTTATCTTTTAAAAATTCATTTGTTTTACATCTGCACACATTCATAAGCGACAGGCAATTAATAATAGAACTATAAAACTGTCTATTATCTTCTTTATTCCATAAGTAAATGTTGATATTCCTATTTAGAATTGAAAATATTTATTGATTTCACAGACAGAAAATCTTTACAAACAAAATGTCTGAAAAAGCTGCTACACAGTTTTTATCTATATTTATCATTTTAAGTGTTAAACATGCATTATGCAAGAGAAAAAAACTGTCTATTGTAGGTCTTTCTTTAGGCCTGAAATGTTATAAAAACTATTAAATAGACATTAATTAACTTATCCAGGCCCCGAGTTCACAAAGCATTCTCAGACTTAAGTTGAGAATTTACTTAAACTTGTCCACCCTATTTTAACTAGAGTATAGCCCTTTAACAAACTTTTGTTGTTTTTATGTATCAAATACATCAGTAAGAAACTATGTGCAAAGTTTTGTGTTTCTGGATCAAACATATTTCTCATAAACAGTGATTGAAAGTTGAGCAAATTCTCAACTCTGAGAATGCTTTGTGAACTCGTGGCCAGACCATAATCAACTCTCGATGTCAAGGCTAGTCTGCGATATTTGTTGGATTGTAGTTTGATTTGCTGTAAAATTTCCCTTCGTGATTTAACGATTAAATGGATAACATAGACTACTAGTTTTGTCTTACCGACTCTAGTAATGATGATCTCGGCTAAGCGGAATAATTTATCTTTAATAATGGGGTTAATATAATGATCGATGCTAAAAATCAAATACTAAACTATAGACACAAAAACATGTAAACCCACACGTCGCAATATGGTGTTTGAGTTATCTACACTGATGTACTAAGACACCTCATTCTACTGTTCACTGACGTTCAATATAATATGTGTATGGATATATCAGACTACCTTTCATTTGCTACACGCTACTTTTCCCTCGTAATTTTGTACAAAAACGATGGCGATGTTGTACGAACATGTCAAAATATACTACGTCAAAATGGAATATGTCGGCAAACAAGCGTGGACATTTAAAACGAAAAATACGACATACTACATAGCGTGTTATTTCATTAAACTGGGCATAAATCATCTTTTCGGGGCTAAAATTTATCACATTACCCCAATAATATCACGGTATTGGCCTCGCTATTGACCCTCTTATACGCTTCCATTGTTTCTCGAACATCCTCAGAGATCACAGACGATACGTTCTGGTGCGTTTAGATGGTCCATTTCAGGTGATACAATCTGAGTAAATCTGGTCCCCCCGTTAAGATACGTTCCGACAGGAATAGAGACTTTTGGCAAGCGTAAATTCTTAGTACGTATCACGTATCCGTATGGATTTTGTGTGTGACGTCATCAATGTGTGTGTATTTCTCATACGTGATACAACACACGGATACGGCAGCCCGTATCGAACAGCATTCATACGAAGAAGGTCCGTATAACATTGTCGTCTTTTTAGACGCTGAAATGTTGTATCATAGCGTTTTTATGAATCTATGTGTATCATAGAACACGGAGGTGTATATTTGATGTGAATTTAACCATAATAAAGACTGGAATTTAATCATTATTTATGACAGGTTTTTCTCGGAATTTTCATACTTTTCCCGTCTGTCTGTCTACACGCTGGTTGTTCTATTTGCTGGATTTAGGTAGATATGGGACCTTGCAAAGCTGTAAATGTGATTCTATGGTAAAGGGGTGTAAAAAGAGGCGACATTTTTTTTATTATAGCTCAGCGACTGTCGAGCGATTTCACTCACTCCGAGAAATTGTAGGCTAGGTACTAGACTAGTATTGATGGTGATCTTGGTAGATTACTGCCATCATGCTGTACAGAACTAAGCTCAGCTCAGTGACGCATACGTACGCGACGCAAGAATCTGCCAAAACTCTAAAACTACTCTGACGCAACGTGTCACGTATATGATACGGATACGTGATACGGATAGGGAAATGCCACTTGCCAAAAGTCTCTAATGTCCCTATTGCGTATACACCCAGGTGCGTGCTCATACATATGGAGACGTTCCGATAGGGACCCCAACATGTATATATACAGCTAAACTGGCCATGGACTAAATTGTTTCCTGAACATCCACAGAGATCGCTGTCCATCTTATCAGAGCGTTGTGTTGTCTTGCCCAAAGCTGATCCGGATCAGCACCATTTGAAGGCCTGATTGGATGCTATGTGTCTTGCTTGTAACTATCCAATACGATCTAATAGAAAGGCTTTGGAACGTCTAGAACCTCTTTTTTTCTGCACAACACGATTGCTAGAACTGACCTCAAGAAATGACAAGACCTGATTCCATCACCGCGATTACGCTACGATTTCAATCGTAGCGCGAAAAGTGATAGTGGGAACCTTGCATTACGAATGCCCTTTGTTGAGTTTTCTTTGTGATCGTAAGTACGGGACAGTTCGTTCCTACAACTTTATTTTAAAAACCGGTTTGCACTAATGTTCTTCATTCTCAACAACTTGTATATATCTTTTAATAACTGCTCGGAAAGTCGAGTTGAGCTCAACATCCTCTTTTATAACACCCCAATTCTTAAACGGCATAGACTGACCTTGACGTTAATGTCCCTCCCAAATATGTAATAAACATCCCCATACCACAGTGACCGGGAGGAGAATATTACCTTATTTGGTCTCCCAAACAAATGACGAAAGTATACGACCATGGTATAATTTCGTTTATTACGGCTGCCATAAGAACAAATTAGGAATGTCCAAACTCAAATGGTGCGTCCAGTTACGAGCACAATACGATCTAATAAAATATCTAGCACGACATACTCACACGGTCAGCAAAGCTGCAAGAATCCGCGCTTCTAGTATGATCTCATATGGTGTCTGAACGTCACATAATCATATCACTCTGACAAAACCCTAAAACGATGCAATTGAACAAAGGCTCCTTTTGGAATCTATCTAGTGACTGTGCCAACCAAAATAGATGAGCAACTTGAACTTTAATCTGAGCAAATAAATCTGTCTGGAACGGACAATCTAAACAAATGACACCCCAAAATGCATGACAAAGCTAACAAAGGTTGCAAATCTCTGTCGGGTTCACAAGCTTGAAAGCAACGGGTGGAAAACGTTGGCACTAAATATGACACAGAACACTGCATATAGATACGCTTCGTCCCCTCGTGATCCCAATGCTTCACAGACTTTGGTCTCTCATTTATGACCACAGTGCTTCACACTGAATGTGCAAAGAATCTGTTAAAAAAAAAACTTTATTGACAAACTACTTTGATTCTGGTACGTTTATTTTTGATGGGGTTCGTCATTTCATAACCTTAATGCTTTCCACCAAACTATAAAATATTCCATTAAAAACATAGCCTTTCTCGGGGTCACATGGGTTTAGGGAAGAGGGCACAAAGTCTCTGAATGCAGCATGTCGATATGATTTTCTATAGCTGCTATTGCTATCACAATAAGTAAGACCTTAACTGTAGTAAACGGATATAAGGGGCGAATCAACCGATGTAGTCAATTGCCTTTAGCCCAAGCGATAGCGTTTCAGATGATGTAGAGTGATGATCAACTCGCTGGTACACGTAGTCAAACGAATTTCGCTTTCATTTTCAGACAGGTTTTTGCGATTTTTTTACTCCGATACTGTCTTTCTAGCATAAAGTTAAGGCTGGTACTTGTATTTCTACAAATGATTTAGGAAATACTCACGTTGGTTCACAGAAATAGGTTGACTGCCGCAGCTGCCACATATTCTAATTTAGAAATACTGCTCAAGATCTATCCCCAATGGGGGAATTTGCTAAGACATTTTCTTAAGCGAAAAAAGTAGGGTTTAAAATGGCATCGGATAGCCGAATGGTAAGCGTGCGCTCGCTGTATCATACGGCCTGCCATTGAGTCAACTGGCGTGGTTTCAAATGCGCGGTTGTACGTGGCAAGGAGTAGGGTCGCCTGTCCAACCTCGTGATTTTTCACTGGGTATTCCGGTTTCCTCCCCTTGCTAAAGATCTCTACGCGCAAGCAAGGGTTGGATAGCCGAATGGTTAGAGTGCGCTCGCTGTATCATACGGCCTGCCATTGAGTCAACTGGCGTGGTTTCAAATCCCCGGTTGTACGTGGCAAGGAGTAGAGTCGCCTGTCCAGCCTCGTGGTTTTCACTGGGTATTCCGGTTTCCTCCCCTTGCTAAAGATCTCTGCGCGCAAGCGAATTATTAAAATAAAATCAAAAAACCATGTTAATCCCGAAATGACCTAGTTTGTGTCGAGTGGACGTTAATCCCCATTTCTCTCTCTCTTAAAATGGCATCAAATTCTGTTTGATTAATAGGTGACATAATAATGATTTTTATGATAAGCTTAAAATTGGTATTTTCCAAAGTATGCAATGTTATATGGTATTAGAAATGCATAAACCCTTGTGTACTTAAAGATTTATTGTAAGAGTTTGGATATAGTTTCAATCGATGGTTGCCATACACGTGGGTTTTGTTTGGGGGGTAAGTTAATTTATAGTGAAGTATGATACGAAATATTGTGTAACCTGTGTTGTTAAAACACTGCAATGTTTACTCAGCTCAAACATATCTTTCTATTTTTTTTGGTGAAGATTGGAATAACTGAAGAAGAAAATGCAAATTCTAGAGGTTAGTTAGTTTTGTCTTATCATTTTTAGGGGTTTCTTTCACGATTAGAAAACAATCAGGAAAAAATTTAAAGCGGTTTTCATAGCAAACGATAGATGACAAGAAGCGTTGGTGCTTGTAGTCTGCAATAAATAATAAGCTCATCATCATTTCTGTTTTACCTAAAGTGTGAGGTTTAACTCCATAAAATATACAAAGTATTTTCTCTGGGAATAAAAATGGTTGAATGGCTATGACTCTATTCTTTGCAACCTTAAAGATACATTATGTAAGATTTAGACCAAGAGCGCCTCATTTTCTTGCTATAATATTTCAAAAACAGATACGTTCTAATCTCCCATATGCTAGTGTAGTAAAGACAAGAAAACGAAATTTTGAACTATAAATAACGATACGAAATATCAAATTTAAGTCTTTAATTTTTGCTCAACTCGAGGATTTCTTTCTCAAATATTGGAGCAAACTAAATAGTCTGCTTTATGTTTCACATAATTAAAGAAATGCATTTCAAAAATTAGCCAGCACAGAGTATTAGAGAAGTGCAGTGTAGGGTGTCATTGGTTAAGCAAAAACTCATTAAAATGACCCAAAAGAGAAAATATTGAACTATTTTTACAACCACAACATGTATATTGTCATTTTTCTCATTGGTTTTAGCATTTTTCTACCGTTTTATTGTTTCAACTTCTTTGATTTGTTTTGAGAGGAGGCTGCCGCCCCCAGCGCCTAAGCTATAAAACGCCTTTGCCTAAAACAACACATCTTTCAACCCAATCAGCCCGTTCTTCAAAGTAGCTACTGCCGGAAACCCCACCTGATGTTTCTCTGGCTTCCACCTCGGGTGATATTGCAGACAAGTCAGTGTTTCCAAATAAACTTGCCACATTGTCTTTTGCAAGGTAGGCGTAGCCACGCAGGTAAATTTCGTATGGGAAACGATAAAGATGGCGTACGCAGTCTGGCTCGCGTTGTCATCAATGCCATTAGCCTTTCCCAAATAAAAACGCCCCTCCAGACCACCCGACATCCCCTCGCGTAGGTATGTCCGATTATCAGTAGTCCTTTGGATAGCAGACCTACCTGGGCCGCCTTGTGCCTACGGGCTAACCAAAATAAAAACGGCACCTTACAGGACATCGCACCTCCCTTCACGTAGTTATGTCCGAATGTCAGTAGCCATTTGGATAATGGTCGCCTGTCCAACCGCGTGGGTTTTCTCCCGGTACTCCAGTTTCCTCCCACTGCTAAAGATCCCTACGCGCAAGCGAATTATTGAAATAAAATTTAACCATGTGTTGGTTTCGAAGTGGCCTGGTTTGTGTCGGGTGGACGTTAAACCCCATTTCTCCCTCTCTCCCTTTGGATGATCACTTATGCAATGCATCCGTTGGGTCTTGGGTCTTCAAAGATTAGATTATTCTTCTTGTCCTTACGGGGTCATATCATAAAATCATTTATATCAATCTCACACGAAATCGTAGACTCACTCAAGGATCTCGCAGGTTGGGAACATTGATAGCCATATTAGTGGAACCCATCCTACCAAAGAAAGGTTTACTGTTGACTGAGAGGAGATGACAGTCCAGCAGGATATGTGTTCAGTTCACTTATCGTACTCTAGGGTCTCGCAACCCAGGGATCAGGAAAGTTTGGACATATTATTTGTATAATTATTTGACTTGTATTATTTGTTATATTTTATATAACGTATAGGTAGATAGTAGTATTTCTATGATCATTTATATTTTACATTACGTGCATTTAGCGGGTATTATTAGTATGATTTTATTTAATGTGTATTTTGCAAGTATTATTTGTATCATTACTTATGTTTTATATAATAGGTCGATGGAAAATATTGTTTATAAGTAAAGATGGGAGTAATACAGAGCCCTACTCACTACTTATGTTAAACCAATCTGATCAGTAAAACATCTTTTTGTTCATCTGATTATCAACTTTATGATGAGATTCAGATTGATCATTGTATAACTAAAGACCTCATTAACTGGCACCGAAATCCACCTGATAAGGTAAGAAATGATGTTATATATTGTATAAACAGCCCATATTTGTCTATTCTTGTTGAGTGCAAATTGGTTTGGTTAACTGGGCGATCTGCAGCTTAGGTTTTACATCATAAGGTGTGTATTGATTTAAGTTGCTCGGTGCCCAAGGCCTGTATAGGGAATAGGTTTTTTCCGGAGTTTTCGGTTTACTTCCACTGCCGAAGTAGCACCTGCGCCCATCCGAATTATTGGATTGTGCCATATCCTAATCTCAAAATGGCCTGGTTTGTGTTCAATGGTCGTGATAGTTCTAGTAATGTGTGTCCACAGTTTGTATTTTGTAAACCTTATATTATATACAGGTAGCTGTAACTTATACCAACCAATATTTTGAATTATTAAACTTCATGGTTTATAACAACAGCGAGGTTAAGTTAAATTCTACGTCCAGGGAAAATTGGTTTAATACGTCATATACAGTAGAGAGTAAATATGGGTACATTTTTCTCGACTCCATACTGAAATCGTGAGTATCAATATTTTATTAAATACTTCAAGAGAAGTAGCTCATTCACGAATATAGTATTTCCCGTGGAGTGGAAAATCGGTAGTAAAGACAATCTTTTATTAATTATATCACTTTCTTCATATATTTACAATGAGATTCAAATTCGATCAAATAATAGTAATTTTTATTGCTTAAAGAAACATTTCTCTAAAGTGGGTTTTTTTTCTCAACAATAGCAAAGTGAGGGGTTCCCCATAAAGGACAAAAGCGGGAATTTTCTAATAATAAGAAATGGCGATAGTGAAGATAAACCCAAAGTGGCAAAAGCGGGAGTTTAGCCCAAAATTTAGGAATCCCCCCCCCCCCTGATAAAAATGGGAACTTTTCCCAAACCATTACGAAAATCACTATGACGTCCCTTGTCCCATTATAAATTAGTCTGAATTTAATTATTTCTTTAAATATAATAATCACTTAACATTAACGAGCCCATTTTCATGTGGACGTATTATGCCGTCGCCCTGTCCGTCTGGACGTCTGTCCGTCCACAGTTTGTTTGTGGACTCTCTACAGGTCACAATTCTTATCTGATTTTGAGGAAATTTGAAATATAGGTTTATCCCCTTAAGATCTCGGCTGCTTTCGATATTTGTATGTATCGGATCGAAACGTCATGGATTATGGCCCCTGATTGTACCAAAAATCATGTTTTTAGATTGTGTACCCTATAGAGGTCAGAATTTTGAACCGATGGTGATGAAACTTGACATGCATGTTTATAACCAAAAGATCTTGGTTCCTTTAGATATTTGCGCCCATCGGATCGTAACTTACTGAGTTATGGCCCCTGATTGTAAGAAAAATCGCCTTTTTTAGCTTGTGGTCCCTCTGGAGGTCACAATTATTGTCCGATTTACAAACAACGTTTGATTGTATCACCGTTACATTGTAATGAAGGTTGAGGTCGAATTTCGTGACAATCGAACCAAAATGGCCGCCGTTTGTACGCTAATACTATAAAAATATGGTATATCAAAGTTATGACCCCGTAGAGGTCACAATTTTAATTTAATTTTGATGAAACTTTAAATGCATCCAACCAAAAGATCTTAGTTCCTTTCGATATTAGCGCATATCCGATCCCAACTTTCTGAATTATGACCCCTGATTGTACAAAAAATCGCCTTTTCAGCCTCTAGAGGTCACAATTATTATCCGATTTAAAAAAAACAACGTTTGTTTATATCACCGTTACACCGTAAAGAAGGTTGAGTTCGAATGTCTTGTAAATCAAAGCAAAACCGCCGTATACGCGAATAGTGTAAAATATGGTATATTATCAAGGTTGTGCACCCTGTATTGATCACAATTTTAATCTATTTTTGTCGAAACTTGCAATGCATGTTTATAACCTAAAGGTTTATAACCTTTCGATATTTGGAGCATATCGAATTATAACTTCATGAATTATGGCCCTTGATTGTAGGAGAAATGCCTTTCTTTTTAGCTTATTTTCTATTCATCTCTCGAAAATGTGGGCGTATCCTGGCTGGCAGCCGCTGGTTTTGCTAGGGAGACATCTTTGGAGATTGTAACCGAAAGTGTAAATTCTGGACCTTGTGGTCAGCGCGTTAAAGAAATGATAGTATGGGTTCCGTTCCTAGATAGTATTGCACTGTATATTTACTGGGAAAAACCAACGGATTGGTGACGTAGGACAAGCAAGTGCTCGGAGTTTTCAGAGTGGTCGCCCCTTTTCAATGTCGCAGATAACGAAAAGTGTCTAATGACTCGAATGGGACAAAAAACTGAGGTCCTGGTTGACGTCCACGTAAAGCAACCCTTGAAAATTAGAATTCGAAACAAAAGTAGCACGTAGCGCCACTGTCTAGGCATATCTTCCCTCCCAGCTGTAGAACGTTAAACCCCATTTCTTTCCATGCCCTAGTGAAAGAAACAAACAATATTTATTTTCAACGATTTCTAATAATAACTTTCATTCTTATTACTCTTTAGCAGCGTAGCGTCTTCAATTTTTATTTGAAGTTTCCCGTCTTCATTAGGGCAGCTGGAGCAGAACGGTAGGACGTGAAAACCTAATTCATTATTCGAAATTTATGTTGTCGACCATATTTACCTTGCCAACAAAATTTACATTAACTGAGCACTTTTTCATGATTTTGTTACAGAATAAACAGAAACTTTGTAAATTCTTACGAATTATCTCGCGGGTTTTTCATAAACTACATGAGTGTAGGTTTGGATTTTACCAACTACACAAAAACAAAATGGTATCACATGACGCGTGCAAATACTTATTATCATTATGATTCTTCGCAAAGTAAGTTGTTTTCAGTGACATTAATTGTGGTGGCCATACCAAGGCCTAAACCTGGACACGACCACACGGCTAATTGACATGTGACATTGTAAGTTACTAAGTTATATGCTTTGCCAGATTTATTATTGGTTCATTATGAAATTTGGGTTCTTTATGCCTCCAGACATTTTGAGATCATGTGATAATAATTATACAAAAGTAGAATTATGCACGATAAATATATATATGAGTGGAATCTTGCACGTAAAGGACAATAATGGCGTCAGCCATTATCATCAATATTGCCTAGCAATAGCTTATTTCCTTGTTACAGATGGAGTCCGTTGCTACAGAGATACAAATAATACAGTTCATCTACCAGTTACAGACTGTGATTCTTCAGAGAACTGTCCTCTTTGCTGTTCCTTACGTCAAAAGGCAATGGCTGTAATAGGATTTAAAGAAATAACAGGCGTACGTGTAAGATAAATAATTTAATGGGCTTAATTGTTTCCACTGTGATTTGTAATAAACAAAGAAAATCATACCACCCCATAAGTCATTGCGGAGTAATTAAAAATGGATGAATCACAAACGACAAAATAATAATAGGATAAAATGACTTCCGTTAATTTTGGACCGTATCTACTTGATTAGAAATTACATAAAAAACTAAAAATAGAAGGTTAATCAATTTTGTAGGTATAATAAGTGCTTTTAGACCCACTTTCTTCTGTTTGATTGTCTAATGAATAAGAGCTAAACATGTATTTCAAATGATCCAATTAAGATAACAAACGTTGATTTTCAACTGCAGGATTCCAATAAAACTTGTTCCTGTGTTGATAATCTACCGGAAGCAGTTGCTGATCACTTTGCTAATATCCAAACATCATGTTTCGATAATTGTGGTGAGGCCCTGTGTTACAATGTGCATGAACTAAGTGGTAAATCATTTTAGTTATTTTTGCATATATTTAAATTTGTGATTATATTTATTGGTCATTATAATGTCTATAACACTATGGTAGCCTCATCCCCTACCCCAAGAACGTTCGGGATATTAGATTACCACAAACGCGTTTTCTGCTATTCTGGCCTATGACAACAGTAACTTCAGTGACCTAATAATATAGCCTAACCAGCTAATCAATCGTTCACTGAACACGGCGCCAGGACCGTCGGGAGTAAATTCGGCTGCAGCAAACTTACTTCCCGGCTATTCCAGTCGTGAATACGGCAACTTCAATGGCCTACTATTGGTGGACTACCTGCATCTCAAACAAGCAATCAATCGTTTAAGATGGGGGGGGGGCTCTCGTTCCCCCAAGAAAATCTGGAAAATTTAACCGCCGCATGTAGGCGTTTTCTGATATTCTGGCCCGTGAGTTAAGTTAAGCAGCATCAAAGTTGTCTTATTATTTTACAACCGAAATCCCACTCTATTTTCCAATCAGACTGTTGTAGCTGCATTCACAAAATAACCAATACCCGAAATATGTCCAACAAAGTAGAGTTGCCCCAGACAAAATGTTTAAATCCACAATCGATTCAGTAAAAGTAAAATCAGCGTTTTATTTGTTTTCGGGCTCTTTATTGTCATTCTACCCGTCTGCCCGAAAAGTCCCTTAGTTAGAGGAGGTGGACTGGCTCGTACGCCTTTGAGCTTGTATTCACAGTAATTATTCGTTTCATAATGCCTTTATTGTTATTGTATAACAGGAAAAATCATCAGCGCAGACGTTGAAACCGACATGAAAGAAGGTGAATTTTCCCACTTCAATGTAAAAACACAATTTAATGAATCAGAGATTAAAGTATCGTTGATGTGGGTGAGTATACTTAATCAGTATAATAGTAAATCATTAAAGAATATGCAAGTCTTATAGTAGGTTATTTTTCCATGTTCTTGTATTCTGTAAAACAGAAACTGCGAACATTGATAGAATCTCTAACGAGATGCAACCCGACGACAGTACTAAGTTCGTTATTTTGCACAGATGTAGTAGATTCCCTTTTGCCGTTTGGTGTATGTTGACCATGGTTACGACGGGAGATGGGTGTTTAGCGATCCTATGATAAAGATGTGATGTGGCAATTATTTTTACTTTAAATTGGTACAAGGGAGCGGTTTCGTTATGTTGATTTGAAGTGGCGTAATGTTTACAATTTGTGATCCTGGAAAAGGCCCCCTAATCGACCCGTGTCATCCAATTTCTATTCAATTTTCACTGAGTTACTATTAGACAACAAACAACCGTCGGTTATGTGTCGCCAGAGCTATGTACATGGAACAAGTGTGCAAATTGGTGTAGAAAAGTTACTGTGTATCTTCAACCACTCAACGCCTTAATAGTGTTATCACAATGTCGTTTATATCTGCGACTATGAGCTCAATGAATTGTAATCAGACTGGTATGAACTTGTCGCAAAGTGTTAATATGTAGTAACAACTGCCTATAAGTACATACAATAGGGTGCACACAATGCCGACCTTTTCGACTTTTCTCAACCGATTCATTTGTAGATCCCCTTATTTGTTCCACTAGATGAGTAACTACGCTGGGCTAAATATGAGTGAGATTGAAGAATGTCTATGTGGGCAACGCCACTATCAAAAAAATCGCCAATTTCCGGAAAAAAAGAAAAAAATTAAACAGAATTCTAACAAGTGTTGTGATTTTACCGATTGGATTTACTTCCGTTATGAGGTCTTGAAACCCCACTGGATATCCGGGACTACGCACGATCATCAATCTGAGTTCCCGTATTTCTACGCCGGACAGTATATAGACCCTCAGCCTGAGTTCCCGTATCCATACGCCGGACAGTATATATAACCCATCACCGTCAATGGATCGGTCTTAAAACCTTCACAGAGATTGACAGAGTTTACACGGTAAATTGATATTGCGGACTTCACTCGGCAGCCAAGTTGGCTGAGAATTCTACATTGGTAGTATCGGAAAAAACATTATTATAACATTGACATTGTGTGAACAGTAGTTCATTAAAAAAAAGGGGAGAGGAAAGTTGAATAAAAAGATTGATTTACTTCGAATTGTTTTGGGTACATAAGTGTGAAGGGTCGTATTTGTGAGCGTGTCTCGCATTTCCAAATACGACTCATTAACACCTTGATAAATTTATTTACTTAAACGCACGTGTCTGTACACATACAGATCGCACGTGCAGACATTGTCTGGCTATACCCGTGTAACTACACGTGGTACATTTTGTTGTTTATTTATACTACAAGTTAAGATTTACTTAAAGGGACAACATGTCTTGTCAAATAAATGTCAATACATGTACTAGAAATGATTTACTCGAGTTGGGTGTAAGTCCCATAGCAACTGACAAGTTGTTAGGAACCCGCGAGGCATGCGGAAAGTTAGATCGTGAGGAATTAATGCAAAATTCCAGAGGTGATGGAATTTTCAGCCTCTATCTTTTGTTGTTTTGATTTCACCGAGGCGGAGACACCGTCGACCTCCGGTGCAAACAAACCTCCCTGTTCTAGCACGGGTAACTGGACACAACAAAACCCTGGACCAAAACGGTTTTCATTGGCCCCTAAGTCCCTATCCTATGACGGCAATTCAAATTGGCAAGCTTTTTCCAATAAATTTACACGTTTTGCGACCGTAAATGCTTGGTCTGACACTGAATGTAGAGATCAATTATGTTTTTGTTTAGAAGGCAAAGCTAGTGAATACTTCTCAATAGTTTCCGCAAGGTTTATTGGTCTGACGTTCTTCGAAATAATGGCTAAACTAGACCGTAGATTCGGTAACCAGGATTTGCCTGAGACTTCCATGATACAATTTCATAATTTGAGACAAGCATATGACGAAAAGTTAAATGATTGGGCCGACAGGGTGTTAACAATGGCTTTCCGCGCGTTTACGGACAGTTCCGAGGAATATGTCACTAGTCAAATAATACTTAGGTTTTGTCAGGGGTCCTGTGACAAAGAAGCTGGACAGTATGCGTGTAATGCGCGACCAAAAAGTCTTGAAGAGGCAATACAAGCGATTAAGTGGTATAAGCACAACAGCATTGCTATTTATGGCCGTTCCTCCCGTAGGGAAACGCGTAGCCCCAATCGAGATTACGAATCGACTCGTGTTCGAGCCGTAAACACGCAAGTTAAAAGAGACGGTTTCGCCCAAGTCCGACGGCATGGAAGCCCGTATACAATGTGTGGAAAATCGTTCGTCTAAATTAGAGAGCACATTTAACAGTTTAATGGGTAAGTTTGACGAATTGTCCGGAAAGTTTAATAAACTGGCCGATTTTGTACGAAGATCTAGATCACGTTCTCGGTCACAATCGCCATCACGTGACCCATCTTGTTTTAGTTGTGGTAAGAATGGCCACTGGAAGCGGGATTGCCCTAATTTAGTACCTAAAACAAGTACTCCGACCGGGAAAGACCGTGTGGATCGACATGTTAGTTTTGTGCGCAGTGACGAAAGCGAGTCTTTAAACTTGACCGGATCGAGCGAATAGGCGAGCGTTCGGTCCAAAGTTTGTTGGATAATTCGCCTCCTTTGTTGTCTGCGGAAATGACGTCGAACGGGTCGGGTATACGCGAGACGATCGCTAGTTTTGGATCCGCCAACGGATCGAACGGTTTCACAAACACCGATTTATACGGTGAGATAACTTCTAATATCACCGCTCCGGAGGGTGATCAATATATGTTCCAGGATACCGAAACTTCTGCAAACGGTGTCTTTGCGAGAACCGATACGCCCGGTTCTAAAATCGAGGAAACGTGCGATTTTTCATCGACGTCAATCCGTAGAGTACATTCAGACTCTATGTATAAATTGAACTTAAAAGTTCAAGGTCAACAAGTTTCACCTGTGTTAGATACGGGAAGTCAAGTAACCATACTTTCGGATCGCCGTTTTGAGGAATTAAGGGATAAACCGCCGAAAATTAAGGATGTGAAATTACATACGGCCGGTCGCCAGTTGAACTTTCCTGGATTCATTGTCGGTCCTGCTAATCTGGAATTGGGTTCTTTCCAAGCAATCTGTTTAAAACACAGATCCAATTTCGTTTCGTTTTTTATAGTTCAAAATTTCGTTTTTTCTTGTCTTTACTACTCTTGGATCTGGAGGACTTGTTATTTAACAGGTGTTCTGCCTCAAATGAGGGGTCAGCCAATCAAATGGTCTGTCGAATCGACCGTTTGACCTTTTCATGCGTGGAACTGTGGGTAGATATTACCAGCCAATGACGTCTATACTAACACCAGCGGATAGAAATCAAAACAAAACAAAAGTAGATTTTAAAAAGCATGGCAGTCGCTAATTGGTTAATCGAATGACTGACGTTATCGGGTGAAATGTCCCGTGCTTGATACCTGACGTCATAGAACGTGAGCTCCCACTATAACTTGTTAGATCTACATGAGTGTAGGCCATCGAAAGTATAAAAAACGAAACGAAATATAGATCTATATTTTAATTAGATTGCTTTCCAAGTAGAATTAGATCATTTATATGTGGCTCCTATCGAAGATGACATGTTATTAGGTCTCGATTTTATGCGAGCAAATAAAGTGCATATTGACATGTTAAACGATAGAATGCAAATTGGCAATGATATTTTTTATCTGTTCTATGGTAAATTTGATGAGCAATGCCAGAATGCTAATTTGTCCATTGCAAAAAGGATAGTGGTACCACCGATGTCTGTGCAATATAAGTAAGGATTTACCTCGATATATGGTTGAACCGTTAAAACACCCGGAGTTGTTAATAGCCCATTCCATACACTCGCATATTGAAACTCAATTTCCACGCATTTGCTTGATTAACCCTTCCGAAGAAAAAGTAGTACTCGACAGGAATGAATCTATAGCTAAGGCCGTTGAGTTTAGGGAATCCGACATTGTTGATCCGTTGCCCCCGGACTTTAGTCAATCAGGCCCTTTAAATGTTGATAAAATACCTGAACATCTAATCGATTTATTTGAACGCTCCAAGAAATTGCTTCCGGAAGAAGACCAATTAAGACTTGCTCAATTGTTAATTGAATATCAGGAAGTTTTTGCAAAACATCAGTTTGACTTGGGAAATTTTACCGCATTGGAATACGTTATTGAAACTAACGATGCCAAACCGATTAAACAACATATGAGGCGCACGCCCGTTTGTTTTGCGAAGGAGGAAGAGGAAAATTTGAAAAAAATGTTAGATTCTGGGGTTATCCAGCCGTCGAATTCCGATTGGGCATCTCCCCCAGTTTTAATCCGAAAAAAAGACGGAACCGTCCGCTGGTGTATAGATTACCGGAAATTAAATGCGGTTACAACTAAAGACGTTTTCCCCCTGCCCCTAGTTGACGAATGTATGGATGCCTTGTCGGGGAATAAATGGTTCTCGAAACGTGATGCAAATTCCGCGTATTGGCAAATACCACTCAAACAAGAGGATCGGAAGAAAACCGCCTTTATTACTAAGTACGGTTTGTTTGAATTTACGAAACTTCCCTTCGGTTTGACTGGAGCCGTTTCCGGTTACTCGAGGAGTATCAGTTTAGTTCTAAATGGTCTTAGTTGGAACGTTACATTAGCGTTTCTGGACGCTACGATGGTCATGGGTAAAAATGTAGATGACCATTTATGTAATTTAAGGTCGGTGTTAGACCGATTTCGGGAATATGGCATGAGATTGAAACCTAAAAAATGCGAACTGTTTCAGCAAGAAGTCGAGTTCCTGGGCCGAATGGTTGGTCAAAATGGTCTAAAAGCGGGTAACAATTTAACCAAAACCGTCGAAAAATGGATGGTTCCTACTTGTACTGAAGAAGTCGAATCCTTTTTAGGCTTCGCGAATTACCATAGAACATTTATTAAAGGGTTTGCTAGAATAGCCATACCGTTATATGCTATTACCGGTAAAAAGGCCTTCGTATGGGGCGATAAACAACAAATTGCGTTTGACCAACTTAAACAATTGCTTGTGACAACTCCTGTGCTGGCGTTGCCTACGGAAAATGATACCTTCATTCTTGACTGTGATGCCAGCATGAATGCTGTCGCTGCCGAATTATCACAGGTACAAAATGCCCAAGAACGGGTTATCGCTTATAGTAGTTTTTCCCTTTCGCCTGAGCAGCGCCGTTACTGTACCACCAGACAAGAACTTTTGGCAATTGTACGCTTCACGCGACAATTTAGACATTATTTGCTTGGCAAGCCTTTTGTAGTGAGAACAGACCATGCCAGTCTGGCTTGGCTGTTACGATTCAAACACCCGACAGGACAACTCGCCCGCTGGTTAGAGGCTTGGGTCAATATTATATGACGGTCGTACACCGTAAAGCGAGTTTACATATTAATGCAGATGTTTTAAGCCGCATGAAACTGCCGGATAAGCCCTGTGACGATTTTAATATAGACATTCAGTTAACTGACTTGCCGTGCGGCGGGTGCCTCTATTGTCAGAGAGCTCACAAAAATTGGATCGATTTTGCTAGAAATGTGGATGATGTTATACCGTTGCCATATAAGTCCGGTATTAAACGCAATTTACTTTTGGATAACAATTCAACCGAAGAATAGAACACAATTTTTATGGGAAACAATCACTGGTTTATTCTAAAAGCACGACGTTTCGACAAGTATCCTCTTATCGTTATCAAGCACAATGATAGAATAAACCAGTGATTGTTTCCCATAAAAATTGTGTTCTGTTAATGTGTTTCCCAATCGCTAAATGCCACTTAAAGATTATCAACCGAAGAACCCGTTGGCATAACGGTAACAGGGTATCCGAATGACCCCCGAGTAAACCTAGTAACTATCGAAGGAATTGATGACGACACGGGTGGCGAAGGGATCTCCTTAAGTGATTATTCAGGGGAAACGACTAGAACCGCTCAATATCATGATCAAGATTTAGAGATTATTTTTACTTGGTTAAACTCCGGGATCGAACCTGAAGAAAACGATTTAATGTTGACGAATCCCGCAGTAAAACATTACTGGATTAACCGCAATCTATTTGTTTTAGATGATAACGGCGTTCTTCGCATTAAGCGACCCAATAATTTGTCAAATACCCAACTGGTTGTTCCGGAAGAGTTAAAAATTGAAATTTGTCAATTGTGTCACAACATTCCATTGTCGGGCCATCTGGGCATTCAAAGAACAAAAAGTCGAATTAAGCAACAGTTCTATTGGTATGGTATGACGGATTATGTACGCGCTTATGTCACTTCTTGCGCTACCTGTAATATTAATAAGAATACGCAAGCTAAAGCCCGTTACAAATTGAATAAATATCACGCAGGCTCGCCAATGGAGAGAGTACACTTAGACTTTTTGGGTCCCTTACCCGTTACGCAAGCCGGGAATGAATACATCTTAATGATGGTCGACCAATTTTCAAAGTGGGTTGAATGCGTTCCTCTTCCGTCACAGACTGCGGAAGTTACTGCCAAGGCAGCAGTTAATGAATTCTTTTCACGGTTTGGTTGTCCGTTTCAGGTTTTCACGGATCAGGGGAGAAATTTTGAAAGTCATTTGTTCACTGCATTGTGCAGAGTATTACAAATACATAAGGGCCGTACTACACCCTATAGACCTAGCTCGAACGGACAGGCTGAAAGATACAATCGCAGTTTGATGGGAGCAGTTAAGTGCTATATAGAAGGCTGTCAAAATGATTGGGATATTTATTTACCGCAACTTGCCAGCGCTTTGAGGTCAAGTGTCAATAGACAGACGGGATATACTGCTAACAAGCTTATGTTAGGTCGAGAAGTTAATCATCCCGCTGATCTAATGTTTGGTTCACCCGTCGAGAACGCTGGTGACGTGGATTCGTTCGTTTCTAAACTCGAACGAGCTTTAATTGAAACGCATAAATTAGCTCGCGATAAATTAAATACGAGCCAAGAACGAATGAAAAGAGATTATGATTTACGTTCGAACGTGAAAAAATATCAATTACATGATGCAGTTTATATTTTGGACACTGCAACCAAAAAGAGCAAAAGTCGCAAATTATCCCCCACGTGGAAAGGGCCAGGCGTTATAACGCAAGTAATTACGCAGTATTTGTTCCGAATTAAAACACGAAAAGGCGAAACGGTTTTACATCACGACCGCATAAAAGCTTCTCATGATAGGGAATTGCCGTCATGGATTTTAAGGTTCCGTATAAGGTCGGAAACTAGTATAAATCCGACTGATGCCGGAAATGTCGATATTTATTGTATTTGCCGAAAACCCGATGACGGTCATCCTATGATATGCTGTGACCGATGTGATGAGTGGTTTCATTACCGCTGTGTTAATATAGACCCGAGCACAGACTGGGACGATAAGGAATATTATTGCCCTAAGTGTTCTCTGTAAGTATCCGTTGTGACGTTGATGTGACAGGGGGGTGGACTTAATTAATCCAGTTACTGTCTTTACCGCTATAACGGTAAAGGCAGTGCTAGCTTTTATTTTTTTAGGATATGGATGATCATGAAACAGTAAGACGCTCCTGGGCCCCCTACAACTCCCGGGTGGGTTTCAGCAACATAAGTAGACGGGGTTATCAAGCGCCCGTAGGATTTGCAGATTTTGAACCTGCTCCGCCGTCACCCCGGCCCCCCGGCTCCAATCTTGCCCTCCTTCGAGGATTTTTTTAGGGATGTGGAGTCACCACCAGTCGTTTTGACTGCAGAGAGGCCAGTCTCCCCACACCCTATAACTCACAACCACTTATTTTTGGAGTACACCCGGACGGGTGTAACCCCCAGGTCTTTTCCAGCCAACTCTATAATTAATGCCCCGAGAGTCATAAGGCGCACCCAAGGCCGTAATCAGACATGCCATTAATTGGCTGCGGGTATAAGGACCGCAAGATTAAGTTTCATTGCATTCGTAATCATTTACCCGAATGCTTTGGAGATGAGTATTCCACCAGTCACCTAATTGTGGGAAAGAAGGCCGAGAGTATTGCCGTTTTGTGTAGAATTTTGGGGGTAACGCCCAGAGAGATGGTAGACAAATTTAACCGCTGGCAGCTGTTGCCCGAACAAAGCCAGATACGAGAAAAAGAATACCCCGCTCTTAGGGCAATGAGTGAGATTAAGAACTGGCCCCGACCCATTAGGTTTTCTCTAAGACCCCTCAACTCGCCGGCATGCCTATCATACTGGAGGTGCATGATTGTTATGATTAATAGTTTATCTTCCAGAGATCAGGGGGAATTTGTTAATTTTTTGAGATCCCCTAGGTCAACTTCCACTAACACTCCCGTTGAGGACTGGGACCAAGAGGTAGTGGCTAACATTTAAGGAGTAGTAGTCGAAGAATGGTTTTTTTTGAGTGAATGGCGAGTGGATGTGACTGGTGTACTTGTATACCGTTGTTGAGTGACAGTGGGAGTGCATGGCTGGCTAGTCCTTATAAAAAATAAAACATAAACAAAAAAAAATAGAAAAAGAAAAAAATATATAATAATAATTATATTGTGTATATAGAAGGAAAAAACCGGAAGTTTTTTTTCAGATGTGCAGGTAGCACCTTTCCTCTTTAGGAAAAACGGGGAAGAGTGTTGTGATTTTACCGATTGGATTTACTTCCGTTATGAGGTCTTGAAACCCCACTGGATGTCCGGGACTACGCACGATCATCAATCTGAGTTCCCGTATTTCTACGCCGGACAGTATATAGACCCTCAGCCTGAGTTCCCGTATCCATACGCCGGACAGTATATATAACCCATCGCCGTCAATGGATCGGTCTTAAAACCTTCACAGAGATTGACAGAGTTTACACGGTAAATTGATATTGCGGACTTCACTCGGCAGCCAAGTTGGCTGAGAATTCTACACAAGCTTTAATATTTACTTTGATGCCTTCTACTGAACAAGACATGTAAAATAAAGCAGTACAAGAAGTATATATACGATTATATAAGGTTTGAGAACCAAATTAAGTCAACTACATTGATTAGTAACCATCGATTGTTCGTTCCAAGATTGTCATTTTGTCTATTTAATTCATCACTGTGTGAATAAAACACATAAAAATACCTGTGGCAAGTAAGTCATCTAAAATTACAATACAGTTAGGGGAATTCACTTTTTGAAGAGTTTTTTACGCAGATTAGGTGTCATTTTTCTCTCATTTTCCACTTCTTGTAGCGTATTCTGATAATTTTCCTCAACCCTTGCACTTGCTAAAAAGTCTGTACTTAGCTTCACGCCTCTCTTGGCATTATCGTTGGTCACATGTATAGCCCTTACATTGCGTATAGACTCTTGATAGGCTTCACACAACTTCCAGTCTTCTACTGGTAAAATTAGGAATTCATCACTAATTCTTAAAGATGAGAGTTACACTGCATTTGAACCACCAAGCACAGTATACAAGTGAAACAAAGTCCACAAATTCTCTAAGCTTGGTGACTTGAGAAGTGGTCGTGACAGTTCCCTTCGGTAAAGCTGCAATTTGATGCTCCAGTAACACAAGTTTCAATGTATATATCAACTTAGCCATCCACCTGGC
Organism: Patella ulyssiponensis; assembly: GCA_963678685.1. Taxonomy (NCBI): domain Eukaryota; kingdom Metazoa; phylum Mollusca; class Gastropoda; family Patellidae; genus Patella; species Patella ulyssiponensis. The sequence goes on from OY783228.1 coordinate 21,309,178, forward strand.
CTTATGCATGGCACCGGGACGTTGAAACGTTACCTTTTTGCCTTGACTTAGGTAAGATACACACAATGTCATCATCTCTTTATAGTCACCCCTCACAAACTCAGTTTTCTGCTTCGATAGACGAATCAACTCATCCTTCCATTTCAAAACGTATTCGTGTGTTTCTTTTGGGAACTTGGAAATGTCAAAGTAGTTGAGAGGTTGATTTATATCATGTGGAAAATAATTCCAGTTCTCACGTGTTCGGACAAACAAACTCACTTCTGGTGATTTGGAGACTTCCATCTTCAAGTCCTCAAAGACATGTCCCCCTATCAACTCGCCGACATGATGGCAACAACCTGGCCAGAATAGTGCACGGTCAAGGCGCTGTTGAATCTGGATGCACGCTGCAGTCATGTGTCCAGTGTTAGACGAAGTGGTATCAAACACCATATTTACAACATTTCCAGAGCATTGCCATGCTTTGAGTAGCTCTGAGGTCAGCCTTGATATGATTTCTCCAGCTCGTTCATCGGTACCGGATTGATAAGCAGGTATTCCAAGCAACTTCAGTTCATCAGAGTCGCCAACAGCAACTGCCAACCTTTCCTCATGTTCATATTTGTCTTGAAGAGTAGGTAAGCTCTTCCCAGCCCGGTGAATCGACGTGAACTTCGGTGGGACCCAGGATTTCTTAATTTCATCGGCTATCTTCTTGTTCACTACACGTCTAACCTTAGCAGACTGTGAATATGAGGTCGAGACCTGCGAAGGGTCACATCCAGCTTCCTCGACGAATGCCTCAGTAAAGGCGGATTGTTGAGCAGGTGTCATTTTTATTCGAGTAGCTAATGCAACCAGTCTCGGGGAACTAAGAATATTATGAGGAATAAAGGCCTCTGTTCCAGACTTAGCCGTTCTTTCATGAGATCTTTTATTTGGCTTAGAGTCGGGGATAAACGAGGCTAACGGCCTATCGTTGTCACTGCAGCTACTGTCAGCAAGTACAGCTTCGGAAAATTGTACTTTAGATAGTGTTTCGCACTTTTCGCGTCTCTTTTCAGAACTCCGCATTCTTTCCTGGCGTCTCTGTTCTTTGGCAAGTGTAACCGTGTCCATTCCAGCAATACTGGCCTTCCTGTCCGTTTTCATAGACTTTAAAAAGTTACTGTCCTCCTGATTTTTAATGATAATTTCAGCATCACAATGCCACAAGGCGAAAGTTTTTGATAATTCTTCATTATACCGATCTACTTTTCTGATGGATGATTCATTAGTTCTTCTGTCCTTTGGTATACGTCTGAATTTTTCATTTTCTTCAACTAGTTTTACAATTTTCTGACAACAGAGGGATGCCTCCTTTTTCATAGAACTTAGTTACTTGTTTGAAAACCATTTTCGCAGCATCGTATTTGGTTCTGTTCTCATCTCTACCATCTTCAATGTGAAATATGGCTGCACGTAAAATTTGCATGGCAGTGGGTAGGCGACAGCCTGTAAGTGTCCCATCATCCTTTGTCACAACTTTTCCAAGGGCGAAAATGTCTGTTTTGCTTCTTGTAGCAGCCATGCTGTGTGTGTTCGTACAGTGATGATTAATGGCTATTTACTCTGAAAACATAATTCCCTTTAAAAATAACAAAATGAGTTTTCTATCCTGAAAAACATACTTTTCTCCCGGTAAAACAAAATTTTCAAGTGGACAAACTGATTTTTTGCACCCAGAAAAACTGAAACAGAGGGTGAAAATGTTAACTGAAAAAGAAGTTCTGCTGAAAAAATATAAAAATTTTGAGATATTTTTTTCAATTTTTCCAAATGGCAACCCTAAAATTCATGTCATTGGTTGACCACATAGACATAGTCCGATCGTCACCAAACTTCACAGAAATTGTTTTCCCATCAAATAGAACATTTTTACCAATCTACATAAAAATCCATCGATATGACGGCGTTGTGTGCACCCTAACATACAAGTACTTTAAATAGGAAATATCAGTGGTGAAATTTGGTGGATGTCTTTGTGATATATATCAACATGACACAGGATACACTTCGGACCACTATTCCCCAAGCAGTCACACTGCTACACTCATTCTTTGTCACTAGATGGGCCCATAAGCTGAACTGCCTAATCTAAATTCTAAGGATTCTAAATCCAGTAAATATGGTTCTAAATAATTCACAGATAAACACATTATCATGTAACAATTACAGCTTACAACTACAGATTAAACAAACTTCTACCTGTAGAGATGAAAGACTATGTGTTCTATTCAGTAAAGTTGTTCCATTGCATGTCTTGTAGTAGACATGAATCAAGAAATCAATGAACCAGATTATCGTTGAAGTGTCGTGTATCTGGCACGGAATATATCTACAGTGAATGGATAGTGATGAAACAGCATATCGATATTATGTGGTACCAGTATTTTAAAATCCCTGATAAAATTCCATGCCGTCATCAATTTTGGCTATGACAATTTATTCCGTATATTTATTTTGTTTAATCCATGTAGAAAAGCTTTAATGGTATAACACTGGTAACAATGACGTTCTGTCCTGAATGGATATTGCGGTATACTGGTACAGTGGCTTCATTAACTACAGATAAAGACTCAATCACAGATCAACAATCAGAATATTTACGGGTATGTATTTGAACTTAATAAGAACATAACGGATCATAACTTCCTGAATTATGGCCCCCGATTGTACGCAAAATCGCCTGTTTTAGCTTGTGGTCCCTCTGGAGGTCACAACATTGTTATCCGATTTTAAAAAAAAAACGTTTGATTATATCACGGTTACATCGTAATAAAGGTTGAGTTCGAATTTCGTGAAAAACTGTCGGACAAAATGGCCGCTGCTATAGTGTAAAAATATGGTATATCAAGGTTGTGGACCCTGATTTGTACGAAAAATCACCTTTTTAGCTTGTGGTCACCCTGGAAGTTACAATTATTTTTCGATTTTTTTAAAAAAAAAAACGTTTGAATATATCACCGTTACACCGTAATGAAGGTTGAGTTTGAATTTCGTGAAAATCGGACCAAAATTGCCGGACAAAATGGACGTCGCTTGTACGCGAATAGTCCAAAAAATATGGTATATCAAGGTAGTGAACCCTGCAGAGGTCACAATTATAAACCGATTCTGATGAAGCTTGAAAGGTTTTTAATTAATTTCAACCGAGCATCTTTGCATTTCCGTAGTGCTTTTTTCGCGTGGTTGTAGCTTATACCAACACTGACGACAGCAAATGGTTCAGATTTTTTGAAGATTCATTATGTAAGGTTAAGATAAAGGGAACTAGCCATTCTTGCTATAATAGTTCAAAAGTAGATAATGTAGAATTAATAATTTGAAAATTTCATTCAACCGTACTGTTTTAATCTATTTAATATCGGAGAACTCTGATGTCATCGACAGTTGATTAAGACCTGGGTCAGGTTATTAATGTCTAATACTTTAGGAAACATTTCAGGCCTAAAGAAAGACCTGCAATAGGCAGGTTTAGCTCTTGCATAATGAATGTTTAACTTTTAATAAATCAGTGTTCAAAACCTAACTGCTGTGGTTGATTGAATATACACGGATACTATTTCTACATTATATAAGAGCCTATTTCTGGCTGTGGGGGGCACTCGGCCAATGTCAACTATTTCCATTACCAAATATTAAATCTGTCGAACAAAATCTGGGAATTTGTATTCAACCCATTAATGAGGATGAATGCTCTTCCAGTCCATGGTATTGAAACAACACGCTCTTCGGGTGATTGGGTAATTTATGACAATCGTTTTGGTTTTAGATTATAGAAGGGAAGTTTAGCCGAGACGAAAATGATACTCTTTACACCAGACTTGATTTTGGACCTATAGCTACACAAGAGTTTACATTACAGTCACTGTGTGATATAGATTTATCACATGATGTCAGAATAACCGAATTCCATCTGCAGAGGACCACGAAATTTTATCAAAATGAGTGTTAGTATATAACATTTAATAGAAAGTTGCTTTACTCTTAGTTTAATTAAAGGTATCATGTTAAATACATTGAAATGGTTATGTAAAGCTTATTTATATGTAAGCATCCGGACCCTGGATCTGATCCCGTGGAAGAAATGAAGAAAAGCTTAATATGAAGTAGAATTATTTATTTAGGGAAAATGGGGGTTTATAAAAGTCGTCTACAAATTACATGGTATACCGTCGTAGCCTAACATTAACAATGACAATGTGGTTAGCTGATTTGGTATATTTCTAGATTCTATTCTTGATCTATTAAGTCATAAAGTGCATACAAAATAATCAATCACAGCTTGATTGAACATGAGACAGCTGAGTGATCTTGCAACTTTTTAAGTACGGTAGTAATAATCAAGGCCTCAACACGTTGGTGTGGAACCCTGGCGTTGCTTAAATAATTCCCCCCTTTTTCATAGCAAACCCCAACAGTTAGACAACTGCGTGACAAGGAGAGCCTGGCATTCTTCTACAACTTTCTTCACTGATAGTTCTGCCTCCATCAATTTTTGGAAGTGTGTTACTGTAGTTGGCGTAAGAATGTGTCCAACTGAAAAACTTACCCAAAAATGGTAATTGCTCAGAACTAGTATCCAAAGGGTTTATATGAATTAAAGAGCGTAACATCATGTGGGCTTCTTAGAGGGACATAGCTTTAGCCGCCTCAGCTTCTAGGCTAGGGTTTAGACATCATTTCAGACCAGGAATCAGATACTATGTGTGTAGATCTATCACGAAGTGTGGCTCTTGCCACCTTTATGAAACCAGGCTATTTTCAGAAATCCTCTGGTATTCCCAGAATGACGTTCCTTTAGGGACCTTTTGCCTTCTTAGATGAGAGGTCGGGATGTCCACAGCCTCCTCAGTTTAGAGTCTCGGAACAGAGACAACATGTAGTGACCGAGGAAGATCACCATGTAGACTTAGAAAGAAAACTTTAACGCCACAAAAGACAAGCTATTTAGCTTATATTTAATGTCATAGCTGTGTGTGTGTAGTTTCGTGTATCTAGTTATATATTATGGATGTTATAAAAATTTATATACATAGTTATACCATTAAAGATATATATGTATAAATACGTAGTTATACCAACAAAACGTTCAAAAGTGAATCGGTCATAGAAGTTTCATACACAACGTGGAAGTCCTGATTGCATAGTGGCACATCTATCGGGTTAAGGGATAAAAATAATTAAAGGCAAAACAATAAAACAGATATCAAACCCTAGATTAATAGTACAAAGCTTGAATCTGCACGACAATCATATTTTCTTATTTCTGGATAACATTAGGGTTATAATCTTTTTGTTTACATTTTTAAATAGGATACTGTTTGTTATATTTTAGATTTATACACACGTTATTTTAAACTTGGTTTGATTCACGCTCCATATATGGTGGTAAAGGGATATTGGTACGATGATGATACTCTGGAATCAACGACACCAGTCTCTACCATTTCTACAATACGAGAAAGCAGTAGTATGTCAAATGATATTTCAAACGAAAATGTAACTAGAAAGTTTTTGCTTAGAGATGAATGTATTGCTACCGACGCCTACTCAGTTCAAAAAGATGGCCAACCATTTCAATGTAAATGTTTTCCAGAACCAAACGTCACCATGTCAGCTAAGTTAGTAGAAGAAATAAGAGATGCTATTAGTGCAAATCTATCTGTTAAAACCAATGCTTTATCTTCAACCACTAGAACGAAAATATCAGCCCAGGATGATCGTAGTTCATCTAAAACTATTGGCTTATTGGGTAGTATTTTGCTGGGTATAGAATTTGCTTTATTTGTATTTCTAGATTCAACATATTTAATGCAAAGTATACATAATTTATACAATAAGATTAAACAACGCCATGTTGGTATTAATGAGGCGACTCGGCGATAACATAAATGGGTAAAATGTATTTTTGTGGTTTCAAGTTGATATACTATTCAAAAAAAGTAGGGGATATTTGATTTTGGGGGCATGATACTAAAATATGCAAATGACTACGAAAAAAGTCACTATAGAACCTAACAGAAGAAACATTTCCAGTTACATGTGACGCCCAAACGCACCAATAGCTACCGCATGGAATGCAGGTGATGCTTGGGATCATCATGGGGGTCCAACCCAAGATTTGCACGACTCTGACTTTGAATGTTACAGTCATTGTGGCATTGAATTCCAGGGTGGAAACATCAGTTTAATTGTTTTAGTGACCAGAAAACAAATTTTGATATGCGTCGGCTTGCCCAAAATGAAAGGTTACGTGCCCTTGGCATGCTACCGATCGGCACAACACAGGCGGTTGTGGCGCGGACGATGAATGTTTCTCAGTCTGTCATAAGCAGGCTATGGTCCAGATACCGTGCTACACAATTTGTACAGGACAGTCCACGCTCAGGTCGACCAAGGGCGACAACTCAAGCCCAGGATCGATTTATCCGTACCTTGGCCTTGAGAAATCGTGTCATCACAGCAAATCAGATCAGCGCTCGTCTTCAAACAGACACTGGTGTGAGAGTGAGTGGCCAGACGATTCGGAATCGACTGCATAGGGGTCACCTTCGCGCCCGACGTCCTCGCGTGATCCCTTGTTTGAGAGATCATCACATTCAGGCAAGACGTCGTTGGTGTAGGGATCGTCAACACTGGGATAATCGACGCTGGAGCAATGTGATGTTTTCAGATGAGTCAAGGTTCACTGTTGATTTTCTGGACAGACGTAGGAGGGTGTGGCGTCGTCGAAACGAGCGCTTCCAAGACGTTAACGTCATCAGACATGATCGATTTGGGGGTGGTTCTGTTATGGTGTGGGGAGGCATCACTGTTGCTGGAAGAACGGCTTTACATGTTGTTGCAGGGCGTGTTACAGGCCAGTACTACCGGGACAACATCTTGGCAGTCCATGTTGTGCCGTTCGCACGACGTCATGACTGCCGTTTCATCTTACAGGATGACAACGCAAGATGTCACAGGGCCAGGATCGTTACAGGTTACCTCCAACAACAGAACATCACCACATTACCTTGGCCAGCACTGAGTCCCGACCTCACCCCCATCGAGCATGTCTGGGACATGCTTGGACAGAGGTAACGTCAACGTCAACAACGTCCAAGAACTTGCTGCTGCGTTGCAACAGGAATGGGACAATCTGGACCAAAATGACCTTAGACGTCTCATTAGGAGTATGCCACGTCGGATCAATGCTTGTTTGGCAAACAGAGGAGGATTTACCCGTTACTGACTTTGTTGTCATGCTGTGGTAACTTTGCTGTTTGACCCCGGGTATCATTTTACCCTTATAATGGTCAGTCTGTGCCTTACTTAGTCTAACGATCAGTTGGAATAAATCGATGAATGTGAACTTCATTTCATTTTGTCATTTGTTTCTTCGTCAGTTTCATTAGGTGACTTTAATAACACTTAAAAATCAAATATCCCCTACTTTTTTTGAATAGTATATATTAAGAATTGTAAATATACCTACTGAAAGATACATTATGGAAGAGCTTAATTTTCATATTGAAGGTCTTTCTTTTGGCTGCAAGTGTTACATAAAATATTATTCACGTGACATCTCCACAATCAACTCTTTAGACCATCGGATGGCCGAAAGTTAAATAGATTAGAACTCTAGCGAAATTTAGATATTTAAAGATAATCGAGACTTGGTATTAACTGTAAAGCACAGTGGCAACGATAATACACAGTCTATTGGGCTGATAACTTCGCCCAGAAAAAAGTAATTTGACTGAAATTTTCGATATATTCATTTTCTATTATCTATTTTTGTTCGCCCACATTTTCATGTAGACGTATATTGTCGTTGCCCATGTCCGCCCGGACGTCCGTCCAGTCGTCCGTCCACAATTGTTTGTGGTCACAATTCTTACCCCATTTTGACGAAACTTGAAATATAGGTTTATGTCCTGAAGTTTTCGGTTGCTTTTGATATTGGCATGTATAGGATCGAAACTTCGTGGATTATGGCCCCTGATTGTACGAAAAATTACTTTTTTAGCTTGTGGACCCTCTAGAGGTCACAATTTTGAACCGATTTTGATGAATTATGGCCCCTGTTTGTACGAAAAATAGCATTTTTATACGTTCACATTCATTCACCCCTGTCTGTCTGTTTGTGTTTGAGGGGGGGGGGGGGTATGGGTGTCTGTGGGGTCGCCTACGGGGCGCAATTCTTACTTGATTTTCTTCAAACTTGTATGCTTATTCCTTATACCCTAAGGATCATCCGTATTGTTTTTGGTACATGCCAAACCCCCAGGGGCTGTAATACAATATCATTTGGGATCTAAAATGTAATATTGTATTTTTAATTCATATTTTATATTGTAATTTCAATTGTAACTCATTTGGACATATTAAGTGACAAGCTTTAACCTGTTGCAGGTGCGAGCTTATCTGACATAGTATTATGTAAGATGTATTGGTCGTACAAACTTGTATCATCGAAGTGTCTATTTGATATAAGTCGTAAGCTTAACACTTGTTGTTTTAGAGCTGAAATGTGTTTATCTTACTTAATCGTTTTCATTGTTCTCATTTTAATTCTATTAACCATGGCGTGCCTCAGCTATTTGACAGGCATTGTTGGATAGTATATATAAAGCCTAGTTTAGAGTTAGGAAAAACGAGACGGGAGAGACTAGAGACCAGTCGGGTCTTAGGGAGACCTAGGGAGAGGTCGGTCCGTCCTGGACTATTGGGGTCTGCCCTCAGACCACTGAGAGTTGGGTTTTCTGTGACCTAGGGAGAACATCTTTAGTTAGATATCTCCTGATCCAACCACCATATGTAATGTGTTATGCAGTAATAAAACATCTGTTTAATAAAAAAAGAGTTATGTATTCTATTACAGGGCAGAGCCACGCACATTTCTTAACGTATCATTTTAAAATTTTGCATACTTATTCTCTGTACTCTAAGGAACATCCCTGTCGTTTATGTGCGTGCCCAAACCTCAGGGGCAGAGCCACACCCATTTTCTTTTTCGATCATCTTGAAACTTTACATACTTATTCTTTATGCCGTAAGGATGACCCCTATTGTTTTCGGTGCAGTATTTGTTTATGTGTCGTCTACAGGCTGTATTTCTTAACGTACCATCTTGAAACTTTACATACTTATTCTTTGTATCTTAACGAAGATCCCTATCGTTTGGGGTGCATGTCCAACCCCCAGGGACAGTGCTACGCCAATTTTCTTTTTGTGTGTCTGTGTGTCACCTACAGGCCACAATTCTTAATCGATCGTCTTGAAAACTTTTTTATACTTATTCCTTATACCCTAAGGCTGACCACTATTATTTTTGGTGCATGCCCGATCCACTGGGACAGAGGCACGCCCAATGTGCGTGTGTCTTGTGTTCGCCTACAGGGTGCAATTCTTAACAGATCCTTATAAAACTTTGCATACCTATTCCTTATACCCTAAGGATGACCCCTATTGTTTTTTGGTGATTGCCCACCCCCCAGGGGCAGATCAATTTTTACTTCGTGTCTGTGTGTGTTGCACGATTTTTTATGGATCGTCTGTAACCTTTAGGGGGTGGGGGAGGATGGCCTAGTGGTCTAGAGTGCCGCGCTTCGACCCCTAGCTGGCCGGTCGCCACTGGCGTGCGGTTGTGGTTTCGATCCCTGGTGTGAACGTATGTGGCATGGAGATAGGGGCGCCTTCTCAATCTCGTGGGTTTCCCCCGGGCACTCCGGTTTCCTTCCACTACTAAAGACCCCTACGCGCAAGCGAATTATTGAAATAAAATTAAACCATGTTAGTCCCGAAATGACCTAGTTTTTCAGTCTAAGGACGACAACTGCACGTCCCGAGCTCCAGAGGCAAGCCACGCCCAATTTTTGTGTTTGCGATGTTGGTACTTGCCATATGTATTCCATATAGCCTAAGGGCAACCATTATTGATTTGGGTGAATGTCCCGACCCCCGGGGGCAGAGCCACGCCAACATTTTGTTTTAACGTCTGAAAGCCACAATTCTGAATGGATTACCTCCGGGCACTCCGGTTTCCTCCCACTGCTAAAGACCCCTACGCGCAAGCGAATTATTGAAATAAAATTAAACCATATGTTAGTCCCGAAATGACCTAGTTTGTGTTGAGTGGACGTTAAACCCCATTTCTCTCTCTCTCTCTGAATGGATTATCTTATACTCTAAGGACGGCAACTATTGATGTTGATGCACGACCCTCAACGCTAAACAAACCCAACTCCTTGCCTTCTTGACAAAGTACCATATCAATCAAAGCAGGAATGTGGACGTATATTGTAGCGTTAGCGTTATTTTTTTTTTAGCTTGTGGTCCCCCTGGAGGTCACATTTATTATCCGATTAAAAAAAAACGTTTGATTATATCATCGTTACATGGTAATGAAGGTTTAGTTAGAATTTCGTGAAAATCAGACCAAACCTGTCGGACAAAATGGCCGCCGCTTGCACACGAATAGTATAAAAATATGGTATATCGAAATCGCCTTTTTTAGCTTGTGGTCTCCCGGGAGGTCACAATTGTTATCCGATTTAAAATACTGTTTGAATATATCACCGTAATGAAGGTTGAGTCCGAATTTCGTGAAAATCGGCCCTAAACTGCTGGACAAAATAGCCGCCAAATTTACACGTGTAAAAAAAATAGGTATATCAAGGTTGTGGGCCCTGCAGAGGTCACAATTTTAATCCGATTTTGATGAAACTTGAAATGCTTGAAATGCATGTTTATAACCCACTGATCTTGGTGTGGGGGTCACAATTTTAATCCAATTTTGATGAAACTTGAAATGAATGTTTATAACCCAAAGATCTTGGTTTTTTTTTCGATATTCCCACACATTGGATCGCGTTTTAGCTTGTGGTCCCTCTAGAGGTCACAAATATTATCCGGTTTAGAAAAACCTTTTAGAATATCACCGTTACACCCTAATTATGGTTGAGGTTGAAATTCGTGAAAATTGGACAAAAACTGCCAGACAAAATGGCCGCCCTCGTTCGCAAATAGTGTAAACATCTGGTATATCAAGGTTGTGGGCCGTCTGGAAGTCACAATTTTGATCTGATTATGATGAAATTGAAATATATCTTTATAACCCAAAAATTTTGGTCCTGTCGATATTCGTGCATATCGGATTTTAACTTAAAGCCCTAGATTTTCCAAAAAATGTTTTTTTGTTTAGCTTGTTCCCATTCCATTCTCTTGCAAGATGTGGGCGTATCCTGCCTGGCAGCCGCTGGTTGAACTATTATAGCAAGAACGATCAGCTCTTTATCTAAATCTTACATAATGACCCTTAAATGTAGTCAAATAAAAACACTTGTAGTTATTTTCGCAAGATAGTTAAAATTAAAAAACTAAACAACAATATAATGAAATTGTTGCTGTCCACACATGTCGGATCCGAATCTGGACACCCTTAACACCAAGCATCTTGAATCTTAAGTGGTACATAATCAGTATAATATATTCTATATTTGTGTTTTATTATAAGTTAAATGCACATGGATTATTATACACCGGAATGTAATAATGTGTATTTTGACCAATGTAGTTTCAGCTCTGGTAATGATGTTACAATTAAGGTAATTTTATAAGTTTTTATTTTTCAAAAATCATTTGTTTTACATCTGCATACATTTTCTTTGTTGGATTTGAAAACTTACTTTTTTTGATGCCCAATCTTAATGTACTCTTCATAAGTGGTAATCACTGAATACTAGAATTGTTAAACTATCTATTCATCATTGTCTTCTTTATTCTATAGCCAATACAAGGAGATGTAACTGAAGACATTCCTATTTACAATTGAAAATATTTATTGATTTTACAGATAAAACATATTGACGAAGCCAGAAATAGAATGTCTGAAACAAGAGTTTTTCCTTATATTTGTTGAAATAGCTTTGATACAAAGCTTATACACAATAGGGAACTTTGCTACAAACATTTTTCCACACCACAACTTATCGTTGAATCGTACACACGTCAATTGCATAGAATAGTTATACGTTTTATGAATCAGTTCTTTATAATTACTTTTTTAAGCAATAATTAATTAGCTTTGTTATAAAGTAGCCATCTAGTCTTTATTGATTGGAGAGAGAGATGGTGTTTAACGTCCACTCGACACAATAATTAATTAGCTTTGTTATAACGTAGCCTCGTAGTATTTATTGATTGGAGAGAGGGATGGTGTTTAACGTCCACTCGACACAAACTAGGTCATTTTGGGACTAACATAAATATGGTTTTAATTTTATTTTAATAATTCGCTTGCGCGTAGGGGTCTTTAGCAGTGGGAGGAAACCGGTGTGCCCGGAGGAAACCCACGAGGTTGAGAAGGCACCCCTATCTCCATGCCACATACGCTCACACCAGGGATCGAAACCACAACCGCGAGCCAGAGGTGACCGGCCAGCTAGAGGTCGAAGCTCGGCACTCTAGACCACTAGGCCATCCTAACCCAACTTTGTTGATTGGCGCTTACACAACATTTAATTGACTGGATATGAAATCTGAATAATATAAATTATTCGATTGATAAACGTTTGTGACAAGATAAGATTATAATGTCGAACATTGTTTAACTTCTTTATAAAAAAAGGTATTTCAAAATTATTACATTGACACTTTAATCACTCAACAAACGGGATCAGGAACTCAAGCAATTTTCGCGCCAAAATTTAACATCGGTCACTACGTTCGCTGTATGCACGGAACCGTACATGGTAATAAGTAGCCTTGATCACCCAGAACCTCCTAGTTGTCAACGTGCGGAGGATCTGGGACCGTTGTCAATATTTGACGTTAGATCCATTGCCAATGCGAAACCGAGAGTTTGTTTTTTCACTCGGCAAACCTCGTAAGATTTCGGACAATCTAAACTCGGCTGTATGACGAATTCCGCCATATTGGAACTACTTTAAAGGTCCCGGATGAAACATGGCTGCGCCCATTCCAAACACAAGTTGGCGACCTATTTGGCTAGCGACCTATTCGACCGATCCAGCTGTAAGATAATGACGAAATTACACTTCTATTCTGAGCTGAAGGAATGGATAAAAAATAATATATTCTACTTTCATTTGATAGACATAACGTTGGATTTTATTGGTTGATAAATAGAGACTGTTGTCTTTACTCTAAATAGGTTTCCAACGAACAGGTTGCAGCTCGATCGGTCGAATAGGTCGCTAGCCGAATAGGTTCCCAATTTGTGTAATAGCGTCAAGTTTTCCTGTTAAAGTAAACCGGTAGCCGCATCGCAAATGTATGGGCGTAGGTACATATCACTTACTGTCATACATCCGAGACTAGATGTAGTTTACGGAATCTGTCGAGATTAGCCGAGTGTTTGTTTTTTTAATGTGGTTGATTATCCAGTTTCTTTCGCCAAGTCAAGTAAGAGTTGCGCCCCCTCCCGCAATAAATCCCATAATTCTTGCATTAATACACACAAATATGAATCGTGACAATTAATTTAAAAAAGCATAAGTTTGGCCCATGAAGGGAGAAATTTTACAGCAAACATCCAGCAGCGAGGCTGATATCCCCCGCCGAAATTCGAAAATAAATAGATGACACATATCATGGAGCAATCAAACCATACACTCTCTATCATCACTCTCTATCAGATAGAATTAAGATTATCTTGTCGCAAAGCAGCCACAAATAAAACTGATAAGCTCTGCTTTAATAGCTTCAGCTCGAAATGTTAATCATTGAACTCAGTCAAGACATTCACCTAATGAACATCTACATCAAGTTTAACCATTCTAAATCTATTAAAAGCAGAGTTGTTATGTTCCAAAGTATTGACCAATCATGTTGTTTATCGCTCCTTAGCCTAAGCAAAAATATCTCACTATCGAACTTAGTCAAGGTAATGATAAAATGAATCTATATTCTAAGTTTCATCGCACTCACTTTATTATAACCAACGCCGGATTAACCATGTTGGGGGCCCTGGGGCCTGGAACATGTGGGGGCCCCTTACTGCGAGCGCCGAAGGCGCGAAGCCCCGCATAGGGGGAGCTGTGGGTTTTTTCTTTTCCCCCCCCCCACCTAATAAATTTTCAGAAATTGGAGGCCAGAAACGTGATTTCCTGGTATTTCAGGCACTTGTGTTGGAGCCATTTAGAAGTACTTCCCCCAGAAAAAAATAAAATTCTGCCACCAAATTAGCGCACTCAGGCGTTATTTCAGTGGACCAATCCATGCGAGTGCTATGAAATGATGACATTTCTAGAGGAGGGGACTGTAAGTGGGCAGAGCGACATCAAACCTAATTTTGAAGTCGCTCCGTGATAAATAACGGGGTTACTTGATTCGGAATCGTATAATACCCCCACGATGATTTGATGAATGGAGGCCGTGACGTTACGACCAAGCCGGACTCGATGTTTGACAAACAAAATGGTAATACGAGATTTAATCAAGAAATATGAATATTTCGTGTGATCATGGTGTGCATCTCATCAAATTCAGCTTATACCCACAACAAATATCAACAACTACAGGTTATATACAATCGTACGTCAATCTGAGGCAAAATTCGCGCTACTCGAAATGATGGGGACGTGTAATTTGTTCGAGTTATACGATAATTCGAGTTAGACGATGGTCGGTCCGATAGAAGATCTCACGACAATAAAAAAAACATGTGTAACACCCATCACCGGATTACACCGAATTCTCGGATGTCGATCGCAACACACAATGGATTGAGGGGGCCCCCAGGGACTTCCGATGGAGGGCCCTCGAGGCATCGGAGGGGCCCCGTCACTAGGTCACCGGCCGTTGGAGTCCTCGGTCCGATCATGCTCGCGGCGCGCAACTGAGATTTTTGTGAGGGCGCCCCTAATGTGGTGGGCCCTGTGCCCCATGGTTAATCCGGCGTTGATTATAACCAAAGTTATCGTGCCCAAAGCATAAACCAATCAAGATTGGTTATCTCTGCTTACTGTAAGCTGAAAATGTTCATTATCGAACCCCACCAAGGAAAGCCTACACCAAGTTTGAACATTCTAGCTCAGTAAAAGGAGAGTTATTGTGTTTCAAAATCTCGTCCAATAAAATTGTTTATCGCTCTGCGTACCCTGAGCAGGAAATGATCATTATTGAGCTTAGTCAAGGTACTGGTGTAATGAAACTATACACTAAGTTTCATCACCCTCACTTAATTAGAACTAAAGTTAGTGTATCCAAAAGCATCAACCAATCAAATTGCTTGTCTCTGCTTACCCTAACCAGAAAATGCTCACCTTCGAACTCCATCAAGGCATTGACCTAAACTAATACACCAAGTTTGCACATTTGAACTCAATTAGGAGAGTTATTATGTTCCAACGTCTTGGCCAATCAAATTGCTTGGTACTCTGCTTACCCTCAGCAGAAAATGCTCATTGTCGAACTTAGTCAAGGTATTGATGTAATAAAACTATACACCACGTTTCATCACTCTCATTTAATTAGAATTAAAGTTATCGTGTCCCAAAGCACCAAACAATCAAATTGCTTATCTCCGCTTACCCTAACCAGAAAATGCTCATCTTCGTACTCCACCGAGACATTGGCCGAATAAACACTTACACCAAGTTTGAACTTTCTAGCTCAATTAGAAAGGGAGTTATTGTGTCCCAAAAAGTGTGGCAGACAGACGGACGAATCCATTGTAATAGTCCCCCACTTTCTTCAAAATGCGGGGGGCAAAACCTACGGGTGTTAGATATTGAACTGGTATGCAAACAAATGGATTTTTTGAAATGGCATTCTTAAATTAATTTCATGGACGTTCCTTATGATAGTGTAAAAGACCAGATTATCTAGCCAATGACCTGTTATTCACAAATGTTGACAACGCATCCAGACTAATATACGTAGAATATTTTACTGGATGATAGAGACTAGGTAATAAGATTCCCAGTGTGGATTTGCTGAGAAATGAAGGCGATCTGTTGTAAAACAAAGATGTTTTTCACGGTGCGCCAATGCCAATCTGAATGTGCCAGTAAATTATTTACACAATTTTAAGGAGCAATGGACGTGCTTTTAGGATTTCGGATTTAGACCTGTATTTTAACACTGGATGCCCCCTCAACACCACCCCTTCCGCAATCATGGCAATAGATTTTAGTTCAATCCATCTGTTCGTTTTTCAGAGAGTATGAATGTGCCGGAAAATTATTTGTATATTTGAAAAGAGCACTGAACCTGTTTTTATATGGATTTTTATCTGTCAAGGACAAGACTCGTATTGTAATACTGAATACCCCCCCCCACCCCAAACACACACAGTCATTTAAACATTCACTATGCAAGAGCATAATTAGACAAATTAACTAATCCACTAGACCATAACCAACTTTGTACGACCTGTTTTAATTGCATTTAGTAATTGAACTTAGTAATTCGTCTGTGATATTGGATTTTAATTATGAAAATACGATTGCACCAGAACACTATTTACATATTTACGTGCTTTTCACTAATATGTAACCCCCGTAATTAGGACTCTTTGCATTATACTTTTTGCATATAATCAATGGAAAAGACATTGGAGCAGAGCATTTAATATTGGCAGTGATACCCTTCCATAGTGTAGTGGATATAGTAACCATTCCATTGACTATATGTGACGAAAGGTTATTTCGCTCATCGTACGTCCACTTAACACAGAGGTCATTACTGCGATAGATGCGTTAAGAAGGTTTCATAAAAGGAAGTGACCATAGCAAAAGGAAAACACTAGTTATCTTTCTATATAACTGACTGAAGTGACGAGTGGTAGCAGATTCACGGTTGTTATGTGGGAAGATATCCAACAATTCAAATACGTAATTGAATGTCATTGATGGGAGAAAACTAGAAATAGTTCGTGCATTCCCTTGTTTTTTATTAATTCTATATTTAAACATGCATTATGCAAGAGCTAAATCAACATATTGAAAGTCTTTATTTGGGCTTCAGATGTTATAAAAAATAATTAATTAGACCTTTATTTACACAACAAGTACAAAATCAACTCTGTAGACCCACTGATGGCTTGGATATAGCTCGGATTTAAACAGTCCTCTTTCTAAAATTAAATCAGCAAATGGCTGACCAAGATAACGTTTACTGTTACTCGGTGACGTCGCTACCGGAAACTGGTGATGAAAGGCCTGTGAAGCGAGAATACTATTGTTATTGAGCGCGTTACTGGGTAATCAAGAATATGAGGGTGGGGTTATCGTCTGTCAATCAAACGATCGACAATTCCCATAGAAGGTGTAAACGCAGTTTGTACCCATTTCTTGTCCAAACATCCAACACTGATAACTCCGTTCAGAATAAAATAATTTGACTGAAATTTTCAATATTTTCTTTTTTTTTTCATCTGTTTTTGAATTATTATAGCAAGAATGGCCAACACTTAATAAACTCTTTACTAATGTATCTTTTAATAAAACATTTTTATATTTCTCGCTTTCTTTCAATTGACTATACTCCCACAGTCTCATATAACAAACTGTGGTCTTCGAAGGAATTATTAGTGACAGAAAAAAACTTTTAACAGCAAGTAAACTTAATCATGGCGCCATATAGGATAACTCTGGAACGAAAAGACACAGAACACTGAATATGGATTGGATGCGTCCTCTCGTGATCCCAGTTCTTCACAGCAGATTTAAAACAAATCCATTCAAGGTTTTACCCTTTCTACGTAAATCTGAATTTCTGACAAGTTAAAGTGGTCGTCCACTCATTCATGGCCACAATGCGTCACACTAAAGTTGAACACATTTCGTTAAAATCTATAGCCTCTGTTGAGTTCACAACGATATCTAAAAACGGGGATGATTATTGGTAAGAATTCGCCCTCTCACAATGCCTCCCATTTGAAAACATTGCGTTAGAAACATTAGCCTTTCTCGGGGTCACACGGGTTTAGGGAAGAGGGCACTCAAAGTAATAGTATACGCGCCAGTTTAATATATCTAGAATAATAGCCGAGAGAGAGACATGTTATATTTACGAATCATGTCAATATGCCGACCATAAAACTTTTTAAAGGTTTTTATAAGTTTAGTGCGCAAGTATCATTGTAGTTGAAGCTTAGATGACAAATGCACCAATCTACTTAGAAAATCAGAATAAAAAGAACAAGCTCTCGCGTAACGTTTAGCTGAGACACAAACACTCCATTGGCTCGTGACATTGGAATGTTCACTAACATCCGAGGCCGCATGTCAGTTCGATATACAGTTGTGGTTAAATGATAGTTTGGATGTCGGTATTATACACTGTTTTGTCACTTACGTTTACAGTAAAATTAGGGAAATTGATAAACCTCGCAGCTTAAATCACCCCAGTTCAGTTGAATTGCAGCCCCATGTGATCACTCTATCCTTTTGGTCTGCTTTGGGAGTCACGTAGGATTACCAGTTACAGTACAAGAGTACACACAGGCCAAAAAGAAGTCGGTTATAATTATGTACAATTCTGCCTCTTTGATTTAATGCATTCAAAGTATAAAATCCTATTGCCGATTTTCTTTTCTTATCTATATGTTAAAAGTCTTATTTTTAATTTGCAGTTAAAAATAAATGTAATACAAATTAAATTGCAGCCTTGTCTTCAACCGAATGGACTTACGGTACCACAACCATTGAAAACGTTACTTGATAATCGAGAGTTAACGCCTGTCAATCAAACGATCGGTCATTATCGGAGACCACGAAGACACGGTTGACTACTATTTCTAGTCAAAAATTACAATGGTGATAACTTTGTTCAGAATAAAGTAATTTGACTGAAATTTGTTAAACATTATTCTTCCATCATCTATTTTTGAACTGTTATAGCAAGAATGACCAACTCTTAAAAAACATCTCCCATAATGTATATTTAATGAAATGCCCCGCCTGGAATTCAATGGAGAAAATTTGTTAAACATTTTTGTTGGTGTAAAAACAGACGAAACTACCACTCATTGGGGTCTAAAATGGCATTGAATTATGTTAGATAAATTTTTTTTATGATAAACCAGAGTTAGTTATTTTCCAGAGCATGCAATGTCCCATCTATTGTCATATTGTATGGTTGCTTGATGAACACCTCGCTCAGCAAAGAACAATAGAAATGCATAGACCCTATGGTGTTAAGATTTATTGTAATAGGTTGGACATAGATGTAGTTTCAATCGATGGTTGCCATACACGTGGTTTCTGTTCGAGGCGTGATTTAAACGAGTGTCGTTAAGACAAGGAAAGTGTATCAGGGAATGATGTCTAACTTGAGTTGTTAGAACACCGCAATGATTACTTTACACAAATACATCTTTCTATTTTATTTGATGAAGATTGGATTTACGTTAGAAGAAAATACAAACTCTACAGGTTTGTTAGCTTTTTCTTATCCTTTCTACGCTGGTTTTTTTTTTATTTTTTTATTATTATTTTTCAACAAGAAAGAGTTTACAGCGGGTCAGAGCTACAATTGCCTTTCCTGTTGGTGGGTCTTCGCGATAGATGGTGAAAAGCTTTCGTGCTTGTAGATAAGTCAATTTATTTATCAAAATTTGTATTTAAACACGAATGACTAGTTGAGAGTCTGGGTGGTTTTTTTTTTCAAAGTAACATGACTTCTCTGCTACAAATAATAAGCTCATTATAATTCGTCGTTCGGAGTCGCCGGACAGTAGACATCGAAGCGGGCGTTCAAATGTGACCGGATTTGTTGTCGGTATAAATAGCCCAGTTAAAACTAAAATTAGTAAAAGACGGAAAGGCCGACATACACACAATTATTTTAAGCAATATGGTTACATATGCCCCCTCAAACATAAAATCAGCCTTATTAAATATTTCTGTTTTACCTAAATTTTTTATTAAAAAAACCCAACAATTTATTGTAATTTAAAATTAATTACGTTTGATAAAATACGCGAACGGTCCAGATCGAACGACAGTCGATTCTACACGTTTTGTAATTATTATTTTGTTGTTTGTGAACCAACCCTTATAAATTACTTCAACATTGTCTTGTGAAATATGTTTCTTTGTTTATTACAAAAATGCACCCCAAACAAAAGAAATACTAGACTGTTGTACTGATTTTAAAATGTTAAATGTGTTTTAAATATTGATGTTAGGATCCTATTGGTGGCAACATTAATATTGATTGAAATGAGTCAATATTGAATTTTAAATGTTTTTTTTTAATTTCGAATTTTATGGAAAATATTGATTTATATTTCGTTTCGTATTCTTTATACTTACGATAGTCTCGATCCAGAACGCCCTAGTCCTCAACATACGGAGGGTCTGGTATCGTTGTCAATATTTGACTAAAGTCCATTGCCCATGCGTAACCAGGAGTTTTATCCCACAATTCTTGCATTGATATAAACAAACATGAATCGTAACGACGAATTAAGATTAATTTAAAGGAGCTAAATCGCTATCATTTAAGACCGAGAAATTGATAGAAGTGGGTCGCAACGCTCTAATACTGTAATATGAATGTATATAAACTGATTTACATTCAATGGTTTCCGTTTTTACTCTAATTTCAAATCAGTTATGTTCCGCGAAATAAGCCAACAGTCTCCATTGAATGCAAATTTCTAGCGTCTGGTTATTCCAGTCTACATACGCCGTTTGATTTGGTACAATATGTCTAGCCTCGTTCCCCGAGTCTCTTCTTAGAACTGGGCCTGAACGCATTATGGTACACGATTCGTGTACCAATGGTAAAATGTTTATTTTGTCGTAAATATTGGATATCAGAAGCCCATCTTTTTCCAGTAAGATCACAGCATCAATGTTGATTTAAATTGACAAATAATTCGTGTTTTGAAAGTTGAAAATTTTGGATGGTATTGAGTTAGAGACTTAGCAGCAATATGCGAACTTGTACCACCAGGTTATTCATTCAGTCATGTAACGAGAGGAAAGAGGGGTAGGGGAGTCGCTATCATCTATAAATCAAGCATAGTTGCTTCTAAACTACCCTCTGAAAAGTTTAACAGTTTTGAATATTTAGATGTCAACTTATTCTACTCAAGTAAGACAATTCGCTGTCTGATTATTTATCGTTCACCCACTAAATCTGATTAACAGTTTTTCGAGGAATTTGCACACTTTCTTCATCAAGTTACCTTAACAAATAACAACCTGATACTGGGAGATTTTAATTTTCATATTGATCTAAAGTCTAATTTATCGGCTTCTCGCTTTAGAGACTTACTAGATAGAAATTCGCTTAAACAACACATTAATACACCTACCCACAATCGCGGTTATATACTGGATTTGGTGATCACACTAGCGGATGCCTCGATCTTATAGGATAATTTTAATACTGAGGATGAAATCATTTCTGATCATTTCCCTATTAAATTTCAACTATCTATCGCGAGACCTGAATGTTCAACAAAATCTATAACTTTTAGAAAATTGAAATGTCTACATGAGGATGTTTTCATAAAGGAACTTGATACGACAAAGTTTTCCGATATTAATCTCCTTCCTGATGTTAATGCAAAAGCAAAACAATATTTTTCAATTCTCTATAAAACTCTAGATAAATTAGTCCCTGGAAAAACTAAGATCTTTAAATTAAGATCGAACTCTGCCTGGTTTAACAATGAGATTCTAGAAGCAAAGAGGGCACGTAATAAAGCTGAACGTATATGGCGTAAAACAAAACTTACAGTACATAAACAAATCTATAAAAATCAAAAAATTACAGTGAATAATCTCATTCATGAAGCTAAAAAGGCATTTTATTCAAATAAAATTGATAATAGTCAAAATAAGCAAAAGGGACTGTCCCAGATCACAAAATCCCTATTAGATCCTGATCATAATGTTAATAAATTACCCAACGATGTGACTGCTGAGCAACTGCCTGAACGTCTTTCACTATATTTCACAAAGAAAATTACCAAGATTAGAGATGATCTTGTTGCAAGCAGTGATAAGGACGCCTTTGGCATGTATCCTTGCCTACCACCAACTCTCTGTAATTTTTCTTGTGTTTCCGAATCAGAATTCTCGAATATTATAATCCAAGTAGCTTCGAAATCGCGTGTTCTGGATCCTATTCCAACATCATTCTTGAAAAAGTGCCTTCCGGACATCTTGCCTGTCATGGCAAAATATCATCAATAGTGCAGTTGCTGAAAATACTGTTCCAGATGTATTTAAATCGGCCATTGTATTTCCATTAATAAAAAAATCGAATTTAGACCCAAACCCTGAGAAAAACTATCGCCCAGTGTCTAACTTAAGCTTCCTTTCAAAAACATTGGAAAGGGTAATCGCTAGTCAAATTATAAATCATGTCTGTGATAATAATCTTATGGAGCAATTACAAAGTGCCTATCGTAGGTTTCACAGCACCGAAACCGCTCTAGTTCGTGTTCAAAATGACATAAACCTCAGTCTGGACAATCGTGATTGTGTTTTATTAGTGCTTCTAGATCTGTCTGTCGCATTCGACACTGTGGATCATGATATACTGCTTCACAAAATTGGAATCAGAATTTGGAATTTCAGGAAACGCACTAAAGCTTTTGGAATCGTATATCAAAGGAATGTCACAATGTGTTGTTGTGAATGGTATGTCCTCTGCTCCTCGGACCTTGACATCTGGGGTACCCCAAGGTTCCGTCCTTGGTCCCATTCTTTTCAGCCTATATACTAAACCCCTTGGAAATATTGTTAGAAAACATGGTTTATCTTTTCATTTATATGCTGACGACACTCAACTTTATATCTCTTTTAAACCGCCACAAAGTTATTTTAGCGATTCTAAACTCAATATGCAAAATTGTATATCAGATATTAAAATATGGATGTCCAACAACTTTTTAAAGCTCAATGACGATAAAACTGAGTATTTAATTATTGGACCTAACACAAATTTAAATAAATTAAGTGATACGCCTGTGCAAGTTGGTCAGAATTATTTAACTCCTTCTAAATCAGCCAGAAATATTGGCGTAATTTTTGATTGTCAGATGTCGATGGAATCGCACATTAACAGTATTTGTAAAACTGGTTATTTTAATCACCGTAACATTAGTAAAATTAAAAAAATATATCTCAACTGATGCAATGAAAACCTTGCACTCCAGCTAAACATCTGGAAAAGTTACAAAAACTACAGAATTCTGCAGCCCGTCTTATTTCAGGGTCATCTTATCGAGATCATATTTCATCTGTACTTTATGAGTTGAATTGGTTACCAATTGTTTTTAGAATAGAATATAAGATTTTACTTTTAACCTATAAGTGTTTAAATAATTTGATCCCTTCCTATTTATCAGATCTTATATACTTATATAAACCTAGTCGTCAACTAAGATCATCTGAAGATCGTTACATCCTTGTTGAGAGAAAAGCAAATCTTGTGTCTTTTGGTAATAAAGCATTTTCAATTGCTTCACATAAACTGTGGAATAAACTTCCTTATATTATTCGCAGTAGTGAGTCCTTACCCGTTTTTAAGAGTCAACTTAAAACTTTTTTGTTTAAGAAAGGTTTTTTAACTAGCTCCTGATGTTGTCCGTTGTCATATATATATCTTTTTAACAAATCTATTTTATACTCTATATTTAAAAGATTTTAACTTTTGTCATTTCTATTTCTATATTTTAGATCAAATTTATTTTATATTTAACAGATCTTATTTTTATTATTTCTATTTTTTGTATTTTATCACATACTTGTGAGTGTCATATTGTAAAGCGCTTCTGAACACTGTTGTGGAAGCAGCGCTATAGAAATGTATGTATAATAATAATAATAATTAGCTATTTTAAAAAGCATAGATATGGACCATAAAGAGAGAGATTATACAATAAAAAATTAAGAGTGTTGGATATTGAACTGACATGCAATCAGATGGATTTTTTAAAATGACATTCTTACTTAAAGCTGAACTCCGATTACAAAACTACAGAAATAATTCAATCTAAAAAAAAATTACTGCCAAACATAATCGCCATACTTATTTTCAATTTGCAAAACAAGTATGGCGACTGTGCGGTGTACGAAAACAGAGGCAGGCCACGCCCACATCCAGTATACACTGCGTCAACCACACTGTCCACACCCGGCTAGCAATATTTCAATTACCAATTACCTACAGACTGAGGGTTTTTTCTCCATAAGTTTACTGAAAATGTTAAAGTAAAGCCCGGTGTACTTTTGCTCTAAAAATGAAAGAAAACTGCCTTACTGGAAACAATAACAAATCTATGTTGTTGACATAACATCAAGGGACATAACCACTTATGTCCCTTGATCGTCATAAATAACAACAAGATGAAAAATATGTACCTGATCAGACATAATAATTGTGTAGCGATAATATTTTCAGTAAACTTATAGAGAAAAACCGCTCAGTCAGTAGGTAATTGGTTGTTGAAATATTGCTAGCCGGATGTGGACAGCGTCGTCGACAAAGTGTATACCAGATGTTGGCATGGCCTGCCTCTGTTTTCGTACACCGTACAGTGGTCATACTTGTTCTGCAAATTGAAACCAAGTATGGCGATAATTTTTGTTATTTAATTATTTCTGTAGTTTTGTAATCGGAGTTCAGCTTTAAAGTAACTGCATAGGCGTAAACATCTTGTTTTAAGAGGATTTACCTCCCTTAGGCATTGTTCATGATGATGTAAAAGACCGGATATTCTAGCCAAACGACCCAGACTAACGCATCCAGAACTAATATGCGTAGAATATTTTCGATGGCCACCACTACATGAAGATCTGACTGCTTATAGTGTCCATGGCGTCATACATTTGGTAACACCACCAGCGTTGATGTTTTTCATGCACCGCATACAAAGAACTCGCCGTTTCATTGGCCAATCCCTTAATCTAACCAGAAAGCGGGTTAAGTAACTACTCTTCCGGATCTCAGTGTAGTAAAGACGAGAAAAGCGAAATTTTGAAGTATAAAAAAACGAAACGAAACAAGATCTGTGTTTGATTGATTTAAAAGGCAATTATGAAGTCAGTTTGAAAACATAAACAGATATGATGTGCTCTATTTTGTTAACCTATAAGTCATTTAAATACACTAAAAGCCATTAAAACACGCACTGCCAAATTCGTGAAATATTTCTGATAAACGTTTTCTTGGACTTTTGATCTTATGGCACATAGGTGAAACTTGTGGTGGGTTTCCAGTTTGAATCAAATATCAGTTTTCGGTAATGAACTTTGTTCGTGCAAACGCAACACTTGTCTGTACTCTGGTCTACTTCGGAAAAATAAAGCACCTTATACAACAAAACAAGAACAGACTTATGGGAATGCTGATCAGGGGGTTTCACAGGTAGCCGTCACCAGACACTTTAAATGACCACCCATCGACGATCGCCACACCCGACTACAGCATCCCCACAACAGGTTCCAGGGGGAAGGTGGAGTCATGGTTTGGGCTGCTATCAACGTCAATTTCCGGTTCCAGTTGGTGGTGGTTCAAGGCAATCGCAAAGCTCAACATTGGGTTGATGTCATCCATCGTCCGGTGTTGCTTCCATTGCTGGCTCAAAATGACGTCCGTCGACAGATGGTTTTCCAGCATGATCAACAACGCCCGACCCAACAATGTCAGGTTAACAGGAGACTTTCTGAACAATCATCATGTCCGTGTTATGGATTGGTCCGCTATGTCTCCCGACATGAACCCCATCGAACACCTTTGAGATGGAATTAGACAACGGGCTCGAACTGAAACCGGGCCACCACGAATTGTTGCAGAATTTGCGCAGGCACTCCAAAATCACTGGAAAACAATCCAAGGCGACTTCAGGCATGTATAAAAGTTCAGGGTGGACATACCCGACATTGACCCCAGCTTTATTCATGGTTCGCTGACGTTTGAATCAAACTATTTTAATATGAACCAACCCAGACCAGAATTTGTAATACTGTAGGGGTTATTTTAGTTATAAGAAAGATTTTCTGTTTAATATAGAAATTCTTTACCTACATGATGAGTGACAAAAACTAGGGTAATAGAGTAAGTCGCATTAATGCTCGAAGTAGGTACTATCGTCCAGTCACACCGCGTGCACGGATACTTACAATTACAAAAATATTGTTGACACTATAAACCCCAGAATGCCTCGTTCGGCATTTCTGTCCAAACGAGGTAAAGAAAATGCCTCGTTGTCTGCAGTTCCGAAACGAGGTTTTTTAAATTGCCCTTTTTTTGGGAACGAGGTATTTTGTTCAGAACGAGGCTTGGTAAAATGCCTCGTTTCCTAAACGTGGTTTTTTCAAGATAGTTATTAGCGGTATATCGGCCAATTTGTAAAAATTAAAATTTATGTTATTTAATACGAAAATAAAACCAGTTCAAACTATATTATTATCAGAGAAATTGACAAGACAAGAATACACGCCATCAGTGGAGGTGTAAAACAATTGCAGACACACAGCTATACCTTGATTAATTAATTGCCCCTAATAAAATGTCACAACACCACAGTTGTTTCTTAACACCTATACTGATTGGGGCAATAAATCAATCAAGGTAGTTATGTGTCTGCAATAGTTTTACACCTCCACCGATGGCGTGTATTCTTGTCTTGTCAATTTTTCTGATAATAATATAGTTTAAACTGGTTTTATTTTTGTATTAAATAACATAAATTTTAATTTTTACAAATTGGCCGATATACCGCTAATAACTATCTTGAAAAAAACACGTTTAGTAAACGAGGCATTTTACCAAGCCTCGTTCTGAACAAAATACCTCGTTCCAAAAGAAGGGCAATTTAAAAAAACCTCGTGTTGGAACTGCAGACAACGAGGCATTTTTTTTTACCTCGTTTGGACAGAAATGCCGAACGAGGCATTCTGGGGTTTATAGTGTGACGTAAAACGGTGCCTATACGAAACACTTACCCAAAAATGGAATATTCCCACCCTAATAGCTGACGCATTTATACTTTCTTTATAAGAAAGAGCGAGTTTAATTTCATCATAGAGTGGTACGAGAGGGAACATTATAGCGCGAACATCATGTAGAACTAGAAGTATGAAGCTCTTGCAACGTTTCAGCCGTTATGTCAGAGTTATAAAGAATGTTTAACTCTGGCCGTGGATATTGTTGTAGCTCCTAAAGTATCAATACATGATGTAGTTTTCTTGTATTTAACCTTTGTAGACAGCTGTATTTGGTATATAAAGTTAGCATAAACGGTGTTCCAGAGTCAGTTAATTGATGATTGAAATAATTGATCCCACAACGTGAAGCCAAAGAAAGTGCTAAAAGATAATGTCATAGCTAATTCCATTTGGCAGCCGAGACACAGGACAGTGCCACAAATTATGTTTGAGACACTATAAGTCTGTCATGAATAATAGTTTCTAAAGAGTTGAATCCACAGACACTCGGATTTGTGATCCAACACACCACAGTCCTGTTTTAGACCGGTGTCCAAAATATTCATTGGCAGCTTGGCAGCATTCTCCAATATATTTGAAAGGAAAGATAAGGCGGCAGTCTGATAGGGTTGGGTCGTGTTTCTCTAAAAAGGGCCCAGCAATGACTTCCTTGATGGAACAACGGCACATTTAATGCTTTTATTATAGCGTATAGTTTAGGAGAATTGTTCGTATGATTTTTTTATGTTTTATACAGTGTGTAGTTGGCGAGTGTTATAAATGTTTACATATCATGCAGTTGGCGAGTAGTATATGTTATATTTTATATGTAGAACAAGTTAGAAGATTCCATTAGAAGTAGATAATATACGTAAAATAAAGTAAATGTGTCCATTCTAGATAGTTATGTTTCATATAATTTTCAACGTAATGTACTTTGAAAATTTTATGAAATATAACTATCTAGAATGGACGCATTTGCTTTATTTTACGTATAAATAAGATGAAACCAAGTACGAACAATCCAAACCATTAGACAAAATTCAAAGTCCTAAAAAACATGTTATATATTATATAAGGTATATTTAGATAGTATTATTTCTATAATTATTAACATTTTATATAGCATGCATTTGGTGAGTATAATTATTAACATTTTATAAAGCATGTAGTTTAACAGTTTCTGTTAATATAATTATCACTGTTATATAACAGGTAGTTGGAGAATATTGTTTATAAGTAAAGATGGGAGTAATATAGAGCCCTATTCACTACTTATGTTAAACCAATCTGATAGTAAAACATCTTTTTGTTCATCTGATTATCAACTTTATGATGAGATTCAGATTGATCATTGTGTAACTAAAGATCTCATTAACTGGGAACAAAATCCACCTGATAAGGTAAGAAATGATGTTACATATTGTATAATCAGCCCATTTTTGTCTATTATTGTCGAGTGCAATTTATTGTCGAGTGCAAATTGGGTTGGGTCTCTGTGTGGTCTGTGTATTGATTTAAGTGGCGTGGTGTCCGAGGAATGAGTTTTCTCCGGGATCTTGGTTTCCTCTCACTGCCAAAGTGATCTTCGAATTGTTAGGGTGTACCATATTTTAGTCTCAAAATGACCTAGTTTGTGTTCGTTGGTTTTGGTCATTCTTGTAATGTGTGCCTACAGTTTG
The DNA here is from genome assembly GCA_963678685.1 of Patella ulyssiponensis. Lineage (NCBI taxonomy): Eukaryota > Metazoa > Mollusca > Gastropoda > Patellidae > Patella > Patella ulyssiponensis. The sequence continues at coordinate 21,337,793 of OY783228.1, forward strand.
TATTTTGTAAATCTTATATTCTTTACAGGTAGCTTTAACTTATACCAACCAATATGGTGAATTACTAAACTTCATGGTTTATAACAACAGCGAAGTTAAGTTAAATTCTACGTCCAGAAAAAAATGGTTTAATACGTCATATATGATAGAGAGTCAATATGCGTACGGAATGAAAGACAACGTACTGAAATCGTGAGCAACAATAATTTATTAAATACTTCAAGAGACGTAGTCTTAAAGCTTTCCTATCAGCAATAAAGACAATAATTTATAAATTATATCCATGTTTCATAGATTTGCAATGAGATTTAAGTGCAATCGAATAATAGTAATTCTTATTGCTTAAGAGAAAAATCGTGATGATTTCATCCTAATGATAAACCCAAAATAACAAAGCAAGGATTTCCCAAAAATCTAGGAATTTACCTCTATGATAATAATTTGGGTACATAACAAAAAACTTTTATGACGTTCATTTAAGTTACATTATGGGAGATAAGATAAAGAGATGGCAGTTCTCACTATAATAGTTAAAAACTAGATAGTGTAAAGGTAATTTGCTGAAAATTTCAGTCAAATTGATCCATTATTAGCCGAGAAAAAAGCGTTTGAAATATTCACATAGCCTCGGTCATCATTACTCAAATCATTAATATAAACAGCATAGTCTCGATTATCCACTTGATTGATTTAATTATCAACGGCCATTAAGCGGCATATAGGATTTCAATCCGCCAACATCGAAGGCTAGCCTTGACATCAAGAGTTTATTATGGTCTGGATATGTTAATTAATGTCTAATTGATTATTTAGATAACATTTCAGGCCTACAGAAAGACCTGTAATAAGCAGATTTTGCTCTTGCATAATGCTATTTTAAAGCTTCTTGGTACCTAACATATTAAAGTCGCTGTGACGTCACTGGCGTTTGGGGGATCAAAATTGTTTTTGATAATCTATACATCGTTTTGGGGTGAAGATTATCAAAATTAAGTATGAATAGATTTGAATTAAATTAATGTGGACGTATATAATAAACAATGGATTTAAATACATATAATATTGTTCTGTCCATTTTATGTGCTCATTAAACCAAAAGTGGGTCGCTATCCCACCATTAATTAGTCCATGTATAATTATTTCCCCAAGTTTAATAATGACTAAACATTTACGATTTCATTCTTCTTGTTGGGGAGGCCTCTTGCGTGCTCTTGACCGAAAGTGTTAAGTCTAGGCCTTAGGGTCTTGTGTTATCGCCTTGTCAGCATGCGTTAAATGAATAAAATATGGGTTCCATTCCAGTCAGTATCGCACTATATATTTGCAGGGACAGCCCAAGGGTTGATGCAATAGAACAAGCAAGTCTGTTCAGGGGTATCAGCGTGGTCACCCCTTATCAATGCCGCAGACAAGAGGGGTCTGGCAAGGAAAGATGTCCAGTGGTTGGACAGTTGGAATTCGAAATAAAACTAGGACGTAGCGCCACTGTCTAGGCATATCTTCCCCCATTGCTGTAGAACGTTAAAACTCATTTAATTCCTTGTCCTACTGAAAGGACACACAATATTTATTTTCAACGATTTCAGGGTTATTCCTGTTAAGCAGCGTAGCGGCTTCAATTTCCCCGTCTTCATTAGCCAAGTTGGAGCAGAGCGAGAGAGAAAATGGGGTTTAACGTCCACTCGACACAAACTAGGTCATTTTGGGACCAACATATGGTTTCTATTTTATTTCAATAATTCGCTTGCGCGTAGGGGTCTTTAGCAGTGGGAGGAAACCGGAGTGCCGGGGGAAACCCACGAGGTTGAGAAGGCGCCCCTATTCCATGCCCCATACGCTCACACCAGGGATCGAAACCCACAGCCGCAAGCCAGAGGTGACCATTCAGCTAGAGGTCGAAGCGCGGCACTCTAGAACACTAGGCCATCCCAACCCCCCTTGGAGCAGAGCAGTAGGAAATTAAACCTCATTTCATTGTTTGAAATTTACGTTGCCGACAAATTGTATGTTGACTAAGCTCCATTTGATGCTTTTATTACAGAATAAACAGAAACTTTGTAAATTCTCAAGAATCATTACACTTGATGGATATAAACTACATGAGTGTGGGTGTTAATTTTACCAACTACACTAAAACAAAATGGTATCACATGACGCTTGCAAATTATGATTATGATTATTATTATTTTTATTCATTGAAAGGTAAGCTGACATTTTGTGGACAAGACCATTCTCCCCGGTAACTTGTGTAGATTTTAAGTTACTTTTTGTCAGAGATATTAGTGGTTCATTATACAGGATACCGTGTACTGATTTAGAGATGGGGAGATTTCTAACGATAATTGCTGAAATTATGACCGTCCATGTGAATATACTATTTGAAGCTAAAAGAAAGGCCCACAATAGGCAATAGGGAAAACATTTGTTTTGGATCATTTTAGCATATTAGTAGGTAGTTCAGATTGGGAATCCCTTGATTACAAAACTGTTTCCCAGCGTCATAACTCTCCAATCTACTATCAAAGTTTTCTCACATGTAATATCACAAATCTACAAGCACTTGAATACCTACATCGACATGGGTTTCCTTCCCCTGTTCTCTATCATCTAAAGTCTCCAATCTTATATCAACTTTTACTCACATCTAATTTTCCAAATATATTGGCACTTGAATACCTAAATCGACGTAGGTTTCATTCTCTAAACTAAATGGGAAATAAGATTTTGTAATTTTGTGTACTAAAATGTTTGTTGCACTTTTATTTTTCCGATGGTTATCCAGCTATTTAACCTAATTGAACTCATCCAACCTTTGAGCAAAACTGTGATACTAACTCACTTATAACTGCACAAAAAGGATCAAAAGTTCAAACATTTGTAGTAAATTAAGTAGTCTGAAATCCGTATGTCCCTAGTCCTTAACCCGAAAGAATGACAGCTTTGTCAAGTATGTGTGAACATGTGAAATGCATGGCCTCTAAATAGTCAATTTGCTGTTTTTAACTTATATCTTAATCACGCATTGAAAAATGTGGAAATTTACCAGTTTTGATGTTAGAACTAGTTTAATAAATATGGAAATATATATTATTTGCGTCATCCTTATTGAACCAGTCACGGTAGAGGGCGTATTGGCAAGGTTTGTATTACTCGTCGACTTTGGTAAATGAGTGGCAGGATACGCATACATATTCGATGTCCTATACTTTTCATTGCTCGTTTCATGATCTTCGATCATTCAAACCGAACACCTCATTAAGACAGATATCATTTAAAATAAGGAAACAGCTGAAAAAAATGTTAATGAAGTAATGAATCTGGTGCTGGGCTGATCAGTACCAGAGGGGGTGGGGTGGATAGACGAATGGTTAGCGCGTGCGTGTTGTATCATAAAGCCTGTCATTAGGTCAACTGGCGTGGTATCGAATCACCGTGACAAGGAGTAGGGTCGCCTATCCAACCGTGTGGGTTTTCTCCGGATCCTCCGGTTTCTTCCAACAGCTAAAGACCCCTACGCACAAGCGAATTATTGAAATAAAATTAAACCATATGTTAGACCCGAAATGACCTAGTTTGTGTCGAGTGGACGTTAAACCCCATCTCTCTCTCTCTCTCTCTCTCTCTCTCTCTCTCTCTCAGTACCTGAAGGATTGTATGGAGCTCCTTAACATTAATTCCGGTGTCTGCATTCTCCTAAAAGAGCGGATGACGAACGCCTAAAAAAATTGGAATAATGCGGCTTAATGAATAACAAGTGAATATATAGGTATTTTCTATTTTTATCGTTATCTTTTGTCTAGTGACATTCAGTTATTTTTTGGAATTGCCAGATATCATCTCACATTCTAATGCAATAACTTTTCGTCTTTAAGGAATTATCAGTAAGCAGAAATTTGACTATGTATCTGTTAACGCTCGTTACCTCAGTCAATTATAACGAAGGGTAACATTTGTTTTCCACTTTTTGCGTCACTTCCGTTTCTTCAAATCTGTGTCACGCATATTTCGTAATAATGATCTTTGTGTCAGAATTATATTTAGAAAAAGTATAACCAGTTCTATCACATATATGATAATGCTGACACCATTGATGTCATTTAAGGGGCTCCGTACAGCTTCCTAACAATATTTTATTTCTTAGTTATAGGTGAAACCCGTTGCTACAGAGATACAAGTAATACTGTTCACCTACCAGTTACAGACTGTGAATCTTCAGAGAACTGTCTTCTTTGCTGTTCCTTACATAGAAAGAAAATGGCTATAATACGTTTTGCAGATATAACAGACGTGCGTATAAGATTAAGAAATTTTATGAGTTAGACTCAATATTCGACATTACAAACATTTCAATCAATAATAATGTTGTCATCTTATCGTGAAAATATGTAATCATTATACTCAATATTAAAGTCTCAATGACAAAATGGTTTCAAGTATAATTTATAATAAACAAAGAAAAACATACCCCTGAAGACATTGCGGAAGTAATTGAAAATTTCTGGATTCCAAACATAATAATAGTTTTTAAACGTGTAGAATTTACTAAGCGGGATAATAATAATTTTGTCAATTCAAAATTACAATAAAAATTTTAAAATAACAAACGTTGATTTTCAACTGTAGGATTCCAATTCAACTTGTTCCTGTGTTGATGATCTACCAGAAGCAGTTGCTGATCAATTTGCTAATATCCAAACATCATGTTCCTATAATTGTGTGGAGGGCCTGTGTTACAATGTGCATGAAATAAGTGGTAATCGTTTTAGCAATTTATACATTTATTTAAATTTGTGGTTATATTGAATATTATTATGCCTCTAGCTCTCTGGAACAGTCCTATCAAATTTAAATGAAATTAATATTGTACATCAATTGACTTACTCTTATTTCGAAGAGTGTCGCACTAAAATCAAGGACAACAAAATGAGTATCAGCTAGGGACCATTTCCCGGTCCAAAAACGTTCACGATACCTCGGTGCCAGTAGAACACTCCTTGTCAATCGGCGCACATGTGGTGCGATTGTCTTCATTTATAAGGCTCTTCGTTAAGAAGACCAGAAAGTCACATTCTGGGCCTGGTATTTTAGTATGTCGCTCAGAACTAATGGGCGTATGGAGTGGGGAGGCAGAACCTGAAACGCCCGAAAAGAAACTCGAGTTACAGACGGTGGCGCCGGTCGTTTGCAATCCTCCAACTCATCCCAAGAAAGTTTGGTAAATTAGACGGTCGCAAATGCGTTTTCTGCTATTCCGTCCAATGAATACAGCATAATCCGAGTGATCTTATATAGCCTAACCGGCCAATCAATCGTTCACTGTACACGGACTCGGGACCGTTGGAAGAAAATATAACTGCCGCAAACTCGTTTCTTGCTAATCCAGTCTGTGAATACAACAACTTCAATGGGGTCCAATGCAGCCTACCTTCGATGACTGACCTGCATCCTAAACGACTCATCAATCAGTCCAGGTCAATACGTTTAACTGCTATACTAGCCCGAAAAGTCAGATTTCCCGTGAATTAATGGGATGGGACTGGAGTCTGTGAGCTTGTTGCCACAGAAATCATCCGGTTCATCTTTATTTATTTCGTAACAGGAAAAATCATCAGTGCAGACTTTGCATACGACATAACAGAAGATGAATTTTCCCGCTACAATGTAAAAACACAATTTAATGAGACGGAGATTAAAGTATCATTGACGTGGGTGAGTATACTTAATCAGTATTTTAGTAAATCATTAAAGAATGTACAAGTCTAATAGTTCGGTATTTTGCAAAGTGTTATCTCACCTTAGGGAGTAGATTCCATTTGCCTTTTGGTATGTGTTGACTATGGTAACTGCGGGAGATCGTAATGTTTACAATTTGTGATGTTGTCATATTACCGTTATTAGTTGGACTTCTGATATCCAATATATGAGACAAAATCAAAATGTTAAAATTGACACCCAAGTCATCACGTCAGTTTCCCTTATAGTACATGTATACCTAATCCTGTTTCACCTCTGCCTTGAGTGATTTTGTCCTGCAAACTGAATCTGACGTTGCCAAACTTGTGTTTAGAAATGTTCTAAAACCTGTAAATTGGACCCTATTCCCACCTAGTACATAAAGAATTGTCTTCTTGATATTTATATTCCGGCTGTTACAGAACTTGGTAATTCTGCGATAATGGCGCATAATGCCTGATATTTTTAAGTATTCTGTGGTCACTCCATGGACTAAGAAAGCAACGCTTGATAAGAATATTTTGAAAAACAACCGCCCAGTTTCTAATTTAAGTTTTGTCTCTAAGCTACTTGAAAAAGTCATCTGTAAACAGTACCGAAACAGCTCACTTGAGAGTGCACAATAATAGGGTGCCCCACCATTACTAAATATCTCCAAATATTTCGGCAATTATACAACAATAAGTATATATATTAACTTACCATCTCACATTAATAGTCCCTTAATAAACGGTCGTGTTGTATTTAACAAATTATACACATTTAACATCATCCAAAAACTAGACTGAAAAAAATGTCGATCCAACGCCATTATATCCGGGCATTCTTGAGTCTAAAATAGGTTATCGCCCTTGATATGAAATTAGTCCCACTTAACCAGTCTACCGACCGTTTTCCGGTTAATTGACAGTCCAAGATAATCAAGACTTATTTTCTACGAAACGTTACAGAAAGTTTGATCATTAAATCTAATTTAAAATCACACATGTTTGGCAACTCAACGATTGTTTTGAGAACCTTGTAAGAATACTATTAGCACTATAAACCTCAGAATGCCTCGTTCGGCGTTTCTGTCCAAACGAGGTAAAAAAAAATGCCTCGTTTGTCTGGAGTTCCAAAACGATTTTTTTTAAATTGCCCTGTTTTTGGAACGAGGAATTTTGTTCAGAACGAGGCTTGGTAAAAATACTGCGTTTAATAAGTGTGGGTTTTTTTCAAGATAGTTATTAGCGGTATTTGCTATTAGCGAATTTGTAAAAATTAAGATTTATGTTATTCAATACGAAAATTAAACCAGTTCAAACTATGATATTATAATCAGAGAAATAGAGATGACAAGAATACACGCCATACCATAAATTATTTTCGCATTATTAATATCCATCTGTCTTCATAATTAAACGTTTTAATTAAATTTTAATGTATGAGGTGTGCTTTATTTCCCATTTAATTGACATTTGATATAAGCCGACTAATTCATCGCTGCGCGTTTATATAACTTTACTCCAATAATTTTTGGTGCAATGTTATGGGGTTTCAACCTCATACATTAAAATTTAATTAAAACGTTTAATTATGAAAACATGGATATTAATAATGCGAAAATAATTTATGGTATGGCGTGTATTCTTGTCTTATCTGTTTCTCTGTTTGTAATATCATAGTTTGGACTGGTTTTATTTTCAAGGCCAGTAATCGTCTTATTGAAGCCCCGAATGTATTGAAAGAAAGATGTGACGGCAACGAATTGGGGGACGAAAACAACGATGCCATATCTTTTACGAAACCTCGACCTGACACAGTCGCTTTATCATTAAATGAAGAGGTTGCTGAGCACGCACAAGGCGATCACTTTGCTGACTAACATCGTAGAGACGCTACGTTTGGAGAAAAAGCCCGTATCCTAATCGAGATTGTGTTGAAAATGATTTTCGTCTAACCACTATTTGGTCCCCCATGTGCACGTTCACGGTGATAATTATTCCTCAACGCAACAGTTTCACGATATATAAAGAAATTGAGAATGGAAATTACTGTTTACTGTATTGCCGACACCAGACCTACTATTGTGAGTTCCTTAGGGGCTAATTCAAAAGATATCAGCGATCCAGAGGGGGGCGCACCCGGCGCACGCCCCCTCTATTTTTTTGAGGTGGCGAACAATTTTTAGCTCCATATATTCTCGCGAGAAAGGAGAACAAAAATAGTTTAGGTTGGAAATCCTAATTTACAGTATTAGTATGAAATTAGTCCTTGTGGGCATTTTTTCCACCCAAAAATCACTGTTCCGGGCTTCGCACTCCCAAGTGGGTACAGCACGCCCCCTCTTTCTGAAAATCCTGGATCCGCCTCTGATCCGCATTATTCACGATGCTGGTCAGCCAGACAGTTTAGCCCTCGATTCCTAAACCTCCGATGCAAGTTGTAAATATATGGAACTAAAATCATCAAACCGGATAACTATCCGGAGTTAAAAAGTGCTTACAGATCTGTGAAATACCAT